>JAVUPR010000437.1:2865000-3395000 GCA_036785695.1 Gentiana straminea
GTTTGATGAAAAATGCAAGAAGGCGTTTAATAATTTGAAGGATAAGCTCACCTCTAGCCCTATCATACAACCCTCAGATTGGACTTAACCAT
Organism: Gentiana straminea; assembly: GCA_036785695.1. Classification (NCBI taxonomy): domain Eukaryota; kingdom Viridiplantae; phylum Streptophyta; class Magnoliopsida; order Gentianales; family Gentianaceae; genus Gentiana; species Gentiana straminea. The sequence goes on from JAVUPR010000437.1 coordinate 2,865,093, forward strand.
TCGAGATAATGTGTGATGCTAGCGACTATGCTGTGGGGCGGTTCTTGGGCAAAGGGTTGGAAATTTGAGCCATGTGATTTACTATGCGTCCAAGACGTTGAATTCAGCGCAATGCAACTATACCACCACGGAGAAAGAGCTCCTTGCGGTAGTTTTTGCCTTTGAGAAATTTCGGTCTTACTTACTTGGTTCGAAAGTTATTGTGTTTACAGATCATGCGGCTCTCAAGTATCTTCTATCCAAGAAGGAGTCGAAACCAAGGCTGATTAGGTGGATTCTTCTTCTACAAGAATTTGATTTTGAGGTAAAAGATCGCAAAGGTGTGGAAAATTCTGTGGCGGATCATCTGAGTCGTTTGGTTCGAGAGGAGGAACCAATGCCCATCATTGAGACCTTTCCGGACGAGCACCTTTTCGCGTTGCGAGGTAAAGGAGGTAAGGAACCGTGGTATGCAGATATTGTGAATTTTCTAGTATCCGGTGTTTTACCATATGACATGAGCGTTGCTAAGAAAAATAAACTGAAAAGTGAGTCAAAGTATTACATGTGGGATGACCCGTATTTGTGGAAAATTGGTTCTGACCAAGTCATTCGTAGATGTATTCCTGATGATGAAGTTCATGATATCCTCACTTATTGTCATAGTCTTGCGTGTGGTGGTCATTTTGGTCCTAAAAGGACGGCTAGGAAGGTTTTGGACAGTGGATTTTACTGGGAAACTCTTTTTAAGGATTGTTATCAATTTTGTAAAAGTTGTGCTAATTGTCAAAAGGTTGGTAACATAACTTTAAGAGATGAAATGCCTCAACGTCCTATCTTATTCTGTGAAATATTTAATGTATGGGGGATGGATTTTATGGGCCCTTTTACTCAATCTTGTGGGAATATCTATATTTTATTGGCCGTGGATTATGTTTCTAAGTGGGTGGAGGCTAAGGCCACCCGGACTAATGATTCGAAGGTTGTGTGTGGCTTTCTCAGATCACATATTTTTAGTAGGTTTGGGACTCCGAGGGCAGTGATTAGTGATCAAGGGACACATTTCTGCAACCGTGGTGTTAAAGCCTTGATGTTAAAGTATGGAGTACACCATAGGGTAGCTACCACATACCACCCACAAACCAATGGACAAGCAGAGGTCTCAAACAGAGAGATAAAGAGCATTTTGGAGAAAGTTGTGAATCCGAACCGTAAGGATTGGAGTTTGCGTTTGGATGATGCTCTTTGGGCGTATCGCACGGCCTATAAAACCCCATTAGGAATGTCGCCATATAGATTGGTTTTTGGTAAGATGTGCCATCTACCTGTTTCCATTGAACATCGTTCTTATTGGGCAGTTAAGGAGTGTAACTTGAGCCTAAAGGAAGCGGGATTGGAAAGGAAGCTACAACTTCAGGAATTGGAAGAATTGAGATTGGAGTCGTATGAGAATGCTCGCATGTATAAGGAGAAGACAAAGATGTGGCATGATAAGCTCATCCGTCATAAGGAGTTTCATCCGGGTCAGAAGGTGTTGTTATTCAATTCGCGTTTGAAACTAATGCCGGGTAAACTTAAGTCACGATGGATTGGACCATTCATAGTGGTAAGTGTGTCTCCTCAAGGTGTGATTGAGATTAAAAGTGTGGACACCGACAAAACCTTTAAAGTGAATGGACACAGACTTAAGCCGTACATCGAGACTTGTGAAGTGTCCACGGTGGAGGAGATTTATTTGATTGAGCCGATGTATGAGTAAGTTTTGAGATTATCGCTACGTCTAGCCAAAGACGTTAAATAAAGGCGCTAATTGGGAGGCAACCCAACATTTAAAAAAAAATAAAAAAAAAATAATCAATTTGCTTTGTTTTGAGTTGTTTGGCTTCGCAGGTGTTTGATTCATGAAGAAGGAAATAAGTGGTGCAGTTTTGGTTGTGGGCGAAATGGTATGATCATACCATTTTTCGCTACAGGGATGTCAATTAATGGGAGAATACAGATGTGAAAAGAGAAAAAAAAACGGTATGATCATACCATTTTGAAGTTGAAGCTCTGAATGTAAGTTTGTTTCAATTGGGAAAAAGGGGTTCGTATATTATTATTTAAAAAAAAATTAAATATATATATATATATATATATATTATATATATATATATATATATATATATATATATATATATATATATATATATATATATATATATCTTACACTCAGCAAATAATAATAAAACCTATTCTATTAATTGTTTTCTTTATTTTATCCCTGTTTTCCCCCAAAGCTTTCACCCCCGACCTTGTTTTTTTTTTCATTCTTTTTCAAACCCATTCTTGACACCACCCTGTTCCAGCCGTGAGTGGATTCCGGTGACCTTTTTTTTCCGGCGTCGGTCAACATAATGCGGCCCAAAAGCAAGGCCAAGAAGAAGATAGTCCCATTTCAACAAGTAATTTTTGAATCTCCTTCCATTCCTCCAATTGATGAGTCCACCTCCCTTTCTCGCCAAGCCCCGTCTCCACCGGAAACCCAGCTGCCCCGTCGAAACCCATGCCGGAAAAGACCACAGCCCGACTCTCAACCCACTAATAAAAAGCCGAAGACCGGAGCTTTGGGTGATTCTCCCCACCATTCCGTTTCCGTCACCGCCAAGGAATTGAACCAGCCGGCTCCTCTACCAACTGTTGTGGCTGCACCTTGCAGCAAATCAAACTTCTCCGACGCAGTTATCAACAAGTCCAAAGCACCTCGTCCAGCCCGACAGAAAGCTCGATCAGCCGCCGGCGGAGCTACACTTCTACCGTCTCGTGCTCAACTCAATGGGTGCTTACAATTTCCCAACAAAAAGGACGCCGACAGGTATAAAAGCTTGGCTACTAAACCTTTTGTTCCCTGCAAATTTATTGATACTGATGTGTTAGCCAAATTGGGAATTTTAGAGCAAGTGACAATTTATTTAAAGAATATTGGTTGGGAAAATTTTCTGTCATTTGCTTATCCTGCTTACACCGAGTTGACACAAGAATTTTACGCCACATTCCACTATGCACCACCACCAGATTTTACCCCCGACACCCCGGGTTTGATTAATTTTCGCTTGATGAATCGTCCATTTAAGTTATCTTTCACTGAGCTAAATATTGCATTAGGCTTTCTTAGTCCGGATTTAGCACAGACTTCGGGGTATGCGGAGTATATGTGTGATTTTTCTGATGAATTTTCTCGTGAAAGATATGGTTTTTGGCGTGAGATAAGCACTGACAAAGCGGCTTTTAACGCTAAAGAATCTAAAGCTTATTTTCTTAAAGAGCCGGCTTTGCGGATCCTTCATAAATTGTTGGCACATAGTTTCTCGGCTAGGAATAAAGGGTCTAATGTGTGTACCAAAGCGGAATTATGTTTTTTGTGGTGCATGAAACGCAATAAGAAAGCAAATTTTGCACGTTGGGTCATCACACAATTCAAAAGCGTGGTCGAAAACAAGTCAACAAAGAAAGTAAAGGGCTTAATTTTAGGGTCTTTCATCACTCGTATAGCTGTGCATTATAATTTAATTGATCTAAATAATTCGAACTTGCGAGTCGCTTGCCCAGTTGAGTGGATCGATCTACCTTGTCTCATTAACTGCCACATAGTGAAAGATAATAATGGAATTTTGGAGTTTAAACCTCCGGGAGTGTACGTCAGGGAGAAAACTAACACTGCAGGTACCGAGGCATCACGTGAGGATGAAATGGAGATTTTTGCCGTCCAAGACCGTTTGAACAATTTGGAGACGGAGCTAGATGCTATAGCTCATACACAAGAGCAGATTTTGTCGGATAATGCTAGTCTCAGGGGCATGGTACAACAGTTACTAGCTCGAGAAAGCGACCAACCACCTCCACCATCGTCTTAGGGAAGTCCCCAGTTTTTTTATTTTATTTTTTATTTTCTTTTTCGTGGTCACATTGTGCATAGCCATCGTCTAGTTGCATCCATCGCATCGTCTTACAATTTGACTCGGACATTGAGGACAATGTTAGATTCAAGTGCGGGGGGAGTTGTGTCATGCATTTTGTAAATTTTTCATCTAAAAAAACAAAAAAAAAACACACACATTTAGATTTGCATTTAGGACTTTCTAATACCAACAATACGCATACTTGACTCCCTACGAACCTTTTCGTTTCTACCTTGTGTGAAGTAATGAGAATCAAACGGCAAGCAATCAATGTATGCACACACTCTTGTTGATGCACACTCACTTTATAACATTTGTTTATGAGTTTTTGAGTGATAAATCCTTTAAACCCTAACGAAAGCCACTTAAAAAGTGAGGTTTACTTAGCCTAAAGAGCGCACTCGCTCATGTATTTTTTTTCCTTTCGAGTGGTATCACACTTGGATTGAATGTTCTAGAACTTGCACTGAAATACATATCGAGACCACATTGGTTCGGAGTCTATGCATTAAGATGATAGAGGCACCTAGGTTTAACCCCTTTTGGCCTACTTTTGTTAGCCTACCCTTGATTTCCCCTAGTTAGCCCCGTCTGGCCTGACCGTTTCTTTGCTTAAGCTCAGAAAAATTGAACCAATAGCCGTTTCGATCACTATTTCCCCTCTTTTGTTTAATCCTTTTGGTGTTGAAAGGTATATGAATGACTTACCGTTTGTCTGCTCTTGATCCACCACTGTGTGTAGTTGATGTTATGGCCTTGTCATATTGGACACATGGATGAGTAAGTCTATGTTGACTTTGAGGTTAAATTTGTGAGCTTCAGGGATATATGGATTCAGTTATAAAATAAAAAAATAAAATAAAATAAATAAAAAAGTGAAAAGAAAAAAGGAAAAGCAGTGTGTGGTGATTAGCTGTTTATAATGAGAAGAGAAGTGTGTGGGAAGTATGGGCCATTTGGGTGAAATAAATGTTTTGAGTAGATGGTGGCGTGTAGTGTGTTTGTAATAATGTGGTCATTCATGTAACTCTTCAACACTTTAGCCCTTATTTTATCCTTTTATATCCCACCTTTGTATGTCCCTAACCCCGTTACAACCTTTAAAGACCTCTTGATTGATGTGTGGTATTCGGAATTGTTAGTGGTGGAGACTTGATTGATGTGCAAGCCTATGGTAACACCTTTCCTTGTGTTGATTTTGAGTGTGAGTGAAATGTCCCGATACTTTATTCGAGCGATTTCCCGTGAGGACAAGTTGGGGTTTCTTTGGCTTTACCATTCTTAAAGTTGTGAACTAATGTGATAAGGTGAGTTGTATGAACATTAGTGTGTGGAATATGTTGTTTGATTGCCCCTTGTTTTGAGTTACGACATATGAGATGAATCATGAGGTTGGATGTGAGTCATGTTTTTGGGTGTTTTGGTACTATGCATACATGTAGGATCATGCATTGCATTTAGCATTTCATGGCTTAGTTTAGGTTAGTACGATGCTCGGGGACTAGCATCATTCAAGTGTGGGGGGATTTGATAGGAACATTTTTGGTTGGGATTTAATCGCTTTTTCGATGTCATTTCTAGGGAGATATGCGCTTTTCCGGGGTGTTTGGTGTTGTTTTGCAGGATTGACAATGATAATGACTTAGAGCAGTGTTTTGTGTTGTGGAATGCGTGAAAGAGAAGAGTAGCCGAAGGATGATGTTATCGCTAGAAGATAAGAGAGATGTTTCACGTTTTGATGATTTTGAAGTGTTGAAAGAAGATTCCGGAAATGGTATGATCATACCATTGTCCTAGTGTGAAGCTGAAAATTTGCAAATGATGAAATGCAAGGGACGAATATTTAAAGTGAAGACAATTTATGATTGGAGGAGACTTCTTAATTCCTTTTGGCTGGTCTCTATTATTTTTGATTGGTGGGGTATTTTATTTTATTTCTAATATTCTTAGAAACTCTGGGGACCCACCAACAAAAGCCAAAAAGGAAAAAAGTGGCGTGAATAGGAGCAAGACTATATACTTTGGCTTGGCTTAATATAATCAATTCCAGATATCACATCAGCTAGGGTACGGACGGAAAAAAAAAAGAAGAAAGGGGACGGCGGCTCTCTGCTATTTTCATTTCTTTTCATTGTGACAAAACATCATCGGAGATTTTATAATAATTTTGTGATTGCTACAACAATGGTTAGTTTCTAATTTCTTTTATTCCAGTTGAAGAATTATTGAAACCTCGATGTAATTGACTGTGAGATCAAATTGTGTTTCTTCCTCATTGATTTATTAGTATTTGTTCATCTTCTGCTATAATTTCTTTATGATTATTAGTTGGGTTAATTATTTCTGCAGGGTAATTGATAAAACTAATTAATCGATTGTCAATTGAAACGATAAGTCCGTAATTGCTTATTAGTTTTAATAAAGTGACGAGTGGTATGATTGTACTTGTTCGCAGCTGGTTAATCTGCTACCATGAAGGTGAATAATCTGGATTAAAATTAACCCGCGTGTGTGTTAATATTCAGAATCGGGTCTCTTAAATAATAATACGCCGGAACACCAAACTCTTATGACCGTGTCAGGAGTGTCTTTCGGTTAGAGTATAATTAATGATCGTATCTTAATTATCGAATTTAGGAGAGGTGGTTACTTGGCGCATGTCGGTAACTATAACTCGGTTGGTTAATAAATTAATGAGTATTTTTGCATCTATGATCGGTCGAGGAAATCGAGGTGGAAATAATCAACTTCAAATTTGGAGCCTTCCTATTACCGATTTTCGTCACTACTTGATTTCACACTTTCTTGATTATTAGAACTCGTTTATTTTAGTTATTGCACTTTTAGTTAATTCACCACAAATTGGATTTTTCTATTTTTGTTCTGAAAGAAATAATCGTCTGTTCCCTGAGGATTCGATCCCTGCTTCCACTATACTCGTTATAGAGGTTGGAGGTGTTTATTTTTGGTGGTTTAACGACACACCATTCATCCTCTAAGTATTTTTTATGGCATTCTAGACTTGGTCATGTTTCACACTCTCGTTAGAAATTTTTGTGTAACACTGGTGTTTTGGGTGATTTGAAATCTCATGATATTTCTGATTGTAGTGGATGTAAACTTAGGAAATTTTCTGCTTTGCCTTTTCATAATAGTTCATCAAAATCTTGTGCGCCTTTTGATTTAGTCCACTCTGATGTTTGGGGACCCGCTCCAATTCCTACCAAAGGGGGGTCTAGATATTATGTGTCCTTTATTGATGACTATACTCGTTATGTTTGGGTGTTTTTGATGAAACATCGTTCTGAGTTCACTAAGATTTATACTGATTTTCAAGCCTATGTTAAAACCCAACATTCCACTGTTGTTAAGTGTTTCCGTTCTGATTTGGTTGGGGAATACACAAGTGGAACCCTTTCTGATCTTTTTCTTTCTGAAGGTACTGTGCATCAGTCTTCATGCACTGATACCCCTCAGCATAATGGTGTTGCTGAGAGAAAACACCGACATATTGTTGAAACTGCTAGGTCTATGTTGCTATCCGCTAGTGTTCCAAATGAGTTTTGGGGAGAAGTTGTCCTCACCTCCGCTTACATTATTAATCGTATCCCGACTGCTCATAACTCTGGCATTTCTCCTTATGAACAATTATTTGGTCAAACACCTAATTATTCTCTCTTAAGAGTCTTCGGTTCCACTTGCTTTGTTCTTCATCCACATGTAGAACTGTCCAAACTTTCTTCTCGTGTTGCTATATGTGTTTTTCTTGGGTATGGTATAGGTCAAAAAGGTTATCGTCGTTATGATCCCTCCTCTCGAAAACTATACGTGTCTCGCTATGTCTCCTTCCTTGAGCATATCCCTTTCTTTACCATTCCCGCCAGCACCCACAACTTGACTAAATCTGATCTTATTCACATTGATCCTTTCCCGTCTGACTCTTCACCTCCTACTGCACCTATTATTGATGATTCTCCAACCGCTGATACGGCTACCCAATCACCGCTTGTGACGACGGATCTTGTTGAGCCCCGCTATCCAGTACGCATACGTAAGTCTACTCATTTACCTGATTTTGCCTATTCATGTTATTCTAAGTCTTTTGCTTCCTTTCTTGTTTCCATTGATCCTATCTCTAAGCCTTCCTCTTATAAGGAGGATGTTCGTTCCCGTGATTGGCAAAATGCTATGGCTGAGGAACTGTCTGCCTTAGACAAGACCGGTACTTGGGACCTTGTTTATCTTCCTGCAGGTAAAAAGACTATTGGTTCTAGATGGGTGTACAAAGTTTAAGGCGAAATCCAATGGTTCTATTGAGCGATACAAGGCCCGCTTAGTTGCTAAGGGGTTTGCTCAAGAGTATGGTTTAGATTATGAGGAGACTTTTGCTCCTGTTGCCAAGATGACTTCAGTCCGTGTCCTCATTGCTGTTGCATCTGTTCGTCAGTGGCATATATCTCAGATGGGTGTTAAAAATGCCTTTTTGAATGGCGACTTAAAGGAAGAAGTGTATTTGGTTCCCCCACCAGGTGTTTCTCATGCTCCAGGACAGGTTTGTCGCTTTAAGAATGCGATGTATGGCCTTAAACAATCCCCTCGGGCTTGGTATGATAGATTTTCTCGGGTTGTGATCTCCCTTGGATTTGTCTCAAGCCCTTATGACTCTGCTTTATTTGTTCGATCGACTTCTGCTGGTCGTGTTCTCCTTTTGTTATATGTTCATGATATGATTATTACGGGTGATGATGTTGATGGTATTGTGGATTTGAAAGCAACTTTGTCCCATTGCTTTGAGATGAAAGATTTGGGCCCTTTACGATATTTTTTGGGAATTGAAGTTGCCTCCTCACCACGAGGTTACCTCCTCTCTCAGTCCAAGTATGCTGCTGATATTATTCACCATGCACGGCTCACTGACACTCGCACCTCTGACACTCCTCTCGAGCTGAACGCAAAGTATACTCCAAATGATGGCACTCCTCTACACACTAAAATTGGCGCCACATCTAAATAAAAATGAAGAAAAATTAGTTTCTTGCCTTAGTCATTAAGAGGAGAAAAACTAGGGTTTTTCTTGGTGCATATTCGATGAGGTTCTATGGCGAGGATCGACATCCACCAGTCGTCGCTAGGAGATACAATCCGGAAGATTGTGGCTTCTCCATCTGTCGATTTACTATTCCTCTTTAATAAGGTAAATCTTCAACTTTCTTGTAGTTATTAAATAATCATGCGAATCGAATCGTGGTAAAATCGCATGCGAATTTATTCGTAGCTTCCGCTGTGCATGATCGAGTGTCTCGATCGGTGCTGTGAATCATATCTGACGATCCAATTATGGATCGGATTCGGATTCGGGTTTCTGTATATCCAGCACTATGATGGTTAGGGTTTCACTCCAGAATATTCCATAATGCTTTAGGTCTCTAGTATTGCCTATATATATAGACTGCATGTGTACCATCGGTTGGTGATCATTCATAAAATTAGGCATAGACCAGAAGACCTAATAGGACCATATGTCATCACCGTGCATATGAAGTTCTCTCTGTTCTAGGGTTCGGATCCTGACGGCAAACAAAGATGGAGTGACGGAATCGAATAAAAATGGAAATAGGAAAACGATCTTCAGCTTCCTCTTATTCACATACATTAGATCTAATGTTTTCTATCAGCATGTACATTAAGGAGAGTGATGGGGTACCGACCCCATCCCTCGACTCTATCCACAGAAAATCTTTCATCCACAAAGCCAATTAAAAGAAAAAACAAAAACAAAAACAAAACCATCCAGGACCACAAAAGTGTTAATTCGGAGGATATGATGCACAGAATTTCGGGGCCTTAATCATTTTGGTACATTAAAGACCATAAGTGTCAATTCTTTAATCAAGGAATCCACCATCATGAAGTATATACCTCTATGCTCGATCGACACCGACACCGAAGTCTATCTCTGTGCTCCCTATAAAATGCCAAATATGTTTCTTTCTTTCTTTTTAGGGTAAATATGGTTCAAAGTGCTATAAACAATGTGATGTGATGTGTATTTGGTTGTAGTTTTGATTATAAAGAAAATGACGGGGTAATTAGGCATAACCGTTTTTTCATATACATGGCCATTACTTTATATGAAATATGCTTTCAATCCCTCTCTAAAATTATATGTATTAATATTCTGTATTTTATATAATGCGGTATAGATATAAATAAAAAATTACAGAATCTGGATGAATGCGGTAGATGTAAAAAAAAATTGTATTTTACAGTAAAAAATATAGTATATGTTGCCGTGTTATTTAATGTAAAAAACTCTAATATAGAGTTCTAAAAGATTTAGCGTATATACTGCAAATGCTTGTATTTATCCATAAAACAATTTTTATGGATTTTTTTTGTTTTTGAAAACGAGCTTCAATATTATTAATTCAAATCAAAGAGACGGAGATTACATCACCCGGAGGAGTGGTACACCAGGAAGTAGCTACAATAGAAGATAAATCATGTCTAGCTAGTAAATACGTTGGCACGGTGCATGTGCGCATAACAAACGAAAAACTAAGCGAAATAAAAGACGACTTCAGGGACAAGCAATCCCGAGCAATGCATCCCAAGACCGAGTAATCAACCTATGCAGATGATAATTAAAGTCTGGACACATAACAAGCAATCACTCTCCACGATAATCGACAAAAACCCCAGACGGTGAGCCTCTTGAAGGGCCTGAAGAATAACCTTCATCTCCAAAATCGCAGGACTTTTGCCCGGGTCATGATGAAAGGAGAAGGCCGCCACCATCGATCCAACACTGTCACGAAAAATCAAACCAATGCCTACCCCAGTCTCTGCCACTGACGCATCCGTGTTGTACTTTAGGCGACCAGAGGGTGGCAGACTCCATGCTACCAATGTGCCATCATTGCAATCGGAGCAAGAAAAGTGCAAAACAATGTTAAAATTGATTCATTTAACATCTTTTCCAGACCGGGAGACATTGTAATTTTTGCATTGGATGGGTCCTCAAATTTTTATTGGGGCATTGTAATTTTTCCATTGGAAGGGTCCACAAATATTTATCGGGGAAAACAATCAAATGATAAGATGATGCTGAAAATAGAGAACCTTAATTGAGTCCAAATTTGATGTCCTTAAAAAAAATGATGAAATTTGGGGTCATCGGAGTCTTTTTTTATCAATATATATATAGGGGGAATGAGGGAGAAGGACAAAAATATTTCATCAATTAAGTAGAAGGACGGTCTTTTGAAACTTTTGCATAAAGGACAAAACTATTTATCCACTATCGAAATTCACTTGTGTTCGAAATTCACTGTTTAAATTCACTGCCGAAATTCACTGTCGAAATTCACTAATTTTCAAAATTCATTGTCGGGATTCACTGATTTTCGGGATTCATTGTCAAAATTCACTATCGAAATTCACTGATTTCGGGATTCACTAGGGAGATTCACCGATTTTCGGGATTCACTGTTTGTCCTTCTCGCTATAAAAATTATACGGTTGTCCTTCTCCCTATAAAAAATATGTAGTTGTCACTTGTTGGTTAATAATATTTCGATATGTGTCATGTGTCCCTAATTTTCCAATATATATATATATATATATATATATATATATATATATATATATATATATATATATATATATATATATATATATATATTTTTGTTTCATTAATAACAAAATGAACCAGTCCCTACATTAAAGAAATTCTATTATGGTGTATAAGCTCCCACACTATTCCCTATAGAGATCAAATCAATAATTACTTTATCATATTAATTATGCTTCACATATATTATACTTCACAATTTCAATGACAGAGAGTCTCCCCCCTAAAACAATGTTCATTACAAAATGTAGTGTATGTATAATGTTGTTTAAAAAACCAAGACACACAAGTAATAAGTATTGTTGAACAAAACAGAGAGAAAAAGCATCACCAAAATATGAAGACTATGAGATCACAAAAACCCCTAATATTTCACTGAGGTCACCCCTAGTGACCCGTGAGATCAACCTAGTGATACGTGAGGTCGCCCCTAGTGATACGCGTATTTGAATCAAGATATGTAGCTTTGAAATCACCGTTCCTATATGGTATGATGATTTCCTTAACACTTTTGGAATTCATGGCACCCAAAAGGATAACTGCCACAAGTTTTCTTTCGGTTTTAAGCGTTGTCTTTTCAAATGTCATCTTAATCTTCAAAGGACCAGTATAAAAACGTAGAACGCTGTAAAATAAATACACTTCCTTCAAATAACCTTTAAAATGGCAATCAATATCATACGTGTTTCTTAGTTTGATATAATAGCTATTGATTTATTTATTTTACCACATAAACTTCAAATCATTCGTCCAAAAAGTTAAATATGAAAACTATTTACCGAGGATAAGATTTACCTACTGCAACAGTATTAAATAGCTATTAAGTTTGACTTTGATCCTAAAGAAAGGAAAATGCTATGTCCACTACATAAAAGTGTAGTGGATGATGTAGTGGATGATCCTGTCCACAGATTGGAGGGAGAAATGTTTTTTTTTGTGGGTCCTGACTAAATGTGTGGTGTGGATGATGTTGTGGATGATGTAGTGGAGGTAAATGTAGTGTATGTAGCACTACCGCTAAAGAAAAATAGGGGAAAGCAGCCAGAAAGACAAGGAATGTCATAAATAGAGATTGAATGACAACTTTTATTTTGTGTGATTAAAAATGATAACTTTTTAATAAATAGACCGAAATACCCATTTTTTTCAAAGTGAATTAGGGATAAAGACAACTTTTATAATATTTTTAAGTAACATGACAGTCGAATATTTTTTATTAGGAGAATAACAAATTCTATAATTTTAAGGGGTAATGAGGGAGAAGGACACCAAAATTTCATCAATTAATGAGAATGACGACTTTTTAAAACTTTTGCATAAATGACAAAACTATTTTTTTTATATTCAGACGCCTTTTTTCTTTAAAAAAAACCCAACACACTTTCTCTGTCATCAATATTTTTTAAACACTCATATCTTTCAATCTACAACTCCAAATTTGAAAATTCTTTCACCAAATTTTTTATTTTTTTCATGCTCTTTATTTTGAGACCACATTCAACATATTCCAACGTAGTTTCAGAAAATTCGTTGTCGATATTCACTATTGCTCGAAATTCACTGTCGATATTCACTGATTTTCGGGATTCACTAGGGAGATTCACTGAGTGAATTTCGACAGTGAATTTTATGAAAAACGATGTAATTCTATCGAACCAAGTCTCAAAATGAAGAGCATCAAAAAAATAAAAAATTCAGTGCAATTTTTATCATGATTGGTGATCTAGATAAAAAAATTTAAGCGTTTAAAAATCGGGGAGAAAAAGAATAAGAATTAAAAAGTATAGGTTTTTGGTGGGAGGTCCTAAATAATTAAAAAATCAGGATCAAAGGAAACACATAAATAATTAGGACAAAACTGTAGTATAATGCCAGAATAACCCTTTTTCTAATTCTCTTAATATTTTTTTTGCCTGTTTCTAATTAATATATTAACCATATACCCTAGCTCTCTCTTCTTCGATGAACTCCCTCCCATGGCTACCACCGACTTGTCCGGCAACACTTCTCCACCGGCCACCACCCTCCAAGCCTCTTCCTCAGCCACGCCCTCTTCCATTATAGCCCTGACTCCACTGGTTCATGCACCAAGCTTTCATCCTTCTTCCTCAATTACACCAAGCTTGAATATAGAGAAGCAAAAATGGCAGATCCGGATGAAGGAAAGGAGGCGGAGAGATCAGAAAATGACAAAAACAATGGCAAAAAAGCTAATTCGACGGTGGTCGCCGGCAAGCTGCAATTTCCGGCGGATCTGAAATTTCCGGCAAGCTGCAATTTCCGGCGGATCTGAAATGTAACATCCTGACTTTTCGAAAAAGGGTAAAATAGTTATTGGGTGTATTTACTACGACCTAATTATTATTTATCCCATTTATTTAATTAAAAATGATTTAATTAAGAATTTTGGAAAAGATTGTTATTATGGAATAATATATTGATTATTAAAAGGATTTTAATAATTAGTATTTAAGGAAATAATTTCCTTAATTCCTTCATAACATCAAGTCATGCTGCTTTTGAAAAAAAAAAGAAAGCAACAGCGGCAATCAAGAAGAAAAAGACGCAGAAGATGCGGAAAAAGACGAATGTAATCTTCAACGTGTGCGACCAATCCGTTCATCCGTTCAAGATGCCGCAGGAGAGAAAAGTGATCAGCGCGAGGAGATGCAACTTTGGAAAATAACATCTCTCAATTTCGTAAGTTTTCAGTTTAGCCCTAGTTTTCGGTATTCGTAGAGTTCGATTTTTGAAAAATTCGTATCTTTCAATCCGTAACTCTGTTTTTCAGCCATGAGTAGTCGAAACGATCGTCTTGGAGCGTAGATCATTCTAAAAATAGTTATGCAGCAGTTAATTCAGGTAATCTGCAGTTTTATGGACTTTTTCAGTTTCGGTTTTAACGCAAAGAAATAGGATTTTAGGATTTCTCGTTGATCAAATAGGTTTTGGGGTTGAGGATCAACGGTTGTTGCGATTGCTTGATGTTTTGCTTTCGCTTTTGCTGGAAATTAAGGTAAGAGGCTCTTCCTAATGACTAATTATAGTTTTATAATGATAGGTTGAGTTTTGGTGAGTTTTGGTGTTGTTTGGTGATAGAATTCATGCTAAGTTGTACTTAATAAGATGTGATATGTTTTGGTATATTTGTGTTGAGTTTTAAATTTCTATTTTTTTGATCTAATAACATTAAATGAAAATGAACAAGCCCCGATTGAGTTTCTGATTCGTTCAGTTAAAACACCGAATGTACTCTTAAAGGGAGTTGAAGTTCGGATCCATCGGAAGAGCATGAAAGGGCTTGTGCTTTGATGGATTAGTATTCATCAATGTCTGTGTAATTGCTAGGCCTTGTCCGTGTCTAATGGTCTAGGAAAGAGAGTAGTATGTGTGAGGGAGATTACTTGCAAACACTTAGGTGGCTAGTTAACAACGGATAATAATTACATATGTGTAGTAAAAGATAAAACATCACTTATTCTCGGTTAGGCACTCTTTCATATCGGCGATGTGATACGTTCATAAAAGGTGAACAACGCTGCTGGCCTATAAACGGCTGAATGGCAGTGGAGGAAATTCATCGGACGTATACGCATACCGGGGAGACCCCGGAGCTAATCGGTGCTAATCACCGTTAGTTAGCAAGTATATCTTCAGGCTGATGAACGCCATGCGTAGTGTCCTTGAGTAATGATGTAACAAAGATAAGCTAAGCTAGAAATGTTTAGTCATGACATGTCGATGGGCATGGATTGAACTTTAAATTGAGTCGGTCTCATAAAGATAATTTAATAATCATAATAATAACCTTTCGTTGTATAACTTAGTTGTTCATTAGCCTCTCACTTTTACTAAGTACTTTGTACTTACCTCCTTTGCATTTTCTTTTGTATGCATTGTGGGGTGAGAAGACGAACAGATTGATCAGGTAGATGACGGCTTTTGAAGGCTTTGAAGTCTTGACGAAGTTTCTAGTTCCTTTTCTTTGTAAATGTTGTACTAGACTAGTTGTATTTATTTTCTTAGACTTATTGTATTTCTACTTTTAAGACCTCGTATTGTATAAGTCTTCGGGTTTTTCATCGTTGTATTTTAACTATCCATCTTTAGTATGGTTAATTTCTATTCTTAGTAGCATTTATGTTTTACCCGAGTCTTTTTTTAGCTTCCGTTTGCTTTTATTTGATACGACGACGTAGAGGCTTGCGTATAATATTAGATTTATTTAATGCTATACGCGCCGAACGTTCTCTTCCGGATAAGGGCTCGGTATCTGGGAGCGGGGCGTTACATGAAATTTCCGGCAAGCTGCAATTTCCGGCGGACATTTTGCTGCAGGTCGCTGTATTAATTTTTTTTTTTTTGAAAAAAGTGTAGGGTTTATGGTTGTTACCATTAATTGGGCTCGATTTGAATCCCGTCGGAGAAGCTTCAGCATCCGGGAGAAGACGATGTTGGTTGGTATAAAAAGCTTCAGCAGGCTGGTTGTAAAAGCTTCGCCGGAGAAGCTTCAGCATCCCGCCGGAGAAGGTTGGTTGTGTGATGTTGCTTTGGAGAAGCAGGCTGTTGTTGTTTTTTTTTTTTTTTTATTTTAAAGTTTAGTGTTGTTGCTATTAATTTTGTAAAGTTGCTACATTTTTTTGATGTAGTTTATCTCTTTTATGGGCTGTTACTATTTGTTTATTGACCGTTACGACATTTTACGGGTTGTTACTACCTCTTTTTAGGTACGTTGTTATTACTTGTTTATGGATGTTACGACATTTTAATGTTACGGGTGTTACTCCGTTACGACATTTTACGGTACGTTACTACTTATTTTTTAACAAATAAGTATTTGTTACTACTTGTTTTTAGACCGTTACTACTTTTTCATTGGATGTTACGACATTTTATGGGATGTTTACTCTTGTTTTTCTTGATCGTTACTATTTGTAGAAGGGTAAAAAGTAACAAGGGGTATTTTTGTCCAAATATTTTGTTTTTGTCCTTTATAACAGCTGAAAAATAAGAATGTCCTTGCAGACCCATTTATGTGTTTTTTTGTCCTTGTAGCCCCTTCCCCCTAAAAAGTAAAAGAAAAAGAATGTCCGAGGCAGCGCCCCTTTTTTTTCTTCTTCTTTTTTTGCTTTGTGCTGAGACCATCTTTTTCTTTTCTTTTTTCTCTTTTCTTTTTTCTCTTTTCTTTTTTATTTTATTTTCAAACACTCATATCGTTTGATGTAGATCTCCGAACGTGATGAAAATTTCGCTGATTTTTTTTTTTTTTTGAAGTTCTTCGTTTTGAGACTTGGTTCGATATCATTACATTATTTTTCATAAGATTCACTGTCGAAATTCATTCAGTGAATCCTGAAAATCTGTAAATATCGATAGTGAATTTCGACAGCGGATTTTCTGAAATCATGTTGGAATATGTTGAATGTGGTCTCAAAATAAAGAGCATGAAAAAATAAAAAAATTTGATGAAAGAATTTTCAAATTTGGGATTCAAGATTGAAAGATATTAGTGTTTAAAAAGATGGATAAGAGAGTAAATGTGTTGGGTTTTTTCTTTTAGAAAACATGCGCCAAAAAAATAACAAAAAATAGTTTTTTCCTTTATTCAAAAGTTTCAAAAAGTTGTCATATGAAATATTTTTGTCATTCTCCCTCATTTCCCTTTTTTTTTAAATGTTTGAGTAATTTCCGGCGTGGAACACATCTTGTAACATGATGCCATAAAACATGGAAAGAACATAAATCAGAAATGACATTTATTGAACCTTTCGAAAAGAACAGAAAATCAGAAAACCGGTCAATAATATCTTTTCCACACATTAATAGCCTTCGACTTCCCTTCAAAAAAAATAGCCTTCGACTAATTAACCTCTCATTGACAAGGTGAAATGGGAAAAAAAACAATTAAAATAATAATATAGCAACATTAAAAAAAAGTAGTAACAAATCAATAAAATATAAGTAGTTACGACAGAAAAATGTAGTATCACTGATAAAAAGAAGATGTAGTTGCACCTAAAGAGCGTAGTAACACACGATAAGAAATAGTAACAAACAATGAAATATATGTAGTTACATGGAAAAAAATTATTGTAACAGTAAAAAGTAACAGCGAATAAAATATATAAATTTTAAAAAAAATATATAGTAACACTGAAAAATAAGTAGTAACAACCAATAAAATAGATATATTTACAGCAAAAAAAATGTAGTAACAATGATATGGATCAAAAAATATAGGTGGATTAATTTTTGCGTGGAAGATTGGAGTAATTTTCGTTTGTCAAAAAGATAGATTTTTGCGTAAAAGATGGATTTATTCCTTTGTCAAAATTGTATTATCCCTTAAATTCAAAAATATGTAGTGATAATGCTTCCCTAAAATCATGGAAAATTGATTGACAGTTACAATATTAATTACTTTTTAAAAAAAATAACCATCGGGGGAAGTGGCCAAAAGGACAAAGAAGCTATAAAAATTGATAAATAGGACAACTTTAATACTTTATTATTTAGAAGGACAAATGCAATGAAAATATACCAAATTGTCCTTAAATTAGTGGCTGGAAAAAAAACAATAAAACTCACGCACGTCTTTAAAAAATTAAAATATATTATCTTTTTTTATGGAAAGGAATATTAAGTTTCCTACTTAATTTTTTGTATATCCATATCTTTTGATATACATCTCCGATCATCATTATTTTCACCATAATTCAAGATTTTTTTATCTTCTTTATTTTCATATTAATTTAATATTTTTGTGATGTAATTTCTGAAATTTGATTTTATTTAATAGTTCACAACATATACAGTGACATACATTGGATGTATTGACATTGACGTTGGTAGGATCTACTCATGTAGTGACAATGGATTTTGTTAATCGCAACAGATGCAGTGACATACAATGGATGTATTGACATTGAAGTTTCTTGGATATAAACTTGCATTGACGATGGATGTAGTGATATCGAAGTTTCTTGGATCTTAGCATGCAGTGACGGGCACAGTTGGAGATGCAGTGAAAGTTGAATATGCAGTGACAATCAAACATGCAGTAACAAATGATGATACAATGATAATTATAGGTTTTCAGGACATCCTCAGTGACACTTTACGAAAACCAAATTAGGTATAGTGCTATTACTACATCTTTAGTGCCAATTTATATAAATCAAATCAGCTGTCAATGCATTTTCAGTGACATCGATGCAGTGATAATTGTTTGAAAATTATCACTCATGTTGTAAGTGCAGTGACAATTGTCGATGAATTATCAATTGTATATGCAGTGATATCAGACAAAATTAAAAAGAAAAAAATGCATTAAGATGCGTGAAATCTCTTTAATGGGTGTGTTTTGTTATGAAAAAAAATGTTACAAGCGTTTTTTCATCACTAAAAAAACCATAAAACAATAAAACAAAAAAGGAGAGTTCTCAAAAAAGAAAAAAGGTAACAAACAAACAGGCGAGAATGGTGGTGGGGAGGGCTTTATAATTCAAAATTGTAATATTCACGGCGGTTACACACCAAAAAAAGAGTGCCTGAAATCACACTGAAAATTTTATAAATATTTATGACGGTTACGACGAAAAAAAAAACTTATCAGGGATAAATAAGTCCATTAAAAATTAAATTGTCCTTATTATCAAATAAGTTATTCATGAGTCATGAATGCCCTATTAAGTTGATAAATGGTCCTTATCAACAAAATCAATTTTTTTAATATATTATGTATCACAATTAGCTATGAAGAAGTAGATGAAGGTAATTTAGGAAAAAAAACCAAGCATTTTGTCCTAATGAAAACTCGGCAGCTGATATTGCCAATCCTATTAAATTAGTGTCATGGCAAATCTAAAAAATTATCAATAGAAGGACAAAGCTGCCCTTTGCTTTATAAAAAACTCAAAAAGATGCCCTTTGCTTTATAAAAAACTCAAAAGAAAACACACAGCACCCTGAACCTCCCCTTCTTCCTTCCAGCTACCTTCCGACAGACATTTCAATGAATTCATAAGTCTTCAAGAAAGATATTTGTAACAATTTTCATGATTGGTCTTCAATATAAATTCTCCAAGTTGATTTCTTTCTTTTTTTTCCTAGCAAGCTGCCATTAAAAAAATCAATCAGTAACTCTTTTTTGTGTGGGTACAATTATACAAGATGACGATACAGAGTAATCTTGTCTTATTTTGCAAAATCATTAGTTATATAGAGTAATCGTCATTGGTTGGTTGATAAAATTAGAGAAAAAAAAATGCTTCGCCAAATTAACGATGTGGGATGCAATTGAGCTGATTTGAACATGAACATGGATTTAAATATAAGGGATGAATTTTGTGGCGTTAAAGCTAGGAGGCAATTATTTCTTGAGGTAAGAGTTGGTGTTTGAACTCTTTAACGCGAATTTTATACTGAAGAGATATGTTGAATTAGGGTTAAAAAAATAGCAAGGTTGGTGGAAATCTTCATGAAATGACATTTGTATCCTCAAAAATTAAGAATGTTGCCTAAAAAGACATTCTAAAAACATATAGAATATTTTCAAAAGTACTTCATATATTTTACTTCAAATCCGATTCAATTCATATATGTTTTTTTTTTTGTTTATCAAATTACTAATGAAGTGTCACAATGATTCTCAATAATGAAATTAAGTTATATGATAATATTGTTCTATCAAATTATTGATCCATGTGTATTACTAACTAGTACCACATCAAATTTATCATATCATATTTATCAAATCAATCCAAACGAGCTTTATAAGTGTTGATCCATGTGTATTATGGGCTAGTACCACATCAAATTTATCATATCATATTTTATCACATCAATCCAACGAGCCACACAGAGTGTTCAAAGATAAAAAGGCCTTGTTATATAATCGTAAAGTAGTCCAAACAAGCCACATAGAGTGCGTGTTGGAAGGTCTTCTTGTATAATCGTATGGAAGGCCTTGTTATATAATCGTAAAGTAGTCCAAACGAGCCACATAGAGTACGTATTGGAAGGTCTTGTTGTATAATCGTAAGAGGGGTGTAGCACAAAACTAGAAATTAACTGGCGGCATGTGGTATTAACAGGTAGACCTAAGTGTATGCTTAACACATTCCAGAAATAGCCTTAGGTGACGTAAGTAATGAAAACCTTATCTGGATTTAAATGTATATATCCTTATATCCAAAATCTAAGTCAAATGTCAAACTTGATATTTGAGTATTCTTTATTTTGTTTTCTATAAACACCTTATAACCTGATAACAAATCATCTTTTCTAGGATCTCTTATGTACCCACCTGGCATGACTATATGTGTATAACATGATGTTGAAATCCATTACTATGGTGATAAATACGGTCGTTATAAAATACTAGCTAGAAAAGTCACTAAGGCATCATGCATTATCACCCATCCTTGTACTTCTCTCGTCCAAGCACGCTTAACTTCGAAGTTCTGATGGGATCCGGTGCATCATGCATTATCACATTCAAACGTAGAGGCGATTTAAAACATAAACTCTTCATCAGATACAGACCACTCGACATGCGTTATCACCGAATATTTTCTCTGCGGGATAGACATAACTTTTCATAAATGCATGAGACTTGTGTCTTGCGTTAATTAATTTTTGTCCCTGCCTCGTCAACTTGTTTGCAGCTAAAGATAGTACTCCCTCCGTTCCAATTTATCTGCGGCAGTTGCCAAAATCACACATATTAAGGATGTGAATTAATGCATTAACTTTTACAATAAAATGACTAGAATGTCCTTGAATATAATTAATGCGGCCTTCTTTTTTATCTCTCCTGCTGTAATAAATAAGGGTAAATCAAGTAAAAACATAATAAATGTTGCATTGGAAACTGTACTGCCTCACATAAAATGGAACAAAATATTTTGAGAACTGCCTCAATTATTATGGAACGGAGGGAGTATCATTGTTTGCCCCTAACAAAGAAGGTAAATTCTGCATATGCAACTGCTAATTTCAACCAATGTTCCAATTCAAAGAAACAAATCATTATTAAGAGTAACTAATTCAATTAATGCACTAATGGCATAGTAATTCGAGTTTTTATAAGCACTAATGACAAAGTAATTCGAAGGCTTCATGATTTCAAAAAAACAAATATTTAATACAACTTCTCGGATCCGGTTCGAACGGGTCGATGCGGAATTACTCATGTTTTAGGTCAGGTCGTTAAATCTTATTGTATTTGGTATAGTTAAATTTCGATTAGAAGTGTAAATAATTTTTATTACCTGACACTTGTCGGAAGGGTTTAACCCTTCCTTCTAAGATAGATAGATACATATAGGTAGTTCCATGAATTTTTTGCATTGATATTTAAAAATGTAGGTATTGTTTTTTTTTGTGATTGAGTTAAAAGTCCACTTTTTAATACAAAATGAATAAAAAAAACACACTCCTTTTTTTAGTTGCTATAAGGACAAATAAATTCCGTGTGACACAAATACCCTTACTCATGAACACGCATAGCAACAAACACACAGATGGATGATTCTGTTGTTGTTGTTTGTTTGTTTTTTTTTTTTTCTTTTCAAACATCCGTAACTTTTGATTTATAACTCCGATCATCGAAAAAGTTTCACCAAAATTCATATTTTTTTTTGCTCTTTAATTTGAGCCCAAATGCGATACCCTTCCGACGTAAATTTTGAAAAGCCAGAAAAAATATTTGCATTAACCGGAGCGTTTTTCTTATAAACGACCATAACTTTTGATTTAGAACACCGATCATCAAAATTGTTTCACCAAAGTTCATTTTTTTTATCTTCATTTTGAGACCTCATTTGATACCTTTTCGACGTAGTATTTGAAAGCCGAATTTAATCGCAGCATTTACACTAACACAGTATTAGGCTCATTTAAGGCTTAATTCAAGTGACTACTTCAAGGCATACATATCTGGCTCATAGAAGGCTCATTTAAGGCTTAATTCAAGGGACACAATATCATATCTGACTCATAAGGCTTATATAAGGCACACAATATCACTAACATAAGACACACAGTATCAGGAAACAGTATCAGTATCAGTATACGTATCAGGCTCATTTAAGGGTAAATTCAAGTGACTACTTCAAGACACACATATCTGGCTCATATAAGGCTTAATTCAAGTGATTAACTATTAAGCCTATGTCAAGCTTATGTGGTTTTGATTGAAAAAAGGAATAGCATAGATTAACTTGATTAAGGTATGGTGTTTATAACATGCAGGTTCAGTTCAGGATATTTGTGTAAACAATATAAACTCAGATGAACACCAGCTGATATAAACAAAGGATGAACTAGATGATTACAGATAAAATCAATGTTCAGGTACAACAGTTCACATACAAATTAAGATATACTACAGATCAATACAACAGTCAGATTATACAAGAATATGCAGCAGACTGTTAACAAACTCAGCAGATTAATAGCAAATACATCAGACTATAGATTAATAGCAAGTGCATGCAACAGAATTCAACTTAAGGAAGAAAATTATTTTTACAACAACACCATCTTGTTTGAAACTAGCTAAGAAAGCATGAAAAGCATCACAACAGTCATTAAAAAGAACAATAAAAACCACCATCAAAATTCAATGCAAGAAAAAACCAAAGTATCAGCACAAGACATGGATCATGTACATCATGAAAATAAACAAAATACACAATATAAACAACTCTGACCGACAAATACTCGGAGCGAATGACTAAACCGTTAGACACATGAAAATCCTGAACAAAATGAATAGAACAAAAATCTAAACGAATAACAATCAACTGATGTTCATTTGGCATTTCATCGAACACTTGGTAGGCAACTTTCTCAACTACAAGCTTTGATGGAAATAACCCCTCAACGTTATTCATCTGCTGAAATCCAACATTGAGGGAAGAGAAATCAATCTCTGCACTCGTAGAAAATGAATAACACTGCGCAGAAATTGATTTCGAACCTGTAAAATTTGGCTCGGTCGATTTTCGTGCTAAAAACTCTCATGTTTTCTCAACGGAGATTATTAAATGAAACTAGTTCATTTGCCTGCTTCTTTTGGTAGTGATTTCTGCATTGATTAACTTTAACAGGTATGCAAAGTTCTGGGATTAAACGGTATTGATCTTTTTTTCCATCAGATGTTGTTGAGAAAACAGATATCCGAAAGGTTTGAATGAGGGAGGAAGGCTAATACGATGCTGATAAATAGGGTCCTTAATGCAACTAAAAAATTGAAGTTGAATTAACACTTAATTGAAGGGGAAAAAGTGGACTATAAACTAATTTTTCCTTGTTTTTTTTGTAAAATCTAACGTACAACAACGTTATTTATTATATATCTATGAGAAATATTTTCTTGAAGCATTTCCTAACAACGTTATTTCGAATTCTGCCCTCTGGATACGAATCATGTCTCTCCCCTGGACGGTGATATTGTCATAGTCTCGTAGATTGTGAAGATCATGTGTTCGTCCATAGTCATCTCCGACTGTTTCTTTAGCCACGGCCCACGGGTCAGCTTTATCCACCATTTTTTTTATGTTCGTAGCTGACGGGTTCAATATGTAATAGAGAGATGTTGCAGTTAGCTACGGAAATCAACCGACTTAATTGCAGTTGTAAACTTAAACCGGATATTATGGTCAAATAAATTGCTACTTTTTGAATCGTGGCTTTTTTTTTCTTTGTTAGTGAAAATTCTCTTGTCTTTATCTAAATTTATGTTATGTTTTAGTCACTTGCTATTTTGTCCAATATTTTTTTTTAGGTCATCGCTAATTTGTGTTTGTTTTTTCGCCCAATAATTTTAGGTCAAGTAATCATCATCGGTTGGTCGATCAAAATTGGAGAGAAAAAAAGTTGGCCAAATTAATTTATAAATTGAAAGGTTGCCGAAGTTTGTTTAAAAACAGGTGGCCAAATGGGATGTAAATGACCAGATATGTGAACATAATGGATGAGTTTTGTGGCGTTAGAGGTGGGGGGCGTTATTCCTCGAGGTAAGAGTTGATGTTTGCAAGCTTTAACGAGAGTTTTATATTGAAAGTATGAGGCTTAGGATAAAACTAGCTGGGTTGGTGAGAATCATCACGAAATGACATTTGTATGCACAAAAAAGAATGTCCGCTAAAATGACATTCTAAAACATATATAAACTTTTTTAGAGCATCTAATACTTTATGTATTTTACTTTAAATCCGATTCAATTCAACAACACGATATTTAAAACTTCAGACAAAGCCAACACTCATTGAGTTCGATTATGTTTTGTTTTTTTATTTTTTAATCCGGTCACTCCGCTCGATTGCTACTTACACCACCGGTACGTAACTCCACCGGCACCGGTAGCTTTAGTTTTATTTGTTAAATATCGATTTATCTGTTTATCGGCATACTGATTGGATGTTTGTTGTTGGACGTAATAAGAAAAGTATGATACAAGATGTTTCGCCATTTTCGAATGTTTATGGTTCAGAAAAAGTTTCATCCGTTAGCCGTAGAGATTATGTGTCTTGGATATTAGAAACAATTTGGAATTGATGTTTATCCGTTACTTTTCAAGAAAAAAATGATGTTTATCTGTTACGGGAGTTGGAATATGTTTAGGAGAGAATGAGAATAAAGGACAGATAGAGAGAAAAAATAGGAATCAGGACGTTAGGAATACAAATTGAGTGATAAGAACAATTTCATTGCTCGTTACTCCAAATCCATTGTTTGGTACAGTGGAATTGACTTCAAATCCACTATTTCGTAGTTTTTGATGAAAAATGACATCAAAATAATATCAAATAAGATGTCTAAATAAAGAGAACCAATGAAAAAATATGACGAAAGGATAATGTTCAGGTCAAAAGATATATTTATTTTTTATATGAGAGAATTTAAATTATAGTTGAATAAATACATTTTACCTAATAAAAAATTACACATTCAAAAAAAAATCCAGTAATATAGTCAAAGCGGAAGAAGGAAAAGAGAACACGCTTCACTTCTCTTTTTTTCCATCCAAAAAATGATTAGAACACCAAGTATACCGATTGGTTATATTTGTTAGCAAATGCAGCATTGACTGAAATCCCTTTAACATCAAAGACAAAAGTTAATATGGAATTTTGTTCTAATTCTGTCCAAACCATTCGCCTCTTAACACCATTAGTTTTCTCGAGAAATCCAGTTAACTTCTTTTCAATCTTCTCTTTCACCTTCCTAACATATTTTCCGAATCTAACTTGAACACCTTGGAGAATTTGATTTACTCGCTGTAAAGTGAAACGACCAGCTACCCGATCCATCCCTCCTCACTAAGAGAATGGTGTCAACCTCATACTCAAGGGCGGCGATTCTCTTTAATCGTCCGCAAGTGTTAACGTTCACGAATCTAACTTTGACTTCGTCATTCTCCCTAGAATCTTTGACCATGTCATAGAAATGAGACAAGAAGGCCTCACCTTGCCTTGCCCACCCAGCATAAAAAAACAAGACATGTATAATCGGTTGTCTCCACGGCTCTTGAGAGTTGGCCTCGCTCTTCTCTGAATCGATCATCGCTAAAGAATGAGATACACACATCTTTCATCGATGGTGTAGGAGAATTATTCGCCTCTGCCATGTGATTTACCCTTTCTTTGCTTTTGATAACCCAGGTCTTGATGCACCGACTGACGGAGGGTTTCGGCGGCAGAACGAAGTCTTGATGACGACCTTTACTCTCCTTAGGTCTTCAAAGAGGGATAAACGGGCTTGTTAATTTAATTATTTTGATTATAAATTTAATTGAATTATTTTATATTGTATCTCTTTATCATTTTTGGACTTAATTTGCCTTATTTTATACTGTATTTTTTGGGCTTAGTCTAATTTGATATAAATCCACTGACGTTGCAGCTAGATCAAGGTTGTTGTCTACGGGCGGAGACAACCGTGCATTTAAGAAAGAAGAAGTTCTAGATACTGTTTCAAAAGAAGAAGAGAAAGAGAAGGTTGGAGAAGAAGAAAACGAAGTTGAGAAGGCTGTTGGTCAATAGTTATACAGAGTGAAGTTGAGAAGGCTGTTGGTCCATAGTTATATAGAGTAATCGTCATCGGTTGGTCGATCAAAATTGAAGAAACAGAAATTGGCCATATTAATTTATAAATTGAAAAGTTGGCTCAGTTTGTTTATAAACTATGTAAATGACCATATATGTGAATATAATGGATGAATTTTGTGGCGTTAGAGGTGGGGCGATTATTCCTCGAGGTAAGAGTTGATGTTTGAAGAGTTTAACGAGAGTTTTATAATGAAAGTATGGGTTGGCTTAAGATAAAAACTAGCTAGGTTGGTGAGAATCATCACGAAACCACATTTGTATGCCCGAAAAAGAATGTTGGCTAAAATGACATTCTAAAACCTATAGAAACTTTTTTAGAGTATGTAATATTTATGTAATTTACTTTAAATTCGATTCAATTCAATTCAGCAACACAATATTTAAAACTTCAGACAAAGCCTAAACTCGTTCTCTCGTCTCTTACGCCTGATTCTTGAATCTCTCTTCTCTATAAGTCCGACATTACTAATTATTAAAGATTCGCATCATATCATTTAGGTTATCAATACGAAATTAAGTTATATGATAATATTGTTATATCAAACTATCGTTGCATATGTAATATCGGCCAATACCATATCAAAGGACTTGTATAATCGTAAAGTAGCCCTGATTTCATGTCCTAGCTAGACAAACGGGGGATTGCAGCTGAAAACTAGAAATGTCAAACCACCCAGGACCTAATGTCCTGAGGCCTCGGCTCAACCACCGGGGTAAGGCCGCCTCATTCAACTTCTGATAGAATATAAGCAACTACTACTTATAAAGGAGGAGACCCTGTTACATTGATCAAATATAAGCATTTAAAGGACGTTTTTAATACATATATATATACCCTCAGCCACAGTTACAGAACACTGTTCGGAATCACCGAGCATTTGTCATAATACATATTACTTTACACTATAAAGTATAAGAATTCCATATCTTGTCACAATGCATATAGAGTTTAAAAACTAAAGATTTCTCCACCAGATGAAGTAATGTCGACAAATAATTTTGAGGGAAGTCGTTTTTTTTTTTTTTTCCCTCCCTCCGTCAACTTGTTTGCAACGGAAGATAAGATCCTTGTTTGCCTCTAACAAAGAAGGTAAGTTCGGCGGGTGCAACAACTAATTTCAACCATTGTTGCAATTCTTCACCCTCCACTTTCTCCTTTTCTGTAGAATTGTAGTTAAAACAAAATCAAAGAAACAAGTCATTTTTAAGAATAACTAATTTAATTAATGGACACAGACGACGAAGTATATATATATATATAAACCTCAATAAATGAATACCCTCGGGACAAGAAAAAAATATTCGTTTAGCGAGATTATTCATTTATCGAACATTATTTTAAGCCCCTTTGCCCAAGTCGAGACCGGAGAAAATAATTCATTTGGCGGGGTTATTCATCATTTATCTAGGTTTAACTGTATGATAAACTATACCTTCCAATTGGGCCCCAAGTCCTTCTAAAACAGTTGGATTAGCACGAACAACTGCCAAAGCTACTTCAAGAGCTGATTGAAGCAGTAATTTCACTTCCCTTTGGACAAGCTCAACTAAATGCCCCTGCGGTGGTGGCCGGAAGTCAAAACATCGTTGTTACCGACGTTCAAAATGCGTTTACCAACAAATTAATTCACTTTATTTGATACAATACCCAACATCTTCTTAAAACAAAACAAAACAAAAAAAAAAAAATCACCGAATAAGAACAAAAACGAAATATTTCATGTTTAATCGGACCCACGGTGAAAGGAAAAGTTACCTGATCCCGTCCCCAAGGAACGGACGAGCTTCCGGATTCGTCCATTCCACCACCTGATAGAGTTGCCAATGAAACAGGGCCTATGGTTTCATTAAGGCCATACTCAGCAACTGCCTTGTAAGCCATATCTGTAGCGCGTCGTATATCATCAAGTGCACCGGTGGACACACGCCCTGAGTACACAACTTCTTCGGCTGCACGTCCAGCTAGAAGAGTAACCAACCGCCCACGTAACTCGTCTACAAATAGCAAATACCTATCCTCGGTTGTTGGAGGAACGTACGTGAACCCGAGTGCCCCTCCTGACCTTGGCAATATGCTCAGCTTCTGAAAAATTAATGAGCAGTAAGTTTATCGCAGCATTCTTATCTAGAAACGAGTACTTGCAGTAGAGTCTATACAAGTTAAATCTTTATAATAGAGATCCAAAATACTAACTAATGTTTCTTTTTATTGATAATACCTCAACTCGTGGCTGCCCAGAAAGAAGATTTGCAACAGCTGTGCCGACTACAGCATGACCGGCTTCGTGTCGGGCAACAACTGCTTTCTCGCTGCCCTGTAACTTGGCAGTTTTCTTTTCAATTCCCTGTAACAGAAAAGTAAACCATATAAACCCAAAACCAACATACTTACAGATAAGAGCGTTTTTAGTGGCATCACACTGAAAACAATCAATCAGCGGAAAGTTGATTCTCAGCTCTAGAATCAACATTCAAAAAATCAAGTATATGTACATTGGTAGAATTGGTGTGGTGCCACTAAAGACGTTGATAAGGGACCTCGGTACATGAACATAGACAAAGATAAGGACATACCGCTATTGACCTCTCCACAGCATGAATAAAATCGATTTTCTCAACAAGCAGTTTATGTTGTCGTCCAGCGAGTAAAGCAGCTTCATTTACCAAGTTAGCAAGGTCCGCCCTATGACATGGCGAAAAATCGAAGTTACTTAGCTGTTTTTATGTCGAGATCAAGGTAACTCCACTTGATTTCAACTCTCAAAAACACAAGGTGGGAAAAATTACCCGGTAAAACCCGTGGTCATTGAAGCAATATCAACAAGGTTCACATTCTCTGCAAGGGGTAGCTCTTTCTTAGAGACATGAACATTGAGAATCGCTTCTCTTCCAGCCCTATCAGGAGTTTCCACCTACAAAATTAATCACGATCATACAATGTATCAATTAACAAAGTGATAAAGTCGATCCCTTTAGCTTCGACTTTAAGTAATGAAACATGATACAAAAACAATAAACGAACCATAACCACACGGTCAAATCTCCCGGGTCGCCTTAGGGCTGGGTCCAAAACATCTGCTCTGTTAGTCGCTCCGAGAACTATCACAGCTGAATTACTGTCAAATCCATCCATTTCCTGCAAGGTAGCAGTATCAACCGAAGAAAACAAGACACAGGAGGGGGAGGGGGAGGGGGTCATAAGAAACTTTTCGTGCACAGCGATTAATCAGTTTGCGGATGTCTTACTGTGAGCAATTGGTTCAAGGTTTGTTCTCTTTCATCATTGCTAACAACGCGAAATCTTCCATCACGGCTTTTAGCCACAGCATCTATCTGCAAACAAGAAACTTAAAAAGTTAATCTTTATGTGCCTTTGACTTTGACATTCATATCGACAATCATAGGAACATGAATCTATGAAGATGATTGACGGAAACAAACCTCGTCTATGAATATGATCGATGGTGCTTCTTTCTTAGCACGAGCAAAAAGGTCCCTTACACGTGAAGCTCCCATGCCCACATACAATTCTACAAACTCACTAGCAGAACAACTAATGAAAGGTACATCAGCCTCCCCGGCAACAGCCTTTGCTAAAAGTGTTTTACCTGTCCCGGGTAAACCTACCTGCAAGACAAAAGCAAGATTACCCACAATAAACACACCATGAAAGTTTGTACAAGAATTAAGCAGCAAATTTTGTGAAGATACACAGAAGGAAACTATTCAGGGATTCATCCAATACAACCACCCTAAATGAGAGCATAAAAAGATTTAAGAGCAATTCACTTTTAAGATAAGGGCGTCTTTAGTGGCACTACGATGTTTTTACTGTGGCACCCACACCGACACCAATCGACTTTTTAAAAATCGATTCTAGACCAGAGAATCAACTTTCACCCAGTCGATTGTCTCAATCCACGGGCTGAAAGTTGATTCTCAGCTCTAGAATCAACTTTGAAAATCATCACCGTGGTGCCACAACGGTAAATTTGGAGTGATGCCACTAAAGACGCCCTGAAGAAAAAAAAATTGAATAGACAAGAACAAGCACGGAAATAGAGCAGATGTCAAAAGTTCAAGAAGAAAAATCGCCACTTTGTGATGTAATCTGCATTTACCAAGAGAACCCCTCGAGGAGGGCGAGCACCAAGTCGTATATACCTCTCTGGATTCCTTAAAAATTCCTGTATGAACATAAGCACACAGAAAATAAAAAAGAACAAATCAATGTCTAATAACTAAACAAACAGAAACCGTCAGTTTAATGTAATAAAAAAGTCCAAAGATGATTTACATTACCACAATTTCCTCAAGCTCTTCTTTGGCTTCATCAACACCTGCAACATCAGCAAATGTAACTGTTTCACCTTGTTCAGATTCTTTCGAGCCACCCGATACTCCGGACTTGCGGTTTCTGATCTGACCAGCTGTAGGCTTCACAAATGCAGAAGCATAATCAGCCTATGTGAAAGCTATAAGATATAATCCCAGGAGGAGAGAAGTATCTTTCACGATTCATACCTGAGAAAAGTTTGCAGGGAACCGATGGAGGAGACCAGCAAGAACAGCTAAATAAAACAATGCTATCTGCGCATCAACTATTAAACATCAGATCCCACAAAAACTAATGTGATTAATAGCGGGACTGCAATAAAGAAATTATCAGAGAATTCTAGAATCGTCTCTAATTGCAGAATGGTCAAGGCCGTCATAAACTGTCTCTTCGCACTAAATTTTTAATGTAAGTGGATTTTGAAGAAGCTTGTAAACCTATTGCAACATAAGTTGGTATTTTCAGGGAAATGCAGCACAATTAGTGCATTTTCTGTTCAGTAATTTCCTACTTCCCTCCCCTTTTTTCAGATCCTTCTTTTCCCCCTCCTTTCTTCTTCTCGCTTTCTTCTAATCTTCCTACTGCAATGTCTTCCTCCTGCCGTCAAAGCTTTAAGCAGTTTTGTTCCTACATAAACCCAGTAGCACTTCCCCTTATGATTCCTCTCCCACTGCTTATCCTCAACTTCGATTCTCGTTTTTTATCCTTAAAGAAATTAGTTTGTCGAGGACACCAACACTATATCCTTTATATCCCAAGGCAGTTTGACTACACGATTCATTTGTCGCCATTGCACTCTATCATAAATCATACCCTTCCCAATGCTCATAAATGCCATTCGTTTTAATTGTCTTCCTCCATATCTTCTTCAATCTCCCCCTTTCTTGTTGTAAAGTCTTTGTCAATGCACCAAAAATATTTACACAATAACATTCACGTATCATGTCGACGCTAGCTTTACACTATAACATTCACGTATCATGTTGACACTAGTTTATGTGGCTTTGGAAACCCGTAGGCGAGCTCAAAGGATTCTAGAGAAGGCACACCAGGAGAAACCCAGAAGAATAACACAGAGAGAATTTTCAGTCATACAACCACCCTCACACAGGGCCCTGGCACTTTGCAAGGCTTAATAAAACCCATCTCTATGCACGTTGGAGTTTTAACGTGCCTTTCACAAACTAGTACATCTACTTTTCAATCAGGCCATTTCCATAATGTTGTAATTAGACATAGTTTCAGGCAAACAAATAGTGCTCACAAGTAACTACTAGAGTACACTCCTCAACAAAGCAATATATAGACGAGAAGCTTACGAAAATCAATTTAATATACTCCCCTAACTATAAATCAGTTGCAATTGGATGAGTATTTGGAACTATAGAACGCAATCACTAGAGTTTGCAAATGGGGGCTTACCTCGGATCTAAGGTAAAGTAACATCCACAGATCTACTAAGAAGGATCACGATCACGTACTATTCCAAGTATGCCATGACTTTTTTATTGCATTGAATAAAAGGAAAGGAGCAATTACAAAGACAAATTAGGAAGAAATCCAGTCACTGTATTTTTCGGGTAAATTAAACAAAACATTCAACATCCAACCCACTTTAAACTGAAACAAATGCTTCTAGATTCTTGAGTCACCACTTGAGTACATAAAGCAACATGCACATGACTAAATAAAAAGCTAACAATTATTCATAATGGAAACAACAAAGAGTAGAACTAACCAATGCAGAATTGAGAACCCCACCAGACCGCTTATCGGGAGACCCGAACTCCACATCATTCTCAAGCATTTGTTTATACGGCGTCTTGATATCAGTAGGTCTTGTGGTAGTATACACCACTCTCTTCATAGGACTCATACTTTTAACCAAACTTTCCGATTCTTGCAACTTACTATTAACCTCACTCTCCAAACCACTCATTTCACTACCTTTCAACTTGAACATAACATGAACACCATCAACTTCCACCTTATGCACCTGATTACTATTAACCTTACTCAAAAAATCACTATACGGAACACTAACGAATGTAACAGGCACTCTCGGTTCCGACCCGGGAAGTGGAATACCTGGTCGGAGAAGTTTCATAACAAACAAAACAATCCCTAATTGCAATAACAATACCCCCATCTCTTGAGCTTGAATTATTGGCTGCCACCGCCATTTACTATTCCCCTTCCCCTTCCCCTTTGACCACCACCACCACCAATTCCCTTTCCCTTGTGTCTCCTTTTTCGATGGACGCTGACTCGGACCAGAACCCGAACCCGTCCCCGAACCCGGTCCCGGACTACTTCTGGTTTCAGAGGCTTTCCCTTCGCTTTTGTCAGTAGAATCAGTATCATGCTCACAAGAACTATTGGCCCGAACTTTACCTCCATTCTGATGATCGGAAAATCTTTTCCAGAAACCGATTGAATAAAATTGAAAAGGAACCCTAGATTGAGCTCCCAACGACGACGTATTCCCGAGCAAACAGCATGAATCCCGGTACAGAAGCCGGTAACGATTACAGAGGAAGCTTTGACAATATGAATCACGATTAATAATACTTGCTGCAATTTGTTTGTGATTTATCGGACGAAGATATTCTGTTGCAAACGCCATTTTTTTTTCAGCTGGAAATTTCACATACACAAACAGAATGTTTCATATATATCTGCAAATCTATGGGTTTTTTTTTTTATGAAATAAATAAATCTTGTATGTAAGAAAGAACTGTGTCCAATCGAGAGGTGTGGGGCGGAGAGGTCAAATAAAATTGTTAAACGAATAGAGTTGTTTATGTAATCGGTTCGTTAACGTTTGTGATCGTTCGTTTAGTTTAACAAATATAGATTTAAAAAAACTATAAATTTATTTCTTAAACAAACGAAAACGAGAAACGAGACTGACACGTGAACGTGCTTATACGGATAGGGAATGAACGAACATGAATTCAACACGCAAACGTGATTATAAAATATTTATAAAGTTTTTCTAATACTATTTGTATTATAATTTTCTCACGGGATTTATATTTAAGCTTAAATACAAAAATACAAAAATACATTTAAAGAGTTAAACTCAAACACAAGTTTGAATAATTTGACATTTAAACTAGTCAAGTTTAAATATAATTTTTTGTTCGTTTATTAAATAAATGATTACGAACAAACTCGTTATCTGAACGAATTAAATTTAATATAAAAAAAATTTATTTATCTATAAATAAACGATCATGAAAACCTAAAATAAAAACGAATTTAAACGATATGTATTTGATTTGATTCGACTCGTTAACGGCGGTCTCAATTTTATGTTGCATTATCCGTTGGAAAAGCAATTGAAAGGACATAAAACATTGACTTGGAGTATAAGCTATGCATGCAAGGGTCATAATATGTCTGATGATTTGGTAATAATATTTTCGTTATAAAAAAAAAGAATTTATTTTAATTTATTGTACCAGTTAATTTTTTATATAAATGCACACTTTAAAGATACGGCTGAGTTTAAGCGATAATTTCATGAATTACTTGGAGAGCAAGTTTCGACTATAAAAGGAAAGTTTCTTTTTTTTAGTATTTGTGTTTTTTTTAATTAATTATAATAGATAAATTTTACTAGTATAATAGTTAATGTATTGATTGATATACATCATATCAGGGGCGGACTTATAGAGGAGGGCGGGGGGGGGGGTTCCCCTTAAATTTTTTTAAATTACTAAAAAATTTTCTTATTCGGTAATACGTCGCAATTGATGTAATATATATTATATGTTCCTTATAAAGCACAATCTGTGTATCTGGTGTAGTGGTCCAGTGTTGATAGTGAAGACGGAAGGTTGTGGGTTCGAATCTTCCTTCTTCCTTATTTTTGGGAAGCATTTTTATTTTTTATTTTACTCAAAGTTTACTATATTAAATTCCAAATTCTTCATTTTTTTACTCAAAATTTCAACACTTCTTTTCCCAAGTTTACTATATTAAACTTCAGATTTTTAATTTTTTTTACTCAAAGTTTCAACACTTATTTTCTCAAGATTTCTGAACATTTTAAAAAGATAATTGATATGACAATCCGAAAATTTGTAAACTTATTTACTTTGTTAATCTTTAGATTGTTTTTTTATCGTCAATTATTAATATGAAAAACAATATATCGACGTCTTTTTATAATATAAACCCACAATAACTTTCACATTTGTATATTACTAAAAAAAACTTTCATCCGTATAAACCTACAACAAATTTCTTATATGTATCTACGGAAAAAATAATTAAACACTTTTTTCACGACAATTAATTTTTAGAATTCCGCCCCCCCCCCCCCCCCCCCCTAAACTATAATCCCGCTCCGCCCCCGCATCATATAATAACCAATTGTATAAAAAGAATTGTGTTATGACGAGAAATTTTATTTCCAATCGCATTGATTCTATCAGTGCAGCACATTACATATGTTTCACATTAAAATCGACAATTTTGAAAATCGGTTATGTACTCAAAAACCGACATTTTGTGAATGTATTGTGGTCTGTGGGTATCGACTTTCGGAAAATTAGATTTTGACTTCATAACCGACTTTCAAAAAGTTGATTATATGTGATAAATGCGGTACATCGATAGGTGTGACGTACCGGTAAAACCGGTGTGTTGTAAATAAAAACTCATTTTCAGAACATTTATATACACCGTACTACCTTTACACCACACTAAAACGACTTTAAGAAAGTCGGTTATTTAGTCAAGAATCATCTTTGCGAAGGTCGATCTTGAGAATCAGTCTTTTAAAGACAATTCATGACTCAAAATCAATTTTCTAGAGTCTTTATGTTATGTTGTATATATATAGTGTGATACATCTGTAAGTTGGCCGTGGTGCAAATAATATCGCCTCTCTTACAAGTCATTGATGAAATAATTATATTCATTTGTTTTCAAAAAAAAAATTATATTCATATCACGAGTCTATCATGAAAAAGTATACACACAAAAAAATGTCTCAAAAAAAAGATTCTCATAAATAAAAAAAAAAAATAAAAAAAAAATTTTTTTTCCTCCTAAAAAATTCAAGCTCCTTTCCCATCTTTATTTCATTTTTTTCACAAACAAAAACCATTTGAATAAGAAAAAAAATAAATGAATTACAGAGAAAACATATTGATTTTCATGATCATCATCAAACAAAAAAGGCACTGTTTTGAAAACCTAATAATTGGAAAATGGCAACAATCAGTAGGGATGATCTTCATCTCTGCATTTCCAAATCTATACAATTCTCAACAAATTCAGCTTGGACTTTTATCAAACACCATCCCTTCATTTCATTCACCTTCTTCTTTTTCTCTTTTCTTTATGCATTTTCCCCCTTCTTTTTCTGGGTTCTGATTCATTTCTTAGCTTTTCTCATCCTCCTGGCCTCAATTACAATGCTATATTCTAATCCTAATCCTAATTCTAATTATAATTATAATCCTCCTGAATGCAAGATTAACAATGCAGATCCCATCAAGAACAGAAATGGAAGACCATTTGTTCGAGCCCGGTCGGTTCGACAAAGAAAATCAAGAGACACTAGCAGAACTAGTTCTGTACAAAGCAGCGAGGAGGACGAAAAAAACACGGTTATCTCATCGAACATGGTTGATAAAAATCCATGTCTAGAACAACAACAACAAAACGAGAAACCGAAAGAAATCCGTGAGGTGCCGGAAGAGATTCATGGTAATAATATAGAGACAGAAAGTTCAGAAGAAGAAGATGATGAAAAGAACAAAGGTGGTGTACAATGGACAGAAGATGATGAGAAGAATTTAACGGATCTCGGATTATCCGAAATGGAAAGAAACAAGAGATTAGAGAGTTTAATTGCAAGGAGAAGAGCAAGGAAAATGTTTAGTCTTCAAATTAGGAAGACATTATTATTAAACAAGGAGATTAGTTTAATCATACAACCACCACCACCACCACCACCTCCAATTGCTATACTTAAAAACAACAAGCCATTTTCTTCACATGGTGGTGGTTCGGCTTCGGGTGAGGTTTCTCCTACCCCTGGTTCAGCTCCACCGGTTTTGTTACCGGCCCACGACCCGTTTGATCTTCCATATGATCCGTTTGAAGAGAAACCGGTTCTTACGGGCGGTAGTTTTCATCAAGAGTTCATTGCACCAGAACCATTGGATGCAGTTTTTTGTAGGCATGAGAGCTTCTGTTTAGGGAAGCAAGACGAACACACGGGTCACCGGAATACAGAGGTCCTTGAGAACTGCAATCAATTAGGTATGACACCACGACGACATACGTACAGTTTTGTCTTTTTATACACATGTACACAGGAAAAATGCACCGATTGTGCACAGAATACGTATTCTATGCGTATTCTGTGCAGAATCGGTGGGTCTATATATATCACTCTTGTGATGTTCATTCCAATGGTTGCAGAAGAGAAAGACATTGACAAGATCATAAAAGAAGTAGAATCATCATCATGCCAATCACCCGAATCGAACTTCAAGAAGATCAAAGCTGATCATTGTATCACCGAAGAAATCCAAGGCTTAGAGAAAGGAACAGTCATGGTTGATGATGATAATCCGGAAGAAAACCGAAATACAGAGAGGTTGAAACAAAATCAATGGTGGTTGAAAATCCTAGTTACTGCAGGTCTAGTTCAACTTCATCTGACGAAGACGACCCGCCATTTATTCGAGTAGACAAAGAAGCTATTCTGAAATCACTTGCATCTCCACATCCAAGAAGCTTTTCTCTAAATAGGGATCATACTAGCAATCAAATGGGACATATACTGAATAATTACGATGCAGCAATGATGGATAAGGTTATCCGTCATAGACCTACGCATTCTATCGCGTCTGACATGCAAGTAGAGGTTTCAGAGATCGGTTCGCCTCCACAAACGATCGATGGCAGCTTTTCTTCGTTTGATATAGGAAGTCCGATAGAAGAAGAGGATATCAACTATGGAAATGAATCCCTTTGGGAATTATCGTCTCAAATATCCGTAAACGATGAAGATAAATCAGCATTAAAGGAAATATACAGGCTACATGATGAATATACTATCAAACACGGGACTTCGAGGTGTAAACAGTCGAAAGATAGCGTTGAATTACGTGATCTGGTACAAAACATGGAAGAACAAGGTGTCTCTGGTTCATTTACAAGGCCAGATGATTCTCAAATATCTACGCCTGAATCATCACAAACGTTCATACCGGTATTTCGGATCATTCAGACGTTGAAATGCGGAGAAATTGACAGAGATGGGCACGGATCGTCATTTTGACAGCGACTGTGATGAAATCTTGGAGGTCAGTAAAAGATTCTTTTACGGACACGTCAAGGCATACGAGTGTTTACGTGTATTTTGCAAACTACGCGTAAATGTTCACATGCCTTTACGTGCTTTTAGGAGATATATCCGCACTGCAGACACCCCAGAGGATTCTCCTTCGGGAAAATCTTGACGTGGGGTGTCTGTAATATGGATATCAATGTAAAGGCACGTGGGTCTTTACGTGTATTTATAAAATACACGTAAAGGGCTCACGTGGCTTGAAATAATAGAACTCACTTAATAATCGCTCGTTTTTTTTACAGGAGCCCTTGCATCTGTCAACATCTTCAATGGAAGCCAACTTGTTTTCATCTAGTACTGAGCCTAATGTTACTGAATACGAAACCCGACAAAAAGACACCATGGAAGTTCCTCAAAACACTTCAACAAGTATTATTAGCCACTTTGATATGATAGCATATGTACAGAAGCCTACGGAGGAAAGCAATCCATCAGTTTCGGACGAGATTAATAACAAGTCAGAAGATTCAGTAGATTTGGCCAATATCGGTGAACAATTCAATCCATCTAACAGACTATTGGTTGATACAGAAGTAA
Organism: Gentiana straminea; assembly: GCA_036785695.1. Lineage (NCBI taxonomy): Eukaryota > Viridiplantae > Streptophyta > Magnoliopsida > Gentianales > Gentianaceae > Gentiana > Gentiana straminea. The sequence goes on from JAVUPR010000437.1 coordinate 2,904,019, forward strand.
GTAAGAAAACATTAGAGGGCAAGTTTTAATGTTTTTTTTTCCTTCTAAGTACTCAACAATTTGCATGCAAAACCTTTTTGCAAAGAGGGTCTTTTGAAAGTCGGTTTTCGAGTGTGCATACTCGGTATTTCGAAAGTCGGTTTTCAGCATAGTGCTTTGAAAGGGTTCTTTTGCAAATGAATTAACAGAATAACAGATCAATACACATTTTACAGGAACCCTGCTGCCCTTCAACATCATCCATGGAAGTCAACTCTTTCCCAACAAAGACTGATTCCGAAGTCGAAGAACATGAAAAAAGACAAAATGAACTTATGGAAGTTACTCAAAGCACTTCAACAAGGGTCACTAACCTAGATACAACAGCATATCCACAACGTTTGAAGAATACGAGTCCTCGTCTTTGGACGAGGCGAATAACAAGTCAGAAGATCCTCAAAAACATTTATCTCCACCAAAAGCTTCAGCCAATTCCGAAGAACAAGTCGACACAAAAGTAAGCATATTACTTTCAGGCTTCTTTCTTTATATTAATCAGTAGCTGCATACAATATTTTGAACAAATAAATCAAATAAACATCTAAATCCGCGGCTTTTTATCCGAAAACGTTAGGGTCACTATATTACTATTGGTCACTACACTTGAACTATTTATCAATGGGTCTCGCCGTTATCCATGGTTGTAGTGGTTGATTCTGGAGCTAAAATGAAGTGCCCCTATAATTTTTTCATCTTTGTTGTCCGTTTTTCACTTTATGTATACAGGGATCATTCCATTTTCAATACCTGGCATGACAATTGACAACCATCTCTCTTACATTTCAGACCGAGTCCTCAGTTGCCATAGATGAAAGACAAAATGTAACTATGGAAGACCCAAAAAATGCTTCATCAAGTAGCGCATCACCGATTACAAAAGAAAGCAATCCCTCGACTTTAGACGATAAAGATGACAAGAAACAGAGCCCTCAGAACCATGAAGTTAACTAAGAAATTAATGCACCATTAGTCAAAACAGAGGTAAGGTAACATATCTCTACTACAACGATTTCCGCTCTTGTTTAATCCTTTAATCCTAGAAAATTTAAACTACAACAAAGTGATTAATGCATTCAATCAGTATTATTTTGACACACTGAAGCTTGATGAGCGTTCCGTAAATCCTACCAATTGCCAAAGTATTCAATGTCTCCCACCAGTGTCAACAATAACTGAAAGTGAGAAGTGAATACTTACCCTTTCTTTTTCTGGTTCTAAGTAGGGTAGCCGTAGTCGAGCCTGAAGCCGATGCCTCTGCAGCATCTAAATCTTCCCACGATAAGGAGACAAACAGCTCAACGGATGGAAGGTGAATGCCGAAGAATTCAGAAGGCGAATGTCTTCAAAAGAGCAAATCAATGTGCTTGAATGATCTTTGTCTGGTGTAAAGCATCCTATCAGTCGCCACAAATATTTTTGGCTGCGGAATTTTGACAAACATGTAGTATGCATGAGCTGTATACATGAATGATCTTTGTCTGGTGTAATGCATCCTATCAGTCGCCACAAATATTTTTAGCTACGGAATTTTGACAAACATGTAGTATGAAAAGTTGAAAGAAAACAGAGAAACCATCAATAGTGACGGGAAACCGTATAATAGAAATTAGATCGAATCAGCTTTACAATTGCATGATTTCTTTCTTATTTGAGCTTACAAGATTTAAATTAGCATTTGTCATTTTCACATTCATCTTATTAATCAAAAGTAGCAGAATTTTGGGAGCGTGTCGATATTAAAAATTCAAATGAATATTACCTTAATCACCTAACACATGCATGTTGATGAAGTGTGGAAGCGTTTCGTTTTCGAAATCGTGTCTCACACCGTGCACATAAAAATACAAACTCGACGTGTTAAATACTCCATATAACTTTACTCGTCTCGTTAGCTCGTTTATTTATTTATTTATAGAATTCACCTTTTTTTTTAAAATGATATAGGATCGAATACTCGACTCGACTAATAATTAATAATTTATTCTAAATATATATAATATAATAACAAAGTTTATAAATAAATAAATAATTATTTATTTAATATAACTCGATTAACTCGTGAGCTGTCCGATTACTATATTTTTATATTTCTAAGTTCGAGATCGGCTCAGTTAATTATTCAAGTAGCTCGAACTCGGAAAAAAACCAAATCGAGTCAAAATCTTTTACAAGTCGAGAATGAGTAGCTCGAATGGCCCGGTCCACTTACAACCAGTGGCGGATCCAGAAAACTTTTCCAGCGGGGTCCGTAAATATTTAACACAATAAATATTTTTTTCACGGGGTTCGAAATATTTTTCTATAGGTAAAATGCAGAGTATTTTTATTTTTAGCGGGGTCCGTGGACCCCCTTTACTACTTACTAGATCCGCCACTGCTTACAACCCTATCAACAACTTTATAAAATTTGGGCCAAAGACTCAAAAGTACACAAAACGGACTTATTGGACTTATAAGGACAAAAATAAATCTGTTGGACTTATAAGGACACAAATTAGATAGATAGACTCAAATACCCTTAATGAAGAGGAAAAAAAAAAAAAAAAAAAAAAAAGAAGAAGAAGGAAGAAGAGGCGTACCTGGACAAAAATAGAAACAAATAGCCAATATGCACGCTGTTGCTGCTGCTTTTCCTTTATCTCTATGAAAGAATCATTTCTGCTGCTTGTTGTTGTTGTTTTTTTCTTTTTTTTTTTTTTTTTTTTTTTTTCCAGGCGCTGCTCAGGTTTTTTTTTTTTTTTTTTTCAAGCGTTGTTTTATTAATTTTTTTTTTAACCAATGTATTGACTATCGCGATACAACGACCACCCCCGATACATTGACCACCGCGATTCAATGACCACCGCGACGCATTGACCACCCCGATCCATTGACCACCTCGATGCAATGACCATCCTGATGCATTGACCACCGCGACGCCCGATGTGATGACCATCGCGATGCAGAGACAAGACACCGCGATGAAGTGACACCGCGATGTAGAAACACGGTGATGAAGCGACACCGTGATGCAGAGACACCGCAATGAAGTGACACCGCGATGCAGTGACCACCCCCGATGCAGAGACACTGTGATGCAGAGACGCCGCATTGCAGAGACACCTCGTGAAGTGATACAGCGACGTAGTGACCACCCACGATGCAGAGACGCCTCAATGAAGTGACACCACGATGCATTGACCACGCCAGATCCATTGATCACCTCCGATGCAGAGACACCACAATGCAGGGACCAACCCAGATGCAAAGACACCACGATGCAGTGACCACCCCCGATGCAGAGACATCACGATGTTATAACATTTGACGATGCAGAGACACGGCGATGCAGAGACACCGCGATGAAGTGACACCGCGATGCAGTGACCACCCCCGATGCAGAGACACCCCAGATGCAGAGACACCGCGATGAAGTGACACCGCATTGCAGAGACACCGTGATGCAAAGACACCACGATGCAGAGACACCGCGATGCAGAGACACGGCAATGCAGAGACACGGCTTATTGTATCGATTTATTCAGTGACGTCTTATTGTATCGATTTGTGTAGTGGCATCAATGTCTCTTCATTAATTGTCTAATGTATGCAGTGACATCTACAATAACATCAATGTCACTTCATTAGTTGTCTAATGTATGCAGTGACATCTGCAGTGACATCAATGTCACTTCATTAATTGTCTAATGTATGCAGTGACATCTGCAGTGACATCTATGTCACTTCATATTAGATTTTTTTTCCCACTAATTTAGAAATTAGTTTTGTGTTTCAATGTAAATCCCCTCCGAAAGTATTTATTGTTGGGAGTACACTCACTCCATATACAATAAAATTAAAAAACGAAAAAAAAAAATGAAAAGGAAAAGCACAAAACGAACTTGCATAATGAAGGGGGGAATGATAACGATAAGCTTATCCAGAAAGCAAATAAAACCATACATAATATTCCAAAACATAGCATTAGCCAAAATCTGGTAATGGGAGGACATTTTGACAAACATAAATCGATTACAATCTCAAAGATATTGTAGTAGGGCAATAATGCAGAAAGTTAACTCAAAATCAGGGCGGCCCTAGTATTTTTTGAATGAAACTCTTCAGAAAATAGAGCGACACAGAGAGCTTTCTTGAATGAAACTGAAGAGTTTCTGGTTTTGGCTTGCGGCATCGAGCATTGTGATCCGAAATCCTTCTACGACAGCTTCGCTTCTTCTCATCAAAGTCTGCCAAACTATGAAGTGACATCATGCAGTGACATCGTATTATATCGAGTTATGCAGTGACATCATGCAGTGACGTCTTATTCTAATAAAAGATACATTAGAAACCAGATAGCTAGCTTCCTAGCTTGCTTTGCTCATCTCTTCTTCAAATTAAAGCAACAAAAAAATATGAGCAGCCCTCATAAAAAATGGCACGGTGATGGCAATGTCTACACATTTTACATGCTATCTACGCTTCTCTTGTTAAGTTTTGTGATCATTAGTATCCAGATCCCTACTAGCACTCACAACTTGCATTTCTTTTCTCTCGATTTCAATCACCTTGCTCCTTCTCGTCGCTACTTGTCAATGTCAATCTTCAAATGCTACCACCGTACGTATTTCACACTTACTACCTTTTGCTTCTTCTTTTTTACTTACTTTGGGTTTGGTTATAGGCTTATAGCTAGAGCTAGAGCTATAGAGCTGGCTGAGAATGAATCTAAATTACTATTTAGTTGTTGATCATTTAATATATATATACTATTACACTTACTTGTGCTGCACATGGCATTTAATATAAATTACTATTACTCTTTGAGAGGATTATAGCGCTCAAAGTTGTCTTTACCCAAATGAATCAAACTCTCGACTCTTTAAAAATGGTCCTCTAACTAGGCTTCCACGTAAGCGTTTTTTAAAGATTCCGGTGCCCAATCAGCTATTTCCGGCGGATAGGACTAAAATCCAAAAATAAAGCCAACTTAGAGGACCATTTTCCTCACCGGAGCAGGAGCAGGACTAAAATCCAAAATAGGCCAAGTTAGAGGACTAAAATCCTAATTTTGCCTAGGATTTCACTATATATTGATAAGAATGAAGTGAACTCTAGAATTTGAGTCGGTCTCGCAAAGATAACTTAATAATAATGTAAACCTTCATTGTAAACTTTAATTATTCAATAGCTTCTACCTCCTTATTCAATAGAATTTGACTTTGTTGTATTTCTTTTCGAGACATGTTGTAAGTTCTGTTTGTACTTTCTTTTAAGACATCGTATTATGTAAGATCGGAGACATCATTGTTATAAGATAACTTTCTATCTTTAGTATGGTGTGTAATCTATTCTAGTAGCTTTTATGGTTTTCACCCGAGTCTTTTTAGCTTCTGTTTTGCTTAACTCGATACGATGACATAGATACTTACATATAATATTGAATTTATTTAATATTGGGGGAATGAGGGAGAAGGACAAAAATATTTCATCAATTGAGTAGAATGACAGTCTTTTGAAACTTTTGCATAAATGACAAAACTATTTATTCACTGTCGAAATTCACTTGTGTTCGAAATTCACTGCCGAAATTCACTGTCGAAATTCACTAATTTTCGGGATTCACTGTCGAAATTCACTGATTTTCGGGATTCACTGTCGAAATTCACTGATTTCGGGATTCACTGAGGAGATTCACTGATTTTCAGGATTCACTGTTTGTCCTTATCGCTATAAAAATTATGTAGTTGTCCTTCTTCCTATAAAAATATATAGATGTCCTGTTACATAAAAATATTCCAGATTGTGTCCTTATCTCTAATTTTCCTTTTAATATTATACGTGTCGAACGTTCTCCTCCCGATAAGGATTCGGTATCCGAGAACGGGGAGTTATATAAATGTCATCTCCATAACAAATAACGGGAAAAATTAGGAAATAATCCTGAAATCCGCATGAGTACCAATTGTAAAAATGATTGTTTATTTTAACAAAAAAACATATAAACTTGATACGACGTATTATTTATTTAATTATAAAAATAAAAATCGTGTATTTTAACTTTTCCTAATTGAAGAAAACTTAAATAAATAAATAAAAAATTAAAAAATTGGGTTCAGGAATGTCGGTGTCGTGTCGGGAAGTGTCAACTGTGTGTCAGAAGCGTGTCGGATATTTAAATTTTAAATAATATAAATTTAATCAGCCAACACGTGTCGTACACGGTGTCGGAATGTGTCATGTCGTGTCTTATGACGGACACAACGTACGACGACACGACCAGATTGAATTATCCGTGCATGATAGGTTGGAATCTTCCGAAATCCAGTTCCCACGATCCAACGCTAACATCCTCAAACATACCATTTTTTTTTTCCATCAAACCCAGGTGGCAAAAGATTGGTGTTGTTTAGCCTAACTTCAAATGGCTGTTAGTCACTTCTTGTTCCCAACAAATCTTTCCTTCACTTCTCTAACGTATTATTCACCTCCTCATCATACCTCTGTTCTTCCGACCAGAAAACGCAGTCGTCTTGTTATATGTTTAGCTTCAAATTCATCATCACCATTAATGGAGAGTAGTCGATCTAAATTCAAGGAGTTTCCTTACGTTTCGGAACCACAAAAGGCACTGATGTTGGACCTTATATCCATGGTGGAAAACTGGCTGTCCTCCTCCGGCCTTGTTCTACCTTGTCCTCTGCCGCCTGATGTGGAGTTCTTCCAGAATTCCACCGGAACTTCTCAAGCCGCCCTCCAACTCACTTCCGGCACTTCCTCTTCCCCTGTATTACTATTTACTATTGCCCGCCTTTATTTATTTTTAGTTTTATTTAATTCCGTTTGTCTATTGCAACACACACACACACCCCCCCCCCCCCCCCCCCGTCTCTTTCTCACATAAATGGATTGTTGTCCCACAGAGGTCCTTGCACCACGTCATTTTTTCACAAAATCGACCGTGTGAAAGTCGAATATATGAGTTAGCATTCGACTTTCCGTATTTTCGATCCTGATTTGACTTTTACAGGGTCACTTATTGCCCTATTCGTTCGACTTTCACACGGTCAATTCGATCTACTTTGTTACACAAGTATTATAATAGACAATAGATCAGTTGTGGTACAAAAATAAAGCTCAAATTTAGCTTTCATTCATGCTATAGTTGAAAATTAATAAAATGTTGTTGAATTAAGAAGGGTAAGCATAGTAAAAATTGATAAATACACCAATAATATTTTAAAAAACCTTATATTTTGGAACGATATAAAAAAAAAAAAAATGTCGTATATTATGTGGGGTGAGAGTACTCTTTTGTTTTGTTTCTTAGAATCGTCACAAATCGGTGTTAGATCTATATTATAATATGATCTTTATGTCAATCAATAAATCTTTGTGACTATCATTTCCGTTTTGTTTACTGTTTATTAGAATCCACAAATCTTCTCTCGTGTTTTATGTCAATCAATAAATCTTTTCTGGGCTACCATGTTTAATCCGGTCATTTCGCCAAATCTTTGGTTCAAGGTTACGTAGAAAGTTACGGCGTAATAGTTATTTTAAGGTAACTAGATAAAACAATATACTATCTTTGTACTAAAATATAAGTTTATTTGAAATTTTTAATACAGGTTAAGAAAGTTTATTAAATTGGTTATGTGTTTAAAAGAAGAAAATGTAATAAATGTTTTTTTTTTGTTATCTAAATGAGCTTACATTATGTGATAAAACCAAAAACTAAATGTACTTATATTCTGAGACGGAGGTAATATATATATATATTAAAAGAGCTTTTTGTTTCCCACGTAAGTGTTTTCCCCTCGGGTGATCCTCTCAAAAAGTGTTTCTCTAATGCAATTATATACAAAAAGTTGTAAATCTCCCTTTTGAGTAAACTCTACAATACATTTATATACAAAAGGTTTTAAACCCCCGTTTTGAGTAAACTCTATTATACAATTATATATAAAAATTTGTAAACCCCGTTTTGAGTAAACTCTACCATAATTTTATATACAAAAAGTTGTAAACCCCCCGTTTTAAGTAAACTCTATTACAATTATATACAATAGGTTGTAAATCCCTGTTTCGAGTAACTCTACTATACAATTATATACAAAAAGTTGTAAACCCATGTTTTATTAAACTCTACTTCAATTATATACAATAGCACTAAACCCCCTGTTAAGTGTAAACTCTGCCATAATTTTATATACAAAAAGGTGTAAACCCTTGTTATGAGTAAACTCTACTACAATTATGTACAAAAAGTTGTAAACCCCCTTTTGAGTAAACACTACAATACATTTATATACAAAAGGTTCTAAACCTCCGTTTTGAGTAAACTCTACTACAATTATACACAAAAAGTTGTAAACCCGGTTTTGAGTAAACTCTACTATTATTATAGACAAAAAATGTAAACCCCGTTTTGAGTAAACTCTAATACAATTATATACAAAAAGTTGTAAACCCAAATTTTTGGTAAACTCTATATCATGTCAGTACTCAAAGAAATTACAAACTTTTTTTTCGTACTTTTTTTGCACTCACCGATTACTTAACGTTGTGATTTTTGATTCTTTGTACAAGGTCATTCGGGTGTCCGTTTCGCAGGCCGTTTGCGCCGCCGTGCCGTATTTAACATTTTGGTCGTTGTCACATCGTTACTTCGAAGAAAAACACAACCTTATTTTTCGTACTTTTTTCATACCCACACGAAGTACTTAACGGTGTGATTTTTGATTCTTTGTACAAGGCCATTCGGGTGTCTGTTTTGCATGCGGTTTGCGCCGCCGTGCCTTATTTAACGTTCTGGTCGATATCACATCGTCACTTCGAAGAAAATTACAACCTTTTATTTTGTACTTTTTTCATATCTATATAGTAATTAACGGTGTGATTTTTGATTCCTTGTACAAGGGAATTTGTGTGTCCGTATATATATATATATATATATATATATATATATAGAGAGAGAGAGAGAGAGAGAGATATATATATAGAGAGAGAGAGAGAGAGAGAGAGAGAGAGAGAGAGAGAGAGAGAGAGAGGTGGCGAGAAATTATAGAATCAGGTCACTGTACACGACCTTATTTCATATCAGGTCGGGTCAGCTAAAAAATCAAACGAGAAGGGGGAATCTGCCTGGACTTTAATTTTAATTCCTGAAACCACACTCTCCACGTGTAATTTTAAACGGGCCTGTTCAATTTTAAGCAGGTATTAGATGCACCCGTGACAAATTGAACGTGTTCAATTTTGAGTTTTGGATTTCAACGTGGCATAGAATTGCCCCCGTATCATTTGCCACGCTTTTTGCTGGGCTCGTTGCAATTCCAACATGGAACCTGAAAAAAAATGTCATTTCTGACCCGATCTGACATGAAATAAGGTCGTAAATATTGATTCTATAATTTCTCGAGAAGGGCTTATTACACTTGTTTAGCTGAATATATGTATTGATTTGAGTCGTATAACAATGTAAATTTAAATAAAATAATATATATGAAACACACTAATAATATATAAAAATTAGGCCCTAAGAAGTGACTAGCTCTCTCATGGGACATCTCTAAAGGGACACATGCTTAATTGTTGTGGCCAATTATTATTATTATTATTATTAAATCTTGGCCGACAGTCCAAACATTTTTCTGTATCAATGAAAGATAAGTCCAAAGGTAAGGAAAGTTATAATACATGTGAATCTACCCTACAAGAGTTATTATTAAGATGGTGATTCATGTATCACGATTACTTAAAAAAACTGAAAAAGAATTATTTCGGACATCACATTTATTTTTCATTTAATGTCAAGTGCACCGACATTGTTTTTCAAAAATAAAGTCAGTGATAGTCACGTTATTATTAAAAAACATAGTTAGTGTCAGTAACGTCAGTGGCTTTGATGTTAAAAGTGTGATGACGGAAGTAGAAAAAAATCAAAAAAAAATGTTGATTGTAAAATGTATGATGCCGATAAAAATCGTCCCTTATTATATCCTTTTTTGGAAGAGCCCCTTATTATATTGAAATGTTCACACATGGTTGCGCAACCATTTATTTGCACCGCACTCAATCTACTCGTACATCAATCATTTTATACGTGCCCCATAGTAGAATGACATCGGTTATGGACTTTTAATTCGTAGGTTAAGGATTGACTTTTAATTGCACGTGAAACGTCGGTTCTAGACTCAGAACCGACTTTCATAAAGTCGTTTTTATTTTCTACTGTGACACATATAGGGTGATGATGAGTAGATTTATCAATAGACGTTAGTCTTGCAAAAGTCATTTCTTTCCTTTTTTAATCTTTTCGAGTATTTGACACAAATTATTGATATATAATCGTGGTTGCATGTGTCAGGTCGATTTTATGTTGGGAAGCTGGATTCATAGCAAGCTGCCATCAGGAGGGGCACTTGATATAACTAGTCTTTCTGCATATCTAAAGCCGACAACAGATGTACCGAGCTTCGTGTTCGAAACCATCCAAAACAGTCCAACTTCTTTCGTTCTCATCATCGATTTGCCTTCAAGGAAAGATCTCGTTCTTCATCCCGACTATCTCAAGAAATTCTACGAAGACACGAATCTGGACAAGTATAGGCAAAGTCTTGAAATCCTGCCTGAAGTGAAACCTTATATTAGCCGGTCATTGTATGTTCGTGCTCTTTTTTCTCCATCAGCAGTTCTGGTTCGCGTAGATACCACAGCTGGAGGTGGAGAAACAAGAGCAGAACAGATAATCCGAGATCATGTGGCTCCGGTTGCCAAAGAAATCATGAAGACATGGTTGGATTTCGTCTGTTGCGCTGATGAACGAGAAGTGGATGAGACCGAGACGGCTCATTTGAGCAAGAGGGATAGAATTATCAAGAACCAGGCTATTGATATTGATTTGGCTTCGACCTTTCCTGTCTTGTTTGGACAAGAGGTGTCCGACAGAGTGTTGGGAGTTCTAAGGGAAATTTATAATGCGTGAATAAAACTACTATTTCATCATTACTTAGAGTGAAAAAAAAAAGGATATTTTGTTTTTAAATTTTTTTGTTTGGCTGATATTAGGTATCATATCGAATATTATAGGTTTTGCATTATTGATATTAGTATATACGCCACATTGTTGTACACGGTTTTCTCGCCTCACAAACAAACACGTGTGGCAGCCGCAGGATTTCGGGGTGGGGAGCAACGGAAATTTTAAAGAGGCCTATAAAAAAATTAATAGGGGAGGGGGCGGAGGCAAACGAAATGTATTAGTATACCTTTTCTAGAATAAAATGAGCAGTTGTCCTCTTAGTTGTATGTAGGTCCATCGCCTATGCCTTTTAATCAAAATGGATGGAAAAAAAGCATCTCACCCCTTCCTTTTACCATTTGATCATATTTAGGTGTGAACATAGTTCGGTTTTATCGATTTTGTCGGTTTATTTTCATTTATAAACAGAACCATTTTATACGGTTTTTAAAGTTTCAAACTAAACTGAAACTGTTTTCGTGCTAAAATCATTTGTTCGGTTTGGTTTGATTTGATTTGATTCTGATTTTTTTCTAAACAAATAAAATCATTGATTGAAAATCACAATTCATATCTAGAAACAATATGTGGTAATACTATTATATGAGAGATTATATAAAAAAAAAACAACACCACACATACCTGATAGGGAACTTCCCGGATAGACACAATCATGCTAATAAAAAAATATAGTTAATGTTTACCAATAGATGTAACATCAACACATTATTAGTATTGAACTAATATTGCAACATCGGATCACTTAGATAAATCATAACATATTTAATACAAAATAGTATTTGAACGAGATCAAATGAGATATACGAACGTATTATTTTTCAGCAGTAAGTGGGAGAGATGTGAAAGATAACTAGTTTTCACACATATCTGAAAAATAAAAAGTTATCCCAAATATCAGACGATAGCTGTGTATTTTAAATATTGTTTGCTATCCTATCCCTAATTAGTATTAATTTAAACACTTTTCATTACTTTTCAATCTATTATATTAATGATAATTTCAAGTGTCCACTTTTTTAGAAAAATCATCCAATAAAAAGTGTGAACCCTTTTTTAAGGATGGACGTAGGACTCACTCCGTTTCAATTTAAGTGATTGGGTTGTTGTAACGCTCCGTTCCCGGATACCGAGCCCTTATCGGGAAGAGAAACGTTCGGCGCGTATAGCATTAAATAAATCTAATATTATACGCAAGCCTCTACGTCGTCGTATCAAAATAAACGAAACGGAAAGCCTAAAAAGACTCGTGTAAAAACAAAATGCTACTATGAATAGAAAGTAAGCATACTTAAAGATGGATAGTTAAATTACAACGACGAAAAACCCAAAGACTTATACATTACGAGGTCTTAAAAGTATAGTACCACAAGTCTAAGGAAAGAAATATGACTAAATAAGACAACATTTACTGAAAAAAATAAACTAAAAGCTTCGCAAGACTTCAATGTCTTCAAAATTCGTCATCTACACTTGGGCAACCCGTTCGTTTTCTCACCCCACAACGCATACAAAAGAAAATGCAAAGGAGGTAAGTACAAAGTACTTAGTAAAAATGAGAAGCTAATGAATAACTAAGTTATACAACGAAAGGTTATTATTATGATTTATTAAATTACCATTATGAGACCGACTCAATCAGGGTTCACTTATGTCCATCAACATGTCCCGACTAAACGTTTCTAACTTAACTTATCTTTGTTACAAAGCATGTTTGCGAGGGCACTACACTTAGTGAGATATGCACTAAGACAAAACACGCAACCCTATAGAGATAAATCTCAGCGGTCCCGAGAACGTCATTCCACTTTGTCGGCCAACCCTAGAGAGCTGACCGGTGAATATCTATCTCGTTCGTGAGTTTGTCCGGCGGAATGATCACTACTTTATCTGGCGGGTCTAGAATCCGGCAGTGATCATCACCACTTTATCTGCCCAAACTTCACATTGCCGATATTGTACTGTACCTGTCCAAGCTCTCATGATGTTTAACCTTTTACTAAGCAAGTACGTATTTATTAAATAGTTAACTAGCCGCCTAAGTGTTTTCAAATAATCTCCCTCACACATACTACTCTCTTCCTAGACCACTAGACATAAACGAGGCCTAGCAATTACACATACATTGATGAATACTAATTCATCAAAGCACAAGCCCTTTCATGCCTTTCCGACGGTCCCGGACTTCAACTCCCTTTAAGAATACGTCCGGTGCCGGAACCAAACGCATCCGAAACTCAATCGAGGCTTGTTCATTTTCATTTAGTATTATTAGATCAAGAAATAACATTTAAACTGGACTCGTAGTTTAAAACAACATTTACCCCAAAACTGGGCTGAATGCGTGCGCATTGCACCTGAAAAGCCCTAAACATGATTTTCTGCAACTTAACGATTTCTAACCCAAATCAAACATGTTTAACATCAGCTATCACAAAGAAACAGCAGTAAAAACCTGATTTAAACACAACTAACCATCACATAGCATCCAACATTTTAACTACAACATAAAACATGATTCATTGCTACAACTAATATTCAACCTAAACGTTGTAAAACCATAATTATTCGTTAGGAAGAGCATCTTACCTTAATTTCCAGCAAAACCGAAAGCAAAACGCTAACCAACTGCAACAACTGTTGATCCTCAACCCCAAAACCTATTTGATCAACAAGAAACCCTAAAATCCTGTTTCTTTGCAGAAAACGAAACTGAAAAAGTGAAATAAACCGCAGATTACTGGATTAACCGTTGCGAAACTATTTTTAGAATAATCTACGGTCCAAAACGATCGTTTCGACTACTCGCCGCGAAACGAGCTACGGATTAAAAGATTCGAATTTCGAAGAATCGAACTCTACGAATACGAAAAAAACTGCGCTAAACCGAAAACTTACGAAATTGAGAGATGTTATTTTCCAAAGTTGCGTCTCATCGCGTCGATCATTTTTCTCTCCTGCGGCATCTTGAACAGATGAATGGATTGATCACACGGTTGAAGTTTACGTTCTCACTTTTTCTGACATCTTCTGCGTTAGTTTTCATCTTTGTAGCGCCGTTCCATCTCTTTTTTCAGAATATGCATGAATTGAGTTAGGGGGAAAATTAAGGGATTTATTTTCCTTTAATAGATTTAATTAAAATCCTATTAATAATTAAATCCCCTTTATTCCTTATAACTAATTCCCAAAACATTAATTAAATCCCTTTTTAATTAAATAAAGAAACAAATAATAATTAGGTCGTAGTAAATACATTCAATGACTATTTTACTTTTTACGAAAATCAGGATGTTACATTCTTTTCCCTTTAAGAGGAGTTTCGTCTCGAAACCCGAATGTAACCGATAGGTACTTGAACTCTGGACTTACAAAACGTCTCATCTTCTAATTTTTACGATCTTCTTCTTCCATCTTCCCAACTCTTCTGCTTAAATATCTTTAAATAGATAGAACTTTTATAAAACACGACTCTTTAAAAAATTCAATCAATTCATCTCATGGTCACATGTAGCTTTCGAAAAGGAAAGAAATCGAATAAATCCAGTCCCCACATATTCAATCACCCAACAACCCTCGATCTTTCCTGCCACATAATACAAAAAAGGCACCATCTTCTCACATGATTGGAGTGAAGAAAAGCTATCTACTAATCCTATTTAAAATCACCGTTTTCAGTGTGTAGATTGTAGTAGTAAAGTAAGAGGAGAGCTGAATTGAACTTCTGGATGCTGAAAATGGCGGCCAAGGCCATGGATTGTATCTACAAGGATCCAACTGCTCCGGTTGAAGCTAGAGTTAAAGATCTACTGAGTCGGATGACTGTAAAAGAGAAAATCGGTCAAATGACTCAGATCGAACGCGCCGTTACAACTGCCGATGTTATCAGAGACCGCTGCATAGGTACCATTTTTTAACAAATTAATGCTTCTTAAAATTACTTCTCTGTTTCTCCTTAATTGAACACATTATTATTAATAAAGATGCATGTATTTATTTTTAATTAGCTTTTGATTATATAATTAGCTGTCATTAATGAAAATATGGTCTGAGATCCAATCTTGTGATGATGCTGCATGGATACTATCACTATCAGATCCATGAAATTATTTAATGGAATTATTACGGTAGTACATCATTTTAATATATAAAAAAAATTATAGATTTTTGTCCAGAAGGACAAAATTATCAAAAAAAAAAAAAAAAAAAATCGGGATAGAAGGAATATTATCAAAAGTAACAATTATGAAGTAAAAAGTACGAAGTAACAAATGTGGAATAGAGTAAATATGAAGAACAATCGCGAAAACACAAAGTAATATTAACACGCAAGAACAATTTTAAAGTAAGAATTGTGATTTTTGTCCTTTATAATCATGAAAATGTTACTTTTGTCATTCCAGACTCATTTATTAAATTTTTTTTTTTGTCCTTGTGGCCCCTTTCCCCAAAAAATTATCCAGATAGATATGTGCCCCTGGATACTATCCCACATGTATCCGACATAGATATGCTGGATACACAAATTTGTAATTTACTTGTAATTTTTAAAAGTTGGATATGAGATCCATATATGCACAGGAATACAGGATACGTCAGTTTTTATTATATAAAAGTTTTGTCCCAGTAGCATAGCTCACCGGTAGTTTGAATGTTATAGTGACGCCATAGCCTAGTCGGAGTGTGGGAGTTCCTAATCCAATGTATATCTATGCCTCAGATATGTGAAATGAAGAAAATTGTTGAAAATTGAGTAAATAATGAATGAAAATTGTCCAAAACGATGAAAGACTACCGAAAAAAAAGATGGGAATCAATGTTTTATTTTATGTGTTTTCTGTAAATAACCGCAGGTAATGAATGAAAATTGTCCAAAACGATGAAAGACTACCGGAACAATGATGGGAATTAATGTTTTATTTTATTTGTTCTTATGTTTATTATCCTATATTTTTGCAAATTTCTGCACCCACGTATCTGTACCCGTGCAACCAAGAATCAAGCTGCATGAATGATAGTGTGTTTATTTAAAACTTTTTGTTTGTTTGTTTTACTGAAGATTTGTGTTGGTTAAATAGGAAGTGTGTTGAGTGGTGGTGGGAGTAAGCCGTTTGAGAACGCGGCGTCTGCGGATTGGGCGGATATGATTGATGGTTTTCAAAAAGGAGCTATGGAGTCAAGACTCTCTATTCCCATTTTCTATGGTGTGGATGCTGTTCATGGAAACAACAATGTTTATGGTGCCACTATCTTTCCTCACAATATTGGCCTCGGAGCTACGAGGTTATCTGTTTGTTTCTTTGCTTATTGATAGTAGATTCAGTTTTATTCGGATGATGATCGGATTTTGGAGTTTAATTAATGATTTGATATGTTTACAGAGATGCTGATTTATCGAAAAGGATCGGGGTTGCAACAGCTCTTGAAGTTAGGGCCAGTGGGGCACAATATGCTTTCGCTCCTTGTGTTGCTGTGAGTAACGAGCTCATTTATAACCGTTCCTTATAATTTTCTCTAAATATGGCAAGATTAATAATTTGTAATGTGATTATCTAGTGCTGTACCGTTTTTCATGACTGATGTTGGATTTTGATCAGGACACTGTTATAGGCACCACATTTGCGCAAAATTCGACTATTTTGTTTCAACGTCTCCAGATTCGAATTTTGAGCTTAAATTCGACCCTGGAGAGGTAGAAATCACTGCGGTGCCCTGAAAGTAGAATTAATGTGGTGGCAATAATAATGTCCTTTTGATTATCGGGTGATAATACTTTTAAATTTGATGCTTAGGCATGACATATTCGTAGTTGTTAGTAAGTTCTGTGCTTTGTTGCTGGTTTCAATCCTGAAAGTGATGCGACTTTCAATACATCGATGGCTTTATCTGTGTTCCGATATTTAAGAATTATAAGGTTCTTATGAGCTTCGTGATTGAAGCGAACCATGGTTTTTTTTTGTATCTTCTGTTCCCTACTCGTAGGTAGGAGCATTGACGCGATTGCTAGTTATCAGATATATTCGTCTTAGTTGTAAGGGTCGTGTTTAGCTAGATGATTTCCTGCGTTTTGGTGATCTTCAGGATTTTAAAATCTGAATTTGGTATCTCGAGACAGGTAGGCAGAGATCCGAGATGGGGAAGATTCTACGAAAGTTACAGCGAGCACACCGAAGTAGTCAGAAAAATGTCGTCCCTTCTTATTGGCTTACAAGGGGAGCCACCCGAGGGACACCCTAATGGCTACCCATTTGTTGCTGGCAGGTAGCAATTCATTCTTCACATCTTCAAATTCGTTAATTTTTATTTTTATTTTTAATCTGTTACATTTATCCCAGGAAAAATGTGATGGGCTGTGCCAAGCATTTTGTAGGCGACGGAGGTACAGACAAAGGAATTAACGAGGGGAATACTATACTTTCGTACGAAGATTTGGAGAGGATCCACATGGCACCATACTTAGATTGTTTGGCTCAAGGAGCTTGTACTGTCATGGCTTCGTATTCTAGCTGGAATGGACGTAAACTGCATACTGATCATTTTCTTTTGACCGAGGTTTTGAAAGAAAAACTCGGTTTCAAGGTATAATTGTTTCGTTCTTTCTTCCGGGTTTTTAGCTGGATTTATGTCATTTTTCTGAAACTATTTGTGACAGGGTATACTTATTTCGGACTGGGAAGCACTTGAACGGCTTTTTAGTCCATTCGGTTCAAACTATCGTGAAAGCGTATTGTTGACTATCAATGCAGGAATCGACATGGTAACAAATAAAGCTTTGAATTAGTAATTACGACAAATTTACCGTTTGTCTAATGCTATTTGTATCACTTGTTTTATAGGTGATGGTGCCGTTTAGATACGAACTATTCTTGGACGACTTACTTTCTCTCGTGGAATCTGGAGAAATACCAATGACAAGGATTGATGATGCAGTAGAGAGGATCCTTAGAGTCAAATTTATTGCTGGACTTTTCGAGTATCCTTATTCCGATAGATCTTTGCTTGAATCGGTTGGCTGTAAGGTGAACTTTCTTTTTCTGTGTTGAGGTTGAATTTTTTTCGCAATCTGCTTTTACGGGTGTATTATTGTACATTGATGATAAACTTGCTACAGGCTCATAGAGATTTAGCTCGTGAAGCAGTTCGAAAGTCGTTAGTTTTGTTGAAGAACGGGAAGGATCCAAAGAAACCGTTTCTTCCTCTGGACAGGAATGCAAAGAAGATACTCGTTGCAGGAACACATGCCGATGATCTCGGGTATCAATGTGGTGGGTGGACTTCCACTTGGACCGGAACTAGCGGCAAAATTACAGAGGGTTAGTTTTCTTTAGCCTATTTGTTCATTGTAAAGGGTTGAGTGAGCTTCATGAGTTAGGAGGGGGGGGGGGGGGGGGTCGTTCTCTCTCCACCTTAGAATTTCCCCGAGTTCATCACGTTGAAAACCGACTTCCAATAAATTCGGGTCTGATGAACTTTTTAAAAGGTGATGATATGGTCTATATTTCGACTTTTGTAAAGTCGAGCATCTACACTCAACTTTCATAAGAAACTCGGTTTTTAGCGTGATGTGTAAGTGTCATGCATTCAAACGGTTTCAAAAAAAACCCAGGATGAAAGCATGATCTCATGTGATGGCATTTCTTTTATAGGGACTACGATTTTGGAAGCAGTGAAAGATGTAGCCGGAAAAGATACAGAAATAGTATACGAGAAAACTCCCTCTCCAGAAACCTTCACGAGCGAAGACTTCTCTTACGCAATTGTCGTTGTTGGTGAAACTCCATACGTAGAAACAGGTGGAGACGATCCGGTTCTCAAAATCCATTTCGACGGGGACGAACTCATCCGTTTAATTGCAGAAAAAGTCCCTACCGTTGTGCTCGTTGTATCCGGAAGGCCTATGTTCATAGAACCTTCAAATCTTGAAAAAGTAGAAGCACTTGTAGCTGCTTGGCTACCCGGAAGCGAAGGACACGGAATCACAGACGTCCTTTTCGGTGATCATGATTTCCATGGACGGCTCCCCGTGACATGGTTCAAAAGCGCTGACCAGCTACCGATGCATGTCGAGTCGAATTCACTTGACCCTTTATTTCCTTTTGGCTATGGGCTAAAAACCAAAGAAGCTGCCAAGGTAAACTAGTTCCGAAAACGAGAGATACAACATTATGCTATATAACATTGTGTCACTGCATATTTGTATGTCCATTGATTATGGTGGGACCGATTTACTCATATGAGTCTACATACGTATAATGATACAATGTAATATACGTATCATTATTCCGCGAAGGACTGTGTTCACTTTAAGTACGATATGGTAAAACGACAACGAAGGTTATTCATCGATCCATGGTGATTAGTCTTGTTCCCAACAACAAGATACCATGTTTCTTGGGGCACCCTTTCGGTGATTCATGGTGCTGAACAAGCTTACTACTATGCATTCTTGGTCCCATTCAAACCATTCGTGTTTGAGAAACCCGGGCTGTAATACGTATGTATGTTGTGATTTGAATAAAGAACTAAACTAAGTTCTATGTATGATTTGGGAGCATTTATCTTGTGTATTGAAGATTATATCCTCTGTTTTTTTGGGGAGCTTTTTGATGGTAATTAGTGTGTGTGTGTGTGGGGTGTGTGTGTGTGTGGGGGGGGGGGGGGGGTGTGAATGGGTGCTGCCCTGTCATATGGGAGAAGCCACGGCGCAAAAAGGCTCATTCCTATAATACACAGCTAAGACATAGCACTCTTAATCAAGAGAATCAAGCCTTTTCCTCTTCTCTCCTTTACGTTGTTATGGTATTAGAGCTTTGGTCCATCTTCCTTTTCCTCCTCTTCTCGATAGCTTTTTTTTCTCTGCTGCCGTCCCCGACCTTCTTTGATTAGGCCCACCATGACTTCTCAATCATCAAGCGCTCACTCCCACGTAACCCTCCCCGCCACCTTCGATATTGGCTCCCACACCCTAACCGCCATCAATCTTGACCAAGGACCTCTGAAACTTACTTCCACCAATTACATGGCCTGAAAATTACGGTTTACTACTCTTCTCAATGGTTACGACCTAATGGGCTATGTCGACAGAACCAACCCTTGATCTCGACGGTGCTCCCAACCTGGTGCATGTGTTATGGAAGCATCGGGTGATTTGAATCAACTTTATGATACATTTTCATTAATTTAGCTCGAATTTGTGCAAATAACAATATAATATGGAATTTCTGTTACCCAAAGAAGATATAGTTTGGATGTTCATAATGATTATGGGACGATGATGAGCAAACCAACCAGCACTCATATAGAATACAACGACAAGATTGGTAAACAAGAGGAAGATGGTGAAGATATTGATCTTGAGAAATATCAAAGTCTCGTTGGGAGACTAATTTACCTATCTCATACTAGGCTTGATATCACTATTGGTGTTTGTCTAATAAGTCAATTCATGCACAAGCCAAAGAAGAAACACCTGGACACAACATTTAGAATGCTGAAATTCTTGAAAAGATAGTCTTGAAGTAGACTGTTTTCATGACAGAGGGAGATGTAATCATTCATTGAAGCATTTGTAAATGCCGACTGAGCTGGTTCTTTATCTGATATAAGACCTATTTCAGGCTGGTGTGTTTTCTTAAGTGGAGATTTAATATCTTGGAAAACCAAGAAGCAATCAGTGGTGGCCATAAAAAGCTTAAAAGCAAAATACATAATAGTTGCACATGTGTTTTGTGGGATTATGTGGTTCAAGAGATTGTTACAAGAACTGAGAATCAAGATTCAAGAACCCACCAGAATCTATTGTGATAGCAAGTTTGCTATTGATATGACGAAGAATCCAACTCAACGTGACAGAACCAAGCATGATGAAATTGGCAGAAACTTCATCAGAGAGAAATTTGAAAGAGGGGATTTCAGCATAACACACATTCCAACTCATCAACAAATTACAGACATATTTAGTGAAGGTCTCAGCAAACAACTGTTCCTATTCTGCAAAGGCAAGCTAGGTTTGATAAACCTAATACAAACCTTCCTTGAGGGGGAGTGTTGAATATATCGGCTGAGATATGACTCAGTTGAGAAAGGAATCGACTGAATAAGACGTAGCTGTGATAGGACACATTTGACCTCTTCTTTGATCTCACAGGTGGTCTTTACTCTTATGATCTTAACATTCTCATCTGGTGGTTTCTACCGCTATTATCTTCTGACGGTGTCGGCAGTCTGCTTCTACATTATGTTTATTCCGACTACTATCGTAGTATTGTATTAGCTCGTAATATGTTTTGTACTTTCCTAGACGGTGGTTTCTTAAAATAGTTAGTGGGATGTCTTCTCATCTGTAACAACTATTTCTGTTCTTGTAATCTATTTAAACCCAACCATTCTAAAAATTGAAATAGGAATGAAAAAAATGTATTTTATCTTCAATTGTTCTCGTAATCATTACATTAAAGAACATCAATTATTGTATACATAGAGTTGAGATAGTAGAATCTTTATACAAATGTCAACTATTTTTTTTTTTATTTTTAAAAGCTTTCTCAGTCTTTCTTACATCCGAAACCAGACAGACATTGACATTTCAACAAATAAACTTTAAATAAAGAATAAAATATGCAGTAGGAATACCACTAGCATTTTCTTAAAGTAAAATCAATTCTTTTATTTAAGGAGAGTGATTTAGACACATAATTTATTCACACAAAGAGTCATATAAACTAAATCAAATGGTTGATATTTTTATTTATTTATTTAAACCATTGAATGGTTTGGATTATTTGTGTGCACATTTTATTTGGACAAATTTAGTGTACAAATATTTTTCCTTTTCTTAAAATTTTTTTGGCACGGAAAACGCTGACCTTCCAACTAAATAAGAAACCAAAGTTCCAAAGGCAGTATATATACTGCCTCTTCTTCTTCTTTTTTTTTTTTTTTTTTTTTTCGCCCGCAAAAAAAAAAAAAAAAAAAAAAGGCAGTATATATCAGCATTCAAAACAGCCACATTCTCCATTTTTGATTTGTGCAAATTCTGAAAGTAGAGCAAGAATGGCAGAAAGTATAATATATTTTTTGATAGAAACTTACCACCCTGTTATCTCAACAGTATACACAGCTTGAAGGGCTTGAAAGAGAAGTCCAATATATCAGGGATGAATTAGGAAGCATGCGTGCTTTCCTCAAGATTACGAAAGCCAAACTAGATGCTAATGTTTTGGATGAGGAACAAAAAGAATGGTTCAAACAAGTGATGGAAGTTGCATATGACACTGAAGACATCATCGACCAATTTTTATTTCGTTTCGCTGATCATCGCAATTGTTGAGAAGTAGAATTACTGAGTTGAATAATTATAGTGTGACAAGTGTCAACTGTGTAGTGAGACATGTGTAATGTGGATAAGAGAGAATATCTAGTTTGTTATCAGTCTGTTAGATTTGATCAATATAAAGAATATGTACTGATGGTGTGACAATTCATCAAATAAAAACAAATCTTTCCTAAATTCTATCTTCGTCACTTGGTATCAGAGAAGGTATGGAGCAGACCACTGCTCCGGTGACTGAAATGGCTACTCCACCTCCTATCTCCTCCACCGCTTCAGTCGGAGTAAGGTCCACTGCTGTCAATACGACAAACACCAGTTTCCCTCCGCCACTTTTCGGTTTTACTTCCAGCTTTATGCCCAGATCTGACTCATCCGGCGTCTTCCTCCGGCCATCTTCGTTATCTCCTGTTATTCCCAGTCCTTCTCTGACAACGACGATTCCACCAAAAATCTCATCTCTGTCATCGTTAGCTCAAACCCCTTTCTCCGGCCATCTAAATCAAGTAAGCACGGTGAAACTCGATCGAAACAACTACTTGCTCTGGAAGTATACCATCCTTCCAGTAATTCGTGGTCATAAATTGGAGAAGCATTTACTGGGAATTACTCACAAACCCTCTGAATTTCTGACCTATCCAGGACCTGGTGGAGCTGTGTTGATGAGCAATGTTCCAAACCCTGCGTTTGAAGAATGGCATCAAATTGACCAGTTACTTATGGGATGGCTTCTCGGTTCCATGACAGAGCAAGCACTGCTTGAAATCATGGGGTGTGAAACTGCTTCAGCTGTCTGGAAAACCCTTGAAGACCTCTTCAACAGTCGATCCGAAGCTCGTATGTTGGAGCTCAAGGATGCTCTCACTAAAACCTCCAAGGGGACGAAAAGTATGGCAGATTACTTAGCCTTGATGAAGTCTTATTCAGATAGCCTTTTTGCAGCAGGATATCCAGTGTCAAAGTCTGAACTTATTTTGGCTACACTGGGGGGGCTAGACAAGGAATATGAGGCTGTCATCGTGAATATCACTACTAGAGTTGGCTCCCTTTCATGGCAGGAAGTTCAGTCCCAGCTCATCACACATGAAAGATTACTTGCAAGGTTTAATCCCACTCAATCTCTGGATAATCCTCAACCTGTTGCTCATTTTGCATCCAAGTCCATGTCCAGACCTGACAACAGAACACAACATCAGTCCAATCACACCCCTAGTAGGGGAAGAGGTCAATCCAGAGGAGGTCGCTCTAGAGGCAGAGGTGGTAGAGGCTCCAGTGGCTCTGGTAGAGGTTTTCAATGCCAGCTCTGTGGGAAAATTGGACACACAGTCAGCATCTGCTGGCACAGGTTTGAAGAGGACTTCATGCCTCCACAGAACACTCAGCAAGGACAGCAATCTTCAAGTCAGACCCCCAAGCAGGTTTCTGCATACATAGCCACACCACAGTCAGTGGGAGATCAGTCCTGGTATATGGACAGTGGTGCATCTAATCATGTCACCTCAGACCTCAATAATCTGCACCTGAGCTCATCCTATGCTGGTAATGACACTTTAACTGTTGGTAGTGGTGAGAAACTGAGGATAGCACACATTGGTAGTAGCATATTACACACATCACACACACCTCTTACTCTAAATTCAGTATTACATGTACCACACATTGCAAAGAATTTACTCAGCATATCCAAACTTTCATGTGATAATCCTGTTTATGTAGAGTTTAACTCATCTCACTGTTTTGTTAAGGCACCGAATACAGGGAAGACACTTCTAGTAAGGGCACTTGTTGATGGTCTCTACAAACTTCCACCTGATGCTACTACTGCTGCTGTTTCACAGAACTCCATTCACTCCAAGCTCTCCTCCAGTTCAGTCAACAACCAGTTAACTTGTCCATCATCCCTTGTTAGTCATAGTAGTCTGAAAGTTGATGCCAATGTGTGGCACAATAGATTAGGACATCCTTCTAAGAAGGTCTTAGACCAAGTCTTGTCCAGTTGTAATGTTCCTGTTTTTAATGAAATGAAATTTTGTGATGCCTGCCAGTTTGGCAAAGGCCATGCTTTACCTTATGCTTCTTCTAATTCTCATGCTTCAGCTGTGTTAGATTTAATCCACTCTGATATTTGGGGACCTGCACCACTAAAATCTACCAATGGCTTTGCTTACTATATACACTTCATAGATGATTACTCCAGGTACACATGGATATATCCCCTCAAACAGAAATCTGAGGCCCTAGCTATCTTTAAAGAGTTCAAAGTCCTGGTTGAAAATCAGTTCCAGACCACCATTAAGTGTCTCCAAACAGACTGGGGAAGGGAATATAGAAGCTTGGTTCCTATCTTAAAAGAATATGGCATCATATTTAGACACCCCTGTCCTCACCTTCATGCTCAAAATGGTAGGAGTGAACGAAAGCATAGGCACATAGTTGAACTTGGCCTTACCCTCCTAGCTCAAGCCTCCATGCCTCTCAGATTCTGGTGGGAAGCATTCAAACATGCTGTCACTCTTATAAACATCCTTCCTTCATCTGTTCTGCAATTTCATACTCCTTTTGAAACCCTTTTCCATATCAAACCTGACTATACCTTCCACAGGGTGTTTGGATGTGCCTGCTTTCCCCACCTTAGGCCTTACCACAACCATAAATTCAATTCCCACTCCACAAAGTGTGTTTACCTAGGCACATCCACAGATCACAAGGGTCATCTATGCCTTGACACCTCTGGCAGAATCTACATCACCAGAAATGTTAGTTTCAATGAACATTCCTTTCCCTTTCAAGATGGATTCTCCCAGGGTCCTCATAAATCTGTTCACACTGATCCCAGTATCTCCACTCTCTTCCTCCCCATACCCACCCAATCTTCCCAATCCACCACCTCCAGCAGCAGCAGCAGCAGCAGCAGCAGCAGGTCACCTGGCAGTCACTTTCACACATCCTCACCCTCTTCAGGGGGGGATCATCAGCTCACACCATCCATCATGTCACACATATCAGAAAATACACCACAGACACAAGGAGCCACATCAAATCACACCAATTCACCACCACCCTCACCTCCACAAAGCACCAGAAATTCACCATCACATGATAGTCAAGAAGAGGGAGAGAATGTGATACATACCACTACACAAACTACAAAAACCATCACACACCCTATGCAAACCAGATCCAAGAGTGGGATCTTTAAACCCAAAACCTTTACTGCCACTGTTGAGTCATCCTCAGAGGCTCATCTTACTGAACCTGTTAAAGTGTCAGATGCCCTAGCTGTACCTCAATGGAAAAATGCTATGACTGAAGAGTATAAAGCTCTAATGATGAACAACACCTGGGAACTTGTCCCACCTAGCCCCAGACAGCAACTAGTTGGGAACAAATGGATATTCAAGCTGAAGGTAAAACCAGATGGGTCAGTACTCAAACACAAAGCAAGACTTGTGGCTAAGGGGTTCTTACAGACTTATGGTATAAACTTCACTGAAACTTTCAGTCCTGTAGCCAAGGCTTCCACTATCAGAGTTGTCATTGCCATTGCAGTCACTCTAAACTGGGGCATCAGGCAAGTTGATATCAACAATGCCTTCCTAAATGGACCCCTCAATGAGACAGTATTCATGCCACAGCCTGAAGGATTTGTGGATCCAGACAGACCTACTCATGTATGCAGACTCAAGAAAGCCCTATATGGGTTGAGACAAGCTCCTAGAGCATGGTTTGATGCTCTCAAGAATCAGATGATACAGTGGGGTTTCCAACAGTCCAAATCTGACAATTCTCTGTTTATATTCAGACAAGATCAGGCACTGATGTATGTACTGGTATATGTTGATGACATACTGGTAACAGGGAATGCACCTACCATGATATATTCAAACTTTAAACACTACTTTTGCACTGAAAGATCTGGGTGACATAACTCACTTCCTTGGTATGGAAGCTCACAGAGACAGCACTGGGTTGTATCTAACACAGAGACATTATGCAGGCCAACTACTCAAAAGGTTGAATATGGAGCATGTCAAGAGCTGTCCTACACCCATGGTTCCAGGCAGACACTATGCACCTGACCAAGGTACACCTATGACTAATCCCAGCTTATATAGAAGTGCCATAGGAGGTTTACAGTACTTAACACTCACCAGACCAGATATTACTTATGCTGTAAACTCCCTTAGTCAATTTATGCAGTCACCCACTGATGTCCACTGGAATGCCTTGAAAAGAATGCTAAGGTTTGTCAAGGGTACTATAGATCAGGGGCTGCATTTCAAACCCAGTTATACACTGCATATCAGTAGTTATTCAGATGCAGATTGGGCTTGTGATGATACTGACAGGAAGTCCACTGGGGGCTACTGTGTTTATGTTGGTGATTCCTTGGTGTCCTGGAGTTCAAAAAAACAGAATGTGGTATCAAGATCTAGTGCTGAATCAGAGTATAGATCCCTGGCAAATCTGTCATCAGAACTTCAGTGGATGCAGCATCTTTTGAAGGAGATGCACTTGAAGATTCCCAGAACACCTGTGGCCTGGTGTGACAACATCAGTGCCACCTTTCTTGCTCAAAACCCTGTATTTCATGCCAGAACCAAGCATATAGAGGTGGATGTGCACTATGTCAGAGATCTAGTTCAGAAGAAAGAAATCTCAGTTCAGTATATCCCATCTTCAGACTAGATAGCAGACTGTCTTACAAAAGCCTTGCCCTCAACTCAGTTCCAGATATTTAAAAGCAAGCTGAATGTTGTTTCCCCACCTTCCAGCTTGGGGGGGGGGGTGTTGAGAAGTAGAATTACTGAGTTGAATAATTATAGTGTGACAAGTGTCAACTGTGTAGTGAGACATGTGTAATGTGGATAAGAGAGAATATCTAGTTTGTTATCAGTCTGTTAGATTTGATCAATATAAAGAATATGTACTGATGGTGTGACAATTCATCAAATAAAAACAAATCTTTCCTAAATTCTATCTTCGTCACTCGATGCCGGATTCGGTGGTCATGTTCATCAAATTTACACTTCTGTTAAGAATTTACCAGCTCGGCACCAGATCTCCTTAAAGATTAGAGACATCAAGTATACAGTGGGGCAAATATCAGCCAGGCATCGGAGATACCAATCCATTGAAGGGATCTCTGAAACAAGTTCCAACAAAATTTATGAGCATCCCATTCGAGGACATGCACTTCTGCCCGACTTGGCCCCACCCAACTGTCACGGATTTTTATGCTAAACGAAATATAACAAGTAATAAAATAAATCCGGTTTACCCCAAGTGCAGGGATCGTAGTATAATGATTAAAACCGGAGTCGAACTCACAGGGAATCGTCTTTGTCTAGTTTTAATAAATTTCCTAAAGTTGTCACGAGAAAAATAAAACTAACCTACACTTAACAATTAAAGACTACAACTAGAATAACAAAACAAAATGAACTAGTAATGAAAACAATAAAGTTAAATCGATGAGAAGATTAAAAATCTAAAGCCGGCGAAGATAGTTGCGAACCGAATGACGAAAACAATTCTATTCTATAAACTAAAAAGACAATAAAATCTTAAGATTGCTACGAAGAACAAGCAACAATGGGTTTTTCTCAATTAATGTAACAACGAACAAGCAATGATCCACCTATCTCGCAACGTTCAATTTCTTCTCTCGGATTGTCTAGTGATTATTTAATAAAAATTGTGATTCACCTATCATAAGTATGAATTTCTAATCTCTTAGAAAAATTCGCCTATCAATCTTTTTCGTCTATCGATACAAAAAGATTAACGCTTTAATTACCAAGGTGTGAAATTTATTCAATCTCATAACTGGATTTCAACCTAACAACTATCGTTAATTAGGTTAAAAATCCAATCTTTACTATGGTGACCTAAATTTAACAAACGATTCTCATCACATATCAAACATCACACAGCAATACATTCATCAATGAAATTGCATAACATCAATAAAAACATAATAAAGATACAACTTTAATTAAACTCACAAACAATCCAAGAGTTGAAATCAAAACGTTGCTGAGACGGTTTCACACGCTTGTTCCAGAAGTGCCTAGCCTCTGCTCATATCCATACGAACGAAAAAAATAAAAAAAAAATAAATATGTTGCTCGGTCGACCGAAGGTGTGCACTCGGTCGACCGAGTGCTTCTCCTTTTTTTTTTTTTTGATTTTCTCGTCTCGGCTCGTTCCCGAGATGATTTTTCCGTCTTCTCTTTCCGCTCTTGAATGCCGTCCTTTTATAATCTTCTTCGAGCTAGGGTAACAATTATCCCTTTTTTTTCTTTTCTTAAAATAATAAAACCCTAATAAAAATATGATAATTCCAATTTTGCCCTTCTAGATATATCTTCAATTAAAATGCGGCTCGAAACCCTTCAAACTCGTTGACTCGTCCACGATATGCTCGTTGTACCTACAATAATAAAAACGTGCAAAGTGTAACATCACATATATAAAGATATTTACCAATAAAATCACATAATTAACCCGAATTTGCACTTAAATACTTTTAAAACTCATTTGCTCAATAAATCAATTAAACGCTTAATTTCTATGCGAATTATACGAATATGGAGAGAATTGCTACAAAATATAACGATATAAATCACATAAAATCACCCTTAACAACTCCCCCACACTTAGCTTTTGCTCGTCCCGAGCAAAACAAAACAAGATAAAGGCTCGGGAAAAATATAGACACTTCAAAGACATACAACGCATAGTCAATAAATTAGAAGTTCACCCCGGTGTGTGTGCAAAGCCATAACAAACTTCCACTAAGTCCAAACTTGAAAATTTCAAAGCAAACTAGCTAATACCCCCTTCAAACTAGAGATAACTGATACTTATAAGATGCACCCTACAAAACGTAACATATCCCGAAAAAGATGATAGAATACATTTAGGACCTTTCTGACATACTCAGAAGATAATCCCTACAACATATCTGTCAGTTTATACTGGGGATAAGGTATACGATAACTAAGTCTTTTATTCATACCACTTCTTATATAAGTTGATTTAACTATTTTCACATTTAAACGCACATCGAATGAGCTATTGCCCGTCATAGCGAATAGGATATTCGAGATATACCCTACCTTACTCAAATCATAAGGCGCTTCTTCGATCGTCGTGAGCTTTTAGTCATCATAGTGGTATAGGACATACGTGGTATACCCTATCGCACTCAAATCATCGACTAGCCGTCGACACACCTAATAATTCTTCATATTTTTCATCTTTTTCATTTGACAATAAGTTACGCGTTACTTATCACATTCAAACCTTAGATATTCACAGTATATCATACTCCGGATCTAAATACAAACTATCATAAATCTCAAGATATATACGTAGCACTAAGCACATGACTTATAAGGAAATCGAAATCACTTGTCAAAAAGGGGTATAACTTTATATTATAGCTCATCGTTCACTATGGCTCGTGAAAAATAGATCTCGGTGAAAAAAACTAACTTATTGAACATATGATATATAGCATAAATGACTATAAAAATAACGAACATAGATTTGAATTGCCGACTCGGGACAAAACAAAAACAAAAGTGTCGAAAAAAATTCTATGAAAATTCTAGCTCATTTTGCATAGAAACACAACTAGTTAAGCAAACGTGTATAGATACACATCAAATCATCATTCCCCTCCCCCACACTTAAAGATCAACATGTCCTCATGTTGTGCAGAAAGTAAAATAGAAAAAGAACTTAGCTGATTTCAACAGATACGCGAATCGTTGGTCAGGCCGGAGCATGAAAAGGCCAACGTCGTAGTGACAAATAGAACGTGTATCAGCTAGAAGTATTCCTGCACCACTCGATGAACACGGAAAAACTCGGGGGAAACAGGGATTATATCATGGCACAAGGAAGATAAAGAGAATGATAAAGTGAAATCGAAACAACCGACAAGGCAGAGGCAACAATTACCCTAATTAGACTCGAACAAAACAAATAAATCAAAGAAAAGAACAAAAACGAAAATAACTAAAACAAATAAGGATATCTAGGTTGCCCCTAGTGGCGCTTTTGGTTAATGTCGTTAGCTCGACACTCTTTTAAAGCTCAGCCTGGATCAGGCCATTTAACTTTTCTGCCAGCCACTACCTCATCGATACTTTGGTTAGCGGTTCGGTCGCGTAAAACAAGACTTAACACATGGGGTAAAATCTTTGATGGCTTTCCAAACACGTTTAAACTTCCCCATGGTTGACTTCTTCTTCTTCTCGAAACTTCGAAGCTTCGCCGACATTTTAGTAGACGCTCCTTCCAATACTCTTCCATATCCCAACTACCGGCTAGAACTTCCTCGATTGACTATTACCGCCATCCTCTCGAAAACAAAGGTCGGGTGAAAACTCGTCGAATTCTTCGACTTTTGTAGCACCACACCCGAGGATATCGAGGAAACGGACAATCAAAGGTTTCTCTTTAGGTTCACCTATGTAGTGCTTGCACCTTTGACCATTCACTCGAAACGGTTGGTCACCATAACCGCGTAGTTCTAGAACGCCTCCAGGAATAATTTGGAGAATCTCGAAGGGACCGGACCAACGTGTCCTCAACTTTCCAGAAACATATGTAGCCGGAATTGTATAGAAGAACTTGTTCTCCGACTTGAAATTCTCTCTTCTTAATCTTAGCATCGTGGAG
The DNA here is from genome assembly GCA_036785695.1 of Gentiana straminea. Taxonomy (NCBI): domain Eukaryota; kingdom Viridiplantae; phylum Streptophyta; class Magnoliopsida; order Gentianales; family Gentianaceae; genus Gentiana; species Gentiana straminea. The sequence continues at coordinate 2,935,107 of JAVUPR010000437.1, forward strand.
TAGCTTCATCTTATCTTTACTAATCCCGGCACTTTCATAGGCTTGGAGTCCGAATTCGTCCAACTCGTGCAACCGTCGCGGTCGATGTTTTCCACAAGATTGGGAATCAAAGTTCGAAACTTTGTAGCCCAATAAGCTCTATGCTCTAACTCGACAGCAGATGACATGGTTTACCATAGACCATTTGATATGGAGATGTACCCATAGGGGTTTTATAGGCGCTTCCGTAGGCCCAAAGTACATCATCCAACTTCAAACTCCAAATCCTTTCTATGACCGTTTACCGTCTTCTCCAGGATTTTCTTGATGCTTTGGTTGCTCCTTTCAACCCGACCACTAGTCATCGGGTGATATGGTGTACCGTCTTATGACGAACACCATACTTTTCAAGGACTTTCTCCAGAGGTCGGTTGCAGAAATGCGTCCCTTCATCACTGATCAAGGCACGTGGACATCCAAACCTCACGAAGATATTCTTCTTTAGGAATTTCATGACCGTTTTATGATCATTATGAGTTGTGGCTTGAGCCTCCACCCATTTAGATACGTAGTCTACGCGACTAAGATGTATTTGTTACCACAAGATGATGGGAATGGTCCCATAAAATCGATACCCCATACATCAAAGACTTCGCATTCTAAGATGGGTTTTAAAGGCATGTCAAACCGCCTTGTCGAGCACCGGTTCTTTGGCACCTATCACAAGCTTTACGAAAGCTTCGTGTCCTTAAAGATCGTAGGCCAATAGAAACCGGACTCGGAAGATCTTCGCAACCGTTTTCCAAGGACCAAAGTGACCACCGTGGGTCCACTATGGCATTGCTCGATTATATCGCGTTGCTCGGATTCCGGAACACATCTCCTAAGCAAACCATCTTTACAGATCTTGAAAAGATAAGGTTCATCCCAAACGAAATATTTCATATCGAGAAGAACTTCTTCTTCTCTTGATAGGACATTTCAGATCGAGATAACGGGCATGAAGGTAGTTTACAATGGAGGAATACCATGGAACATCGGGAGGACAACCGTCTATCAACATAATGTTCTCTAAGAGGAAAGTAAAGATCTATATCATCCGGTTCATCCTTTTCCTCATTTAACACCCTAGAAACATGATCCGCCACTACGTTCTCACCGCCCTTCTTATCTTTGATTTGAACGTCAAACTCTTGGAGGGTCGTATCCAACGCAAGAGGCGCGGTTTAGCTTCCTTTTTGGTCATGAGATACCGCAAAGCGGCGTGGTCGTCCACACAATCACTTGAGCACCCAAAGCAAGTAACTACGAAACTTATCCATAGCAAAGACTACGGCTAATAGTTCCTTTTCGTTGTCGTGTAGTTCACTTGAGAAGGATTCAAGTGTGTGACCGGCATAATAGATAGGTGGAACTTTCCATTAAGCTTTTGCCCTAAGATCGCACCAACAAGCATAGTTGGATGCATCACACATAAGCTCAAAGGGTAGGTTCCGGTCGGCGATATAAGAATTGGAGCAGAGATCGCCTACTCTTAAGCTCCTCAAACGCGCGCTTGCAATTCTCATCAAAATCAAAAGTAACGTCTTCTTTGAGTAAAGTAGACAGGGGCTTGGCAATCTTTGAAAAGTCCCGGATGAACCTCCTATAGAAGCCGACATGTCCGAGAAAACCTCGGACCTCCCGAACATTCTTAGGATAACTCATCTTCTCAATAGCTTCAACCTTGGCCCTATCTACTTCTATACCTTTGGCCGACACTTTGTGGCCAAGGACTATGCCTTCATCTACCATGAAATGGCATTTTTCCCAATTGAGCACTAAGTCCTTTTCCACACATCTAGACAACACCTGATCAAGATTATCGAGGCAATCATCGAAGGATTGACCAAAGACCGAGAAATCATCCATAAAAATCTCCATGCACTTTTCAACTAGCCCGTCAAAGATTGCCATCATACACCTTTTGAAGGTGGCCGGGGCATTACAGAGACCAAATGGCATCCGCCTGTAGGCGAATGTCCCATAAGGGCAAGTGAAAGTAGTCTTCTCTTGGTCAACGGGATCGATGGGTATCGGAAGTATCCCGAATATCCATCCAGAAACAAGTAGAATGCGTGCCCCGCCGTACGCTCAAGCATCGGTCAATGAATGGAAGGGGGAAATGATCTTTCAAAGTGTGACCTCATTGAGCTTTCGATAATCGATACATACTCGTATCCCGTAACGAGCCTCAATGCTATCTCTTCGCCCTTCTCATTCTTTTCAATAGTAATTCCACCTTTTTTGGGAACTACTTGAGTTGGGGATACCCACTCACCGTCCGCAATGGCATAAATGATACCCATATCTAGAAGCTTTATAATTTCCTTCTTGACTACTTCTTGCATATGAGGGTTAAGCCTTCTCCGAGGTCGTCTAACTCGTTTTGCACCCTCCTCGCCTTGATCTTGTGCATACAGATGTCGGGAGATATCCCTCGGATATCTCCCACCCGCCATCCAAAGGCTTTCTCATTTTTGCGCAAGACGTTTAACAGTTTAAGCTCTTCTATTCGAGATAGCTTGGCGAGAGATGATCAAAGGAAGCTTGTCACCTTCTCTCGTAAATACATACTTAAGATGTTTAGGCAACGGCTTTCGAACCAAGTCTACGGGGGTTCCTCTAGACTTGATTTAAGATCTCCACTCCTCAACTCAACATCGTCGAGTTTACTTAGTGGCCCTATCGCCAAAGCTTCTTCTCGTAGCCCATCCTCAAAATCGCTAACCGGTCTAGATTGACCACACCATGATTATTCGGATTATCGATCAATCGCTCATATTCTCGCTTCTACAACCCAAGACTTGCTTATCCATGAAGTCATTGAAGTCATCGACGTCTCCTCAATGGAAAAGCCGGTTGGAGAACCGGAGGGTACTTGAATAGATTTAGAAACGCTATAGCTCACCTCTTGGTCACCAACTCGGATAGTTACTTTCCCACCATCACAATCGATGAGGGCTCTAGCCGTAGATAGGAAAGGTCTTCCAAGAATCGAGGGACATTTTCATTTTTCTCCATATCTAAGACATACCGGTCAACGGGAAAGGTAAACCTACCAACTTGAACCAATACGTCCTTTAGGATCCCCGAGGCTTTCTTTGAAGATCTATCGAACCGCAAGTTCATGGTAGTGGGTTCTAGAAGACTTTGTAAACCCAATTGCTTGCACACGGATAATGGCATCAAGCCGATAGATGCACCCTGTGTCACATAAGGAATTTGGGAAGACTAATCCCCCCATCCGCAATGTGAGCACAAATATTTTCCGGGTCGCTTCTCTTGATTGGTAAGCTTTCATAATTAACCGAGAGAACACTCCTTACCAACCGCTTGATCCATTCCTCGCTAACTTCTTCTTGGAAGATACAACATCCTTGATGAACTTTGTATACTTAGGCATCTCGACCAAGACCTCGGATAATGGCAGCATTTACCCGAGTATTTTTCAACAATTTAAGCACCTTTTCGTACTTCTTATCTTCGCTCAACGGGATGTTGCTCTTTCTAGGTGGAAAGGGAAGCTTTTTCAAATCATCCTCGGAAAATACTTTCTTCGAGGACGAACTAACGGCCTTGTCTTCCAAATCTTTCCACCGAACCGTCTTTTCATTCTTTTTGTTAGTCGGGATCAGCCACCCGACTATCATTTAACTCATCATTCCTCGGGGATCGCCACCCGAGGACTTCCAATTGATTCTTCATTCCTCAAGGGATCGGCCACTTGAGGAATCTCAACTCTTTGTTTTATCGGGGGATCGGCCACCGATTTGTCTTCTCGGCCGAGGGGATGATGGTTGCTCAATTTCCCCTCCCGCCTTATCGGCGGCGGGGAGGGGCTAGTGGTTTCCCCGGAAGCCGGGGGGACCACCAACTTGAGAACCACTTCTCAAATTCATTGCACCGGCCTCTTCTCTACCGTATGGAGGTGAAGGTACCGTGTCGGTGCATTGATCGTCGCTTAAATCGGCGTGAGCGACTTGACCGCCTTTTGGATTCTTTTCCGTAAAGCCGGGTACCGCCCGACGGTCCGGAAGCTAACCGCTCGGCCCCCGCCCGATTTGCCTCTCAAGACTTTTCATTGTCTCGCTTTGCTCCTCTCGAAATGAATTCCATTCGGCTTTTATATCATTTGAGTGGGAGGGGCCTTGAGAGTTTTGGAAGTTCGGGGAGATGGTCGGCTAGGCCGAGTTTGAACCGAGAATTAGAATTGCGGAGGCCAACTCGATTGAACCTTTGTTGTGGATTCGAAAAATTGGAATTCGGTTCGATTGAACCCGGGGTTTTGATTAAAGCTCGATTTTGAAAATTCGAATTGGGGTTGAAATTTGGATTTTGATGAAAACCCCGGTTTTGAAAATTACTCGGCCGCAGTATTGATTATTAAATCTCCGATTGACCGGCCAGAGAAAGCATTAATTTCAAACATTACGCCCAATCATGGGACGAAGCGAGCAAAGAGTGTGCCCCGGATCATCACATACTTGGCATGTGATTGGATTATACCGTCCATTGTTATGAACAAAGCATTGACTTGATGAGCGAGAGGGGACCGAAATTGACATTGGCCAAACATGTGACCGGTCGACAAAGCAATTTTCGCAATACGTAACCCGAGGGTTCTCCGCGGAAACGAAGGAGTCCGATTAATCGGGTTTGGAACTTGAGGACTTGCCATCCGCTTTTGCGCATGGCTATCGACTTTGAACATTGACTTCCTCCACCTTGGGAGGAGGAGGCGCTTGGATGGTCCGATAGGATGGGGCATAGTTGTATTTGGCAATGTCTTCAAACAAGTGCCCATCCTTCATCGTGTGTCTTTTTGAGGAAAGCCCCACCGAAGAGCCGTTGACCATGCCTTTAGTAAGCTCGGTCGGTCCACCGAAGAAAGTGTTGACTTGCCTTTCCTTAGGCAAGCCATGGTGGGGGCATTTTCTTAAAAGAGATTTGAACCTCTTCCAACATTCGAAGAATGATTCATTCTCCTTCGGTAGAAGGTAAAGATCTCATTCGACACCGGCGGTCTTCGAAGGTGGGAAGTCGACTTAAAAACTCTTGTTCGAGTTCTCGCCGGGTTGTGATAGATTCATTTGGGAGAGAGCCGTACCACTCTTTAGCCTCTCCCTTTAAGGAAAACGGGAATAGTTTTAACTTCACCGCATCTTCACTTACTCCCCGGATGCGAGTGGTATCGCATATCTCCGAAATGTATGTAAATGAGTATGCGGGTTCTCGATTGGTACCCGTGAAAGATCGATGCATGCCGCATCATTTGGATGAGTCCCGGCTTAAGCTCAAAATTCGAGCAAAGCAATGGCGGGGATAACAATTGCGGTGGTTGACTTTGATCGCGCGGGCATGGCGTAGTCCGCCAACGTTCGTTGATTGTTAGCGACCATTACTACAAAATCGGTGATTTCCTCGCCTAACCGTTCCTCGAGGTCTTGCTCGGCTCGTCTTCCAAAACCGCGAACGGAGAACCCGCCCGTTTGGCCGAACTATGCTTTGCTCGGGGTCGGGGGTGTATATCAACGGTCCCTTATGACTCCGGGTTTGCATAAACCGGACCAAAAACAAGTTATCCGCACGAATTTCTTACAAAGGCTACACTAAACTCTAAAGTAAAAAAAAAAAAAAAAAAACGTAAATAAAACAGAAAAAGAGACTATAATACAGAACAGAACAGAGAACAGAAAGAATTTTTTTTTTTTTTAAAATATTTTTTTTTTTTTATTTTTTTTTATTTAACGTAAACAGCAAACTAAGGGCACTAACCTACGAAAAACTAATAACAAAAAAAAACTAGACAACCGTACCGATTCCCCGGCAACGGCGCCAAAAACTTGTCACGGATTTTTATGCTAAACGAAATATAACAAGTAATAAAATAAATCCGGTTTACCCCAAGTGCAGGGATCGTAGTATAATGATTAAAACCGGAGTCGAACTCACAGGGAATCGTCTTTGTCTAGTTTTAATAAATTTCCTAAAGTTGTCACGAGAAAAATAAAACTAACCTACACTTAACAATTAAAGACTACAACTAGAATAACAAAACAAAATGAACTAGTAATGAAAACAATAAAGTTAAACTGGACAGAAGATTAAAAATCTAAAGCCGGCGAAGATAGTTGCGAACCGAATGACGAAAACAATTCTATTCTATAAACTAAAAAGACAATAAAATCTTAAGATTGCTACGAAGAACAAGCAACAATGGGTTTTTCTCAATTAATGTAACAACGAACAAGCAATGATCCACCTATCTCGCAACGTTCAATTTCTTCTCTCGGATTGTCTAGTGATTATTTAATAAAAATTGTGATTCACCTATCATAAGTATGAATTTCTAATCTCTTAGAAAAATTCGCCTATCAATCTTTTTCGTCTATCGATACAAAAAGATTAACGCTTTAATTACCAAGGTGTGAAATTTATTCAATCTCATAACGGATTTCAACCTAACAACTATCGTTAATTAGGTTAAAAATCCAATCTTTACTATGGTGACCTAAATTTAACAGCGATTCTCATCACATATCAAACATCACACAACAATACATTCATCAATGAAATTGCATAACATCAATAAAAACATAATAAAGATACAACTTTAATTAAACTCACAAACAATCCAAGAGTTGAAATCAAAACGTTGCTGAGACGGTTTCACACGCTTGTTCCAGAAGTGCCTAGCCTCTGCTCATATCCATACGAACGAAAAAAAAATAAAAAAAAATAAATATGTTGCTCGGTCGACCGAAGGTGTGCACTCGGTCGACCGAGTGCTTCTCCTTTTTTTTTTTTTTTGATTTTCTGTCTCGGCTCTGTTCCCAGATGATTTTTCCGTCTTCTGTTCTGCTGCTGAATGCCGTCCTTTTATAATCTTCTTCGAGCTAGGGTAACAATTATCCCTTTTTTTCTTTTCTTAAAATAATAAAACCCTAATAAAAATATGATAATTCCAATTTTGCCCTTCTAGATATATCTTCAATTAAAATGCGGCTCGAAACCCTTCGGCTCGTTGACTCGTCCACGATATGCTCGTTGTACCTACAATAATAAAAACGTGCAAAGTGTAACATCACATATATAAAGATATTTACCAATAAAATCACATAATTAACCCGAATTTGCACTTAAATACTTTTAAAACTCATTTGCTCAATAAATCAATTAAACGCTTAATTTCTATGCGAATTATACGAATATGGAGAGAATTGCTACAAAATATAACGATATAAATCACATAAAATCACCCTTAACACCAACCTACCCCGCCCTTACCCACCTGCCCACCCTACCGAAGTATCCTACCACACCTCACTCAGCCCACCCTACCTTGCCCTATCCCATCACCCTACCTTACCGTACCCGTTTGTACATACCACACACCCTACTCATCACCCATTGCACTCTACCTTTCCATCTACCCTACCCTGCCTCACCACCCCAACTTACCCAACGACTTACCTACCTAACCATACTCCATCTTACCCACCACCCTACCATACCTTACCATATCCTAACCTTCTTCACCATACATTACTCTACCACATCCAAACATCCACTCTACCATACCCAACCATACCACATCACCACCTCACCATGCCCCATACCCCGTCGCCCATCTTACCTGACCTAACTGAACCGCCTAAACCTACCACATCTACAAGCCACCCTTCCTTACCCTACAACGTATCCTACTATACCTAACCTTACTGTCACGGATTTTTGCAATGAAAATAAACAAGTAATAAATTTTTAAATCCGGTATACCCCAAGTGTAGGGATCGTAGTATAGCGATTAATACCGGAGTCGATCTCAGGGAATCGGGGTATCTAGTTCATTAATTTTCCTAAGATTGATACTATTATTATTAAAACCTAAAATAACAAAACGAAAAGATAAACTGGACAGAGGATTGTCAGTCCAAAGCCAGGAAAGATCGTTGCGAACATAACTAAACTATAAACGAGAAAAACAATAAAACTAGTAAAACCATGACAATGACTATGGTGATTCAACAAAGAACAAGCAATGATCCACCATCCCGCAACCCTTAATTTCCTCTCTAGATTATCTTATGATGATTTAACTAAAATTTTGATTCACCTATCAAATGTATGAACTCCTAATCTCTTAGAAAAGTTCGCCTATCAATCTTTTCATCTCTCAATCCTAAAAATTAACGCTTTCAAACCAAGGTGCAAGATTTCTCAATCTAACAATCTAGATATTCAACCTAATCAACTCTCGTTACTTATAGGTTAAGAAAAATCTATTCTTTCCTATGGTGATCTAGGTTTACACCGACTCTCGTCACATAGTAAACATCAATAGCAAAATCTCTCGATATAAATTTGCATAACACATAAGCATAGAAAAGAAACAACTTTAATTAAAACTCACGAAATCATCCAAAGGAAGAAATAAAAACGCTGCAGAAAAGTTTCACATGCTCGCCCCAAGTTTGATCAGCTTCAAGCCATCCTCATGATCCGAAAGGAGAACGAAACAAAATAAATAAAGCAACTAATCTAACCCTCGGTCGACCAAGCACCAAGGCTTGGCCGACTGAGCACAACTGGGCTTCAGAATTTAGGGTTTTCTACGGCTGCTATCGATATATGATATGATATAAGATAATTAGGGTTGAGAATGCGCTGTTATTTATAAGAAAACTAGGTCGGTTATGCTTAAGTCGGCCGTGGACGCCCGTCCACTCCTTCTAGACGCCAGTTCAGTCTTCATAAAAATCTTCGAGTCGGGCCGAGCTGGATCAGACGCACGTCCCATGCAAAATTGGACGCCAGTTCATCAAAAACTTCAAAACTCTGAATCAAACTTCTTCAACCCGGACGCCCGTCCAGAATTTCAAACGCCCGTCCAGATGGACGAGACTTCAAACGCACGTTCAGTTAACATCTCAGCTTCCTGAATCCAATTGCTCCTCTGGACGCCAGTTCAGGTATTTGGACGCTCGTCCAGTCCCTTTTCCTTCCAAATTCATCTTGATCTTCATTCCAACTTCATCTCTATATCTTTCCTTCCATGTAAATCATCACTTGAACATCTTTTAAGCTTCTTTCATCCCTCTCCATGACATGTAAATGTACCTTCAAAACCATAAGAACACGCAAAGTGTAAAACCATAGATAATTACCAATAAAATCACGAAATTAGCTCAAGTTTACACTTAAAGACTTTTAAAACTCATTTGCTCAATAATTCGATTAAACCCTTAATTTCTATGCAAATAATACGAATATGGAGGAAATTATTATAAAATATAACGTTATAAATCACATAAAATCACCCTTAACATTTACCATACACCACACCACCTGGCTACCCAACCCTACCCACCCTACCTTATCCAACCCCACCTCACCATTAGAGGCGGATGTTTGTTTACCATATTGAGGTCCGCGGATCCTACTCAACCAAAAAAATATAGTAAATATTACACTTGACAAAACTTGTACACCCACTGGAAAAAAATTACTACTTATAAAATCACGGTGCACCTACAAAATATTTTTTTGGATCTGCAACTGCTCACCACCCTTTCTATCTCACCCCACCCGCCCTACCCCACCTCATTCTTACCTACCGCTCATGTGTTTTGTTGATTTACCCTTTGTTAGAAAAGCTGACTTGATCTTTGCGTCTGTTCTGTCAAAGGTGAAGGGTCAGGTGATATAATGATCAACTGAGGTGTTCAAGCCTGGGAAGATCAGCTGAAGTTGTGTTCAGCTGAGTATGTCTCTGTTGAATTCATTTGAGCACATCCGAGTCGGTTTTGGAAGCTAAGTCTGTGAAGACAACAGAGTTGATCCTCTGCTGAGACTGGTGTTCGGTTGAGCTGAGTTGGTTCATAGCATTACTTGGTGAACATGTCTGCATGAATTCTCCTTCTGTATTTATGTTACAACTGTTGGAAGTAGCACCCGAAAGACAATTTATGTAATTGTTTTTATAATTAATAAATGACATATTTATTCTCATCTTATTATTTGCTTTGTGCTTATAAGAAATACACTACTGAAACCCCAAGTCGTATCATATGTAGTCACATAACTTAGTGTGTGTACACATGAGGATTAAGTTTATGGTGATACACTTGAAATGTTAGTCCGTGGTGAACTTAATCAAAGTATGGGGTCTATTGATTAAACCACCATTAATGCGCCCAGAACACTTTATGGTGTGACCAACCTATCCGGGCCGTCGATATTGGTTATCTAAGTAGGGCATTTATATATGATGTAGTCATACAGGACTGGAACGATTTAATCTGCATTTCTCATATAATTCCGTGATTGAGAAATCTCATTAAATCACAAGATGATCATATATGGATTAACCTTAATCCTGAAGTGATTACAGACTCCTGCTTGTTTCAGGATAGGGTTTGATGTGTTCGTTAAGGATAACTAAGAGGCGCAGTCCGAATCACTTTCACGTTGGCACTATTCTGGAATGAGTGAGAAGTGTGTGTCTCACAGATATGGAATCCATTCATTCCCGTGGGAAGTAGAAAGACAATCCCCTTATTTGTTAATCCTAGAAACTGATCGATCCACGGAGTTCGTATTGGTTATGAACTAATTGATCACTAGTGGGTTAATGGTAAATAAGGATAAGACGTATTGAAGAAGGTTTACGGAAATAATCCCGCTTCATGACGGATAGTCTATGGAGGGTTAGTCTGTATGTAATGATTATATCAATGGACACATATCGACTCGACTCGACGTTTTGAGAATAAGTTATATCTATATTCGATAGAGTTCAGTTTAAGATTTATGGTGGCGTAATTCCGGAATTAATGAGTTGAGTAGAAATATTCTGTTCGATGAATATTTTATTCAATTTATTGTAGCTACTGGTTATAGGTCCACGGTCCCCGAGTTGGCTCCTAACACGCGAGTGTTTTCTCGTTTTATGGAACCTCGAGAATAAATTAAATAGTTGGTCTATTTAATATGAAATATTATTTATTTGGTAAATAATATTGTTGGAGAGATTTTGCATCATTAAAACAAAAGAAAATTTATAAAACCTATACTACCATGCAAAACTACCTCCTAACCGGCCGAATACCGGGTAGTTGCTAGTAAAGTTGGATAAGTACGGGTATCGATCCTCAGGGAAAAGGGCTGTTGAATCTAGTTCATTAACTCTCCTAAATTGTCACTACTAAAAACAAATAACTATTACTAAACCTAAACTAAAAACGAGAAAATAAACCTGGATGAGAGGATTGTTAATCCAAAGCCGGGAAAGATAATTGCGGACAACCATAAAATAAAAATACATCTAGGAAAACGGTAAAACTAACTAACACTGAACAAACATGAACAAACCATGATCAACCAATTTCCAACAACCATCACCCCACCGAAAGAAATAAGATAGACAAATGTTCATTCACAAGTTATCTTGGATTATTATCTTATCTAAAGGAGCGTTTCCTCTTCCGATTTATCACGCCATTCATTAGTTTACCTTCCGGTCTTAACTAATATCGATACAAATCAAAGATATTGATTGAATCCTAACCTAACAACATTATCCTCAACTTCCGTTTGTTGGAATAATTATTGTTAATCTCTCTCACGGCAATCTAACGAATCTATTAACTTTCGTTATCTAAATTCGATTAACATATAACCATATAAATCATGAAAGAAAACAAGAACAACTTAATGAAATAAACACGTGAAAAATCATATCTTTCCGGTAACGGTGATATCCCTCAATTCAATTCTAAGAAAATATTGCATCGAATTAATCAAATTGTGGTCCTCTCGTAAACCTAGATATTTAACCTACGAACTTCCGTTATGTATAGATTAAAAATCTAATCTTTCCTACGGTGATCTAAACTACACCGACTTCCGTCATACGGTAGCATCAAATCATGCAATCATCTTTCGATATACAATTGCAAGATGCAATTTAACATAGGAAAAGAAACAATTTAAATTAACACTTACAAAATCATCCGTGAAAAAGAAATTGAGTTGCAGCTGGAAAATAATCTCACAAAGCTTGCTTCATGCTCACAGCTTCATCATCAATGGAAGAAACGAAAAAAAAAACGAAAAGAAGATCCTATTTAGACTAACCACCGGCCGGCCAAGCATGGAGCTCAGCCGGCCGGCTGCTGCTCTCAAAACTCGACTTTAGGGTTCAAGAGAAGAGCTGCTGTTGTGTAAAAATTCGATATGGTATCATATTAGGGTTGAAAAGCTGCTGCTATTTATAGAAAATCCGAGGCGGTTGCTACAGTAACGGTGCCGGACGCCCGTTCACAAGGTCGGACGCCCGTTCACTATTTTCAGCAACAGCATCCAAACTTGTAACGCTCATATCTCGGGCCTCGTAAGTCGGAATGGAGTGATTCAAAATCCTGTAGAATCCTCTCTTCAAGCCCTACAACTCTTCTCTTGAGGTCCAGAGTAAAATCGGTTGTTATCATATCAAGAACTGCATCGGAAGTTCGGCTGCTTGAAAGCTTCATTCCAAGCTTTATCTCCATCTTCCTTCCATTTCACTTCTCTTCCATGCAAAACCTCATCATTTAATCCTCTTGCATGCCAAAATATGTATCTACAATATAGGAAAATATACCAAAGCGTAACACAATCCCAAAATAACATAAAATCACAATTTAAGCACATAAATCGTTACATTTTGCAATTAACCTATTAAAAACACCATTTACTCAATTAATCGATTATAAGCTCGAATTCTACGAAAAACATCCATATATGGGGAATATTGATATAAAATATATCCTTATAAAACGTATAAAATCACCCTTAACAACTCCCCCACACTTAAACCTTGCTCGTCCCGAGCAAGACAAAACATAATCATAACTCGAGACAAATAAACACTTATGCAAATATAAAACATATTCAAGTAGTTTAGAGGTTCACCCAAGTGAGTGTGTGCATAGCCATAATAAATTTCCACTAAATCCACACTTGAAATTGATTCAAACAAAACTAGCCAACATCCCATTTAAATTAGAAATATAAAAATGATTATAACATGCACCTCACAAAACATACTTATTCCGAAAAGATAATAGGAAGTCTTTAAAATATTTCCGACATACTTAGAGGATAATCCCTACATCATATCTTTCAGTTTATACTGGGGATAGTCAGAAGATAACTAAGGTTTCCAACCATCTTTTCACATTGCCATTCACTAATTTTTCTTAAAGTTCAATCAATTCCACATATATAGCACATATGCCCTCATTCCCAGCAATAGGATGTTTCAGGATAACACCCTAGCTGGACTACTATCATCAGGCAGTCGGGAGCTATTAACCTCATAGTGGTATAGGACATTTCGAGATAATGCCCTACCGCACTCAAATCATTGGTAGCTACTTCCGACACGTATAAATATATCTTATTCATATTATTCATCTTAGATTGGTATGCAAACCTTAAATTATATCCCTCCTATCACATTCAAACCTTCAGATATTCACAGTATGTCATACTTTAACTCTAAACACAAACTATTAAAATTTCAAAATTCGTATGGAAGCAAAGAATCATGCGATAATCATCAAAAATCTCTAATCAAATGGGCATAGCTTTAAAACATAGCTCATCATCTACTATGGCACGTGAAAAATAGTGTCGGGTGAAACATCTAAATTTACTAAATATGCGAGAATAATGCACCAATGATATAAGAACTCGAACAAAGATATGCATTTGTTCACTTGGGACAAAACAAAAATTTAAAAATTAAGCACTTTTCATAGAAATATAAAAGTATGGAAAATGAATGTAGATACCACATAAGCTATTCCCCTCCCCCACACTTAAATTACAACATGTCCTCATGTTGTGCAGAAATAAAAAGAAAGAAAGAACTTAGCTGATTGTCGTTCGAAAGTGGCAATTCCGGAAGTGGCTAGCATCAAATCCAGAAATGCCCGAGGAAATCAATAGACTGTGGACCATCCACCGGAAAACTGATATCATCTGAAACTCACAATTGCTATCGCAAAGATCCTGCACACTTGACAATCAAGGAAATATCTCGGGGACAAGGGGGATAGAACGTACAAAGCACAAAATAGAATCGCTTCGGATGGAAAAATCAAACGGGGAAAGTACGAACATCTAAGCGTCTAAGTATGGAAGTTTGATATAAGCACAAAAAGAAGTAATAGCTCAGATGGAAAGATCAACACTTCAACTCAGGACATCTAAGAATAAAGCCGCAGAAGCTTGTAGAATAATATAGACCACATGTGCAAACAGAAACATCAAACTCCAACTAATAATGATAGAGGATTATACACGGAAAAGAAGTCATAGAGATTTTTCAGATTTAGCTCATATAAAGATGGAACATATACATGGAACATTACAAAAGAGTAGGGCTAGATGCAACTACATGAAAATATATTACAATGCAATCTACATGATATACAATAATAAAATAATGATGGCATATGGAAAACCAACGAGTTACCATCATGGAAAAAAAAACGAGGTAGTATTACGGAAACCGACGAGTTAACTACACTCAAGAGAAATAAAAACAAAAACAATGCAACTAGATGATATGCATCTAAATGATACGCAAAAATAAAAGAAAATAAAAGAAAGAAAACTAGCCCATTCATTTGCAACATGACATATATAAAATAAACGTCTACCAAATAATGACAAAGTTACGATAAACGACGATCTTGTCCATTACGTGCAGTGTAGACGCGCCTTAAGACTCGTCAAAAGTGATAGCATTATGGAAACCCAACAGTTAGCTATACTAAACAGGTATAACTCATATGGAGAAAGGACGTAGCATACGGAAAACCGACAGTAGCTACCCATATGAACTATAAAAACAAAGGAAGCACGTAAGTCTTAAAAGCTTAAAAGATTCATCGGAGCGGTATGTAGCATACGGGAACCGACATTAGCTACTAATTAACCATAAGAACAGTTATAGCTTACGAGAACCGACAGTCACTATAACATGCCTAGATGAATCATATATAAGGAATTGATCAATTATCTAACATGGATTCATAGATGGAAAGGTAAAAACATATAAGTTCAGGGCATCTATGTAAAAATCAATTAGCCACGAAGCTTGAATGAAAAATCCACATCAAATAAAAGCATTGAAAATAAAATCAAGAAATTTAGAACCGGACCGAACCCCGGACGAACGTTCACTTAGCGTTCGGGCCGGACGGGCGTTCCACCTTGCGGACGCTCGTCCGCCTTGAAAACCGACCGGACGGGCGTTCGAAAGTATAGACGCTCGTCCGGTCCTCTAAATCGAACAGATTGAAAATATTTGAACGGACGAGCGTCCAATACTTCCCAACGCTCGTTCACCCGCAGATGAAGAAGCGGACGGGCGTCCAACGAACGTACGCTCGTCCATACAACAAGAATGCACGGACGGCGGGAAAAACACAAAGCAAAACCCTAAATACTTATGAACACAACACAAGCAACACGGATCACAAAGACAACAAACCTTATCAAATTAAGCACGGGGGTTAGACTAGGTAACACATAAACATATAAACTTCACGTAAAACAAGTTGAGTAAAAAACTTTTGCACATTCTTAACCTAACGGTCATCGAAACACGGCAAAATAAAAACTCTCAACTTGGTATACGCTACTTTTATTAAAAACAAAAATAAACGTAACAAAATCGAGAACTAACAAGACTGGATTCAACATGACACCTATTCCCCGGCAACGGCGCCACTTTTGTTGGAGAGATTTTGCATCATTAAAACAAAAGAAAATTTATAAAACCTATACTACCATGCAAAACTACCTCCTAACCGGCCGAATACCGGGTAGTTGCTAGTAAAGTTGGATAAGTACGGGTATCGATCCTCAGGGAAAAGGGCTGTTGAATCTAGTTCATTAACTCTCCTAAATTGTCACTACTAAAAACAAATAACTATTACTAAACCTAAACTAAAAACGAGAAAATAACCGGATGAGAGGATTGTTAATCCAAAGCCAGGAAAGATAATTGCGGACAACCATAAAATAAAAATACATCTAGGAAAACGGTAAAACTAACTAACACTGAACAAACATGAACAAACCATGATCAACCAATTCCCAACAACCATCACCCCACCGAAAGAAATAAGATTGACAAATGTTCATTCACAAGTTATCTTGGATTATTATCTTATCTAAAGGAGCGTTTCCTCTTCCGATTTATCACGCCATTCATTAGTTTACCTTCCGGTCTTAACTAATATCGATACAAATCAAAGATATGGATTGAATCCTAACCTAACAACATTATCCTCAACTTCCGTTTGTTGGAATAATTATTGTTAATCTCTCTCACGGCAATCTAACGAATCTATTAACTTTCGTTATCTAAATTCGATTAACATATAACCATATAAATCATGAAAGAAAACAAGAACAACTTAATGAAATAAACACGTGAAAAATCATATCTTTCCGGTAACGATGATATCCCTCAATTCAATTCTAAGAAAATATTGCATCGAATTAATCAAATTGTGGTCCTCTCGTAAACCTAGATATTTAACCTACGAACTTCCGTTATGTATAGATTAAAAATCTAATCTTTCCTACGGTGATCTAAACTACACCGACTTCCGTCATACGGTAGCATTAAATCATGCAATCATCTTTCGATATACAATTGCAAGATGCAATTTAACATAGGAAAAGAAACAATTTAAATTAACACTTACAAAATCATCCGTGAAAAAGAAATTGAGTTGCAGCTGGAAAATAATCTCACAAAGCTTGCTTCATGCTCACAGCTTCATCATCAATGGAAGAAACGAAAAAAAAACGAAAAGAAGATCCTATTTAGACTAACCACCGGCCGGCCAAGCATTGAGCTCAGCCGGCCGGCTGCTGCTCTCAAAACTCGACTTTAGGGTTCAAGAGAAGAGCTGCTGTTGTGTAAAAATTCGATATGGTATCATATTAGGGTTGAAAAGCTGCTGCTATTTATAGAAAATCCGAGGCGGTTGCTACAGTAACGGTGCCGGACGCCCGTTCACAAGGTCGGACGCCCGTTCACTATTTTCAGCAACAGCATCCAAACTTGTAACGCTCATATCTCGGGCCTCGTAAGTCGGAATGGAGTGATTCAAAATCCTGTAGAATCCTCTCTTCAAGCCCTACAACTCTTCTCTTGAGGTCCAGAGTAAAATCGGTTGTTATCATATCAAGAACTGCATCGGAAGTTCGGCTGCTTGAAAGCTTCATTCCAAGCTTTATCTCCATCTTCCTTCCATTTCACTTCTCTTCCATGCAAAACCTCATCATTTAATCCTCTTGCATGCCAAAATATGTATCTACAATATAGGAAAATATACCAAAGCGTAACACAATCCCAAAATAACATAAAATCACAATTTAAGCACATAAATCGTTACATTTTGCAATTAACCTATTAAAAACACCATTTACTCAATTAATCGATTATAAGCTCGAATTCTACGAAAAACATCCATATATGGGGAATATTGATATAAAATATATCCTTATAAAACGTATAAAATCATCCTTAACAAATATGTAAAATAGAAAAGACATTTTCTATTAAATTTAATGATGTAATTGGCGCCACATTTGAGGATAAATTAGGAGAAGAAATTTTCCTAGATTATCTCATATGTGTAATTAATTAATTATCTATTTGTTGGATAATTAATGGAAAAATAAGAGATTGATTTGTTTTGGGAATTATCTCTTATCTTTTGGCAAAAATATCTTTTCCTTATGGGAATAAGTAATTGTGGTGTGAAAAGGATAACTCTCTTGACTAGTTATTTTCTTATATAAAGAGAGTTCCTCCTAACACAATGATGATTCACAAATGCGCCACTTATAAATAAAAGAAGAGAAAAATTAGTTTCTCGTTTTAGTCATTAAAAGAAGAAAAACCTAGGGTTTTTCTTGTGCATATTCGAGGAGGTTCTACGGCGAGGATCGACGTCCACCAGTCGTCGCTAGGAGATACAATCCGGAAGACTGCGGCTTCTCCCTTGGTCGACTATTTCTCCCTCTCCGTTGTTGGGTAAATCTACTAACTTTCTTGTAGTTATTAATTAATTATGCGAATCGAATTGTGGTATTATCGCATGCGAATTTATTCGTAGCTTCCGCTGTGCATGATCGAGTGTCTCGATCGGTGCTGTGAATCGGATCTGACGATCCAACTATGGATCGGATCCAGATTCAGGTTTCTGTATATCTAGCATGTGGTATCAGAGAAAGGTTAAAGCGATTTTGTGATCTTGATTGCATAATTAATTAATAAGGAGTGAAATAGAATAAAAATTGCATCTTTTAATTTTAATTTATGCGATTGAATGTTTTGGTTGATGAGATGGATTGAGTTTGGTACTTGTTTACCGTTAGATCTATTGTTAACCCGTTTTTCCGTGTATAGGATATCATGTAATTAATTTTTGCAATTTTAATTTAATTCGGCTGAGACATATTATATTAAATCGGATGTATTCTTTATCAAAATCTGGAAGATGGCGCAGTGGTCAACCAACTCAGCTAGAAGGCCATTTATTGAAGATCTGAAGCAGAAAATTCTTATACCCGCCGGCGGCTGCACATAATTTAGGGTTTATTTGTTTTATCGATTAGATACGGGGGTACCAACGGTCCTCTCAGTGGTTTACTTTTACGCATTTATTTTCATGTTTGATAATTTATGTGAGATAACCGTGCCATGACATGCATCATATTCATGAATTCCACTCATAGCATATGCATACATGTAGATAATTAATCGTGATATTAATTAGGCATGTATGAGACGTAATTAATTTAGGTAATTAAATTAATTAAAACGAACGGAATTTTATCGGGATATAAAATTCATATGATAAAATAAAATTTACTCGGTAAATTTAATTTTGGGATCTAAAAATCATTCGTGGATTTTAATTATGTAGTGACTACATAAAAGAATTTTAATAATTGAAAAATTGGAAAATCCGGAAAAGTTGGACACCAACTGAGCAAAAAGTTCGAAAATTGGTTCGGGCGGTCAACAGGGCTTCGGCTCAACTCGACTTGTCCGTCCAAGTGCGGGGTTAGCCATGGGGGTCCGGCAAGGTCAAGCTATCCGGCGAGCTGAGGCTCAATAGGGCAACCTTAGCCCGATTTTCAACCCAGCACCCGCACACGTGCGACGTTAGCGTCGGGGGTCCGGCAAGGTCAAGCTATCCGGAGAGTTTCGGCTCAATAGGGCAGCCTTAGCCCGATTCATCCAGCAGTCGTATATGAACCAACAAAGAGGACGGGTCGGCTTAGCCAATCCCGACACCGTTCGGTCGGTTAAAGCTCAGCCAGGGTTTAATACCGATAAGTTTGTGATTGCTTTTCAAGATTTATTGTTTTCAAATTATTGAGATGAAATTCTACGATCCTAAAATTTTATCATGATGATATTAGGACTATAAAATTCTTTTAGTGAATTTTAATTGTGTAGTGACTACACAAGAGATTTCTAAATAATCGACAAATTGGAAAACCATGAATGTAGTGTCTCTAGTTAGACGGTATTTGGAACCGATAAACTAGTGTGAGCTTACAATTTTGTGATTTATTGTTTTTCAAATTATTAGAAAATTCATGAAATCCTAATGGATTAGGATTATAAAATTCTTGGTGAATTTTAATTGTGTAGTGTCTACACAAAGAATTTAAAAATCCGAGAAATTGGAAAATCGTGAATAAGTGTCACTAGTTAGACGGTATTTGGAACCGATGAACTAGTGGGAGGATTAATTTAAATATTCATGATTTATTGTTTTTCGGATTATGAATAAATTCTGAAAATCCTAAAAGACTACCTATTTTTCAAAATAACGAGTGGGAGCGGGGAAGGTGACAACCGACCCCACGGCCTCTACTGTTGTCACAAGCAAGTGAGAGAATGGTGACGCCTCGTGCCGGTTTGATTTCGGCCCCCTAAGGATGGCCTTCACCGCTATCAAAATGCATGGCTTGGTCTCCGAAAGGATAGGATTTTGGGTACTCATCGGGTCACTGACCGACCCTAAGGCGGCATACTCGGGGCGTACTTTGAGATCTGAAATAGTAGGTCACACTCACAAGGATATTTTTGGAAATATCTTGGCTGAAAAAGGAAGGTAATCAACAATTAAATGGAGATGTCCGATTATCAGTCAATTGTTGTGAGAGATTTTCTCCAATTAATTTATTTTTATTAAATATAATGAATATTTTTAGATATTTAATAACATACATAAAAATGGTGTTCATATAGATGAAAAAGTGGTGATCATTATACAACTTAATGCATTAGTCATTATACATATTATTAATGAATACTAATTAGTTTACACCCAAAGATCTACCTAAAATTTTTACTCAACATCATATTGTGGTTGTGTGTTTTTATTTTTAAATTTATTTTACAAATTAAAAATGTGTGATGAGGTGATGTTGAATGTTGACATCATATAGAGCTTTGAGTGTAAACGGAAGCGATTGTGTTTCCGTAAAATGTGTTTTTCCTAATTAATCTATTTATTTAATATAATAATCTTTGGTAAAATTATCAACAAAATTAGGTAATATTTGAAATCATCACACGACACAATTGAGGATGCCCAAATGTTAGTGAAATAATCTCTGAAGGATGGGAATAACATAAAATAGAAGTAGCAAAAAAGCACAATAATGGAAAGAAGCAGTCGTAGTGGAAACTTCTAGATCATTTGATAAAGAATAGCTTGAAGGAATGGGAGTAGCTGGGTGACTAAGAAGATGATACCCAACACTTTTTGATGTTTTATTCACTGCGAAAAGCTAGAAAGGAGGTGTTTATCCAGTCATACAATCCATTTTTAACCGGTCATTGCATCATAGGAGTACTGGTCAGAAAATCCTTCAAATAAATTTAGAGGGTAAGAGTTCAAAGAAACATTATGGACTTGACAAAGCAAAGAGATGGATAATAATTACGAGTCCTGTTGGGAACACAACGAACATTGACATGGGTGAGATCGGTCACCGTACACGTGACACTCATCAGGTCACACATAGAGTGATAAAAGTTATATCAGCATAGGGGACGACATAGGCTTAGCCCGATATCGGGCCTCAACCAACAAGCTCCATCTTTAGTACAACGCATGCCACCCCTCTATCATCAACCGGCATGATGCACGTCGTCTTCTGTCCAATATGCTGTAGGTCTCCTTCTGTTCCTCATAACCAACAAGACGCTAGACTTCTACGGTCTCTTATTACCGATGTCGTGCTGGTAACCTCGGTCATTTACGCTTAATACAATACAGTTTATCCTCGGCCTCATGAAACAGTTACATTCTCTTTAGTAAGCATTCAAGACTACACTCAGACATTACTCCACGATAGTAACCGTTATAGTAATGGATTTGAAATTTACGTTCCATGATAGCGTGAGCCTTAACTGCTCCATAACAGGCTTCATTCATGGTAGAATCCTTTGACCACGACCTCAGTGCATCATAATTCACCCCGCACGAGGGAGATTTATATAAAGTTTCATAAACCTCAAATACAAAGTACGCACATAATACGCTTGCTATAAATTCCCACTTACTGTCTAAATAGAAATTCCTCTATTCAAATATTGACTTGAGCGTCGGAGTGTCCTCCCGGAGGTAAGCTTCGGGACCCTTAACGTTTTGATGTGTTTTGCTGGCCCACTCTCAAATCCACTCGAAAAGTATGTTGGATCATCACCCAGAGGTCTATTTATCATAATATTAACTCCGATGTAAGCCCATACAATTTCAAACATCATCAAAAATTAAATTTTTTTTTGAAGTAGTAGAGAGAAAATAGAACCTATGTGTGTGTGTTGAACTACCATCTCTCCTAAAAGCTCAAGTTGATGGGAGGTAGTTAATATATTATATCTCAATACGCCCCCTCAAGTGTGGGCCTATATAAGAGGGAGAAAGAGCCCAACACTTGGGGAATTTCTTTTTTTGTTTGTTTGGAAAACTATGCTTGGAGCGGGCTAGAACTCATGACCTCCTACTCTGATACCATGTTGAACTACCATCTCTCCCAAAAACTTAAGTTGTTGCGGTGGTAGATAATTAACATTATATCTCAATAGTGTCATAGAAATATTATTACCATCACCAACTATGACGTCTTCATTGGCATAATAAGGCATGTGTAATGCCAAGTTACTAAGGTTGGTGGTAACATAATGCGCAGCCCTACTATCAATAGTCATAGAGAAGATGATGGAGCATCCAAATGTGCTTGAAGATGACACAATGTTGGAAGGGTGGACCGAATGTGAGAAATTTGTAAGAGGTTGAACCTGGTAGGATGCACCATTTCTCTGAATGTCCTTGCTCTTTCCACACTGGTAATACTCAAGTAGGATCTTTAGAGCAAAAACTCGAGCCTACTGAATGAGAGAAAGTATTTTGTGAATGTTTCCAAGAATAAGGAATAGTAAGACGTGGAAACAAACCAGCACTAGGGGAGGGATGTCATACAGCCGAATGAGTTGTAGCAAGACCAGAAAAGCGACCGGTTGCATCTTTTACGGAAGAGTATCATAATTAAGTAGCTTTTCGTGGAACTCTTCAAAATCAATAGGGGTGTCACGTGCTTGAACAACCTTAGCCAACTCTTTAAATTCATCTCCCAAATTAGCTGAAATAAGATTCACCAGATCATCTGGACCCGTCGACTAATTCGTCAACTTTAGTTTTTGACAACGTACAGATAAATAGAGATTGCGTGAGAACCTCTTTGCATAGCTTTTAGGTATTGTTTAATTTGTTTGATTTGGCCACATGGAGGGCTTTTCATGTGTATCATATAAAGTAGTCCATGCCTCACAATAAGTCTTTTCCTGAGTGATTTACGGAATGATATTTTGAAAAAGAGAAGAAATAAGAGTATTTAAGACGAGTTGATCATTTCTAATCCAAAGATAAAACAGCGAATACGATTGACGACAAAGATTAATTTCTGGCTCCATGATCCACCCGTTAAATAGGAATCCATTTATTATGCGGGAGATATGTTGGATTGGTATGCAAGGTTTTGGAAAATTCATCCTCAAAATAGGAGCGATGAAAGTATAACCGAATGATAGTTATAGTGACTAAGATATATGTCTACTAACCATTTACAACCTACAATAAAATTCTATTGTTTCACCATTATTTCTATCAAACTAAATAAATTGAATCTTAGATTCATACATCAAAAATGTAAAACATAGTTGATCATTATCTCAAAGGTTACTTTGTTTAATAAGTGTTAATGTACAATTACTAAAGTATATTCATAGTTAAGATATAATAAACATATAAATTTATGTGTAAATGAAACCCACATGCTATACTTTTTGAATGCACTTATCACATACTTAAAAAATAATATAAAATGATACAATGATTGTTGTAGATAAAATATACGAATCATAATTAAATAAATAAACAAACTATTGTGTCTAACGCTAACGATAAAAATAAATTCAAGCAATTCATATTATGAAAAACGATTATGGAAAACACAAATAGGAAACATGGTTATGAAAAAATGTTGGAAGAAAAAAAAAATTTTCTATTCTCACTAAACCTTTTTTTGGGATAGGGTGAGAATTAAAATTGGGGAAAAGAATAGGAATTAGAGAAATGAAGTCAACTTGAGAAAATAGACTTTTCTTTTCTTAGCTAACCAAACATAGCGAACTTAATAAAAGAATTAAAATCTTTTCTTTTCTCTCCCTTTTTCTCTCTACCAAACATGCCCTAATCGTCATTAATTTTATTTAAAAGTCTAGAATACCATTTAACTTTCATTAATGTAATAGTTGTAAAGTAGGTGAATGTAAGATAAATTAGCGGTAAAGGGAAGAAAAATGTTATAAATGCTCTATTAATATTCTAAACGGGCTTATATTATGAGACAAATTCAAAAAGTTAAACAGACTTTTATTTTGGGACGGAGAAAGTATTAACTAATATTGTTATCTTTAAAATTTTAAAAGTTTTAGTTATGTAAAACATGTGCGGATGCACATGGATTTCATTAGTATTGTAAACGAGAGGGTTGGATATTTTTTTATGATTGGCTAAAAGGAACCTATTGATGAGTGGCTTTTGGAACTTAGTTGAAATGTCAATGTCTTCCTAATCTTTGGATCTGGGGTCATTCTGATGTGGAGCTTCCGTAGTGCGGATATGTAATGCATACGACGACGCTTCATGCTTTAAGTTAAAAAAAAAAAATATCATTGGCATACATTATCCCATTAATTGTTTCTCGCCTTCTTCTCTCTCCTCAAACCTTCTCCATATATCGCTGGCAACCACTCCGGCAACCTCATCCTTCAAACAATCACCAAACAACTCAGCCTGAACAACAGATTTTGTGGGTGCTTGAAATCTGCTGCTGTAAAGAGCGCTTGAAGACTCGCGTTACTATGCTCTATGTTTTTCCCCATATTTTCCTTACATAATTGCTGAGAATTTCTAACGGCGACGGAATAATTTCTTTTTTGTTTGTTTCCTTTATGTTTCTTTGGTTTTCAAAGGGTATGGTGGAAGGTTTAATGGAAGCTCAATTTTATTTCCAACTAAAAAATTCCTACATTTTTTGGTCAAAGAAATTCAGCATTTTTGTTCCTGTAGTGTTTTTTTTTCTTTCTCTTCTTCTCCCGATTGGTGCAGATAAATGAAAAACCAAGAAAGCTAAAATTTTGCCCATGATATATTATATAGGTTTTTGTCCAAGGCTTTTGTTTTGGTTCCTTGAAGTATTCATTCTTTATTTACACATAGAGTGAGAGATTAAGAAATGTTATTTGCCAAAAAGATTGGCCATGTAACCAAGTCAATAGTATGTTTTGATGCAACTAAAAGGTATTCATACATGTATTTAGGTGTGTGCTTAGATTGGTGTATATATACATGTAAAGTTTTTAGACAAAAGACACAGGCCAATAATATTCTGGAAATGAATGAACTTTGTAGGAGAGACTAATTAATAGTGTAAAGATGATTAACATCTCATTTGAGACTTTATACACCTTAAATAGAGAAACAAGACATGATTCAAAAGACTAACATCTCGTTTCAATTCATAGGACAAGTGATTCAAATGTTTTTGGGCATGCCGGAGCCATTTTTGGATGCTTTCTTTTTCATATGCCTACAAAACATTAAGTACAAGAAATCAATATTCATCTAGAAGTTAAGTGTGACAAGAAGATGAGACAACTCGATAATTCAGAGAAGGTTTTTCATACCAAACAAAACATTCATTAGACACCAGTGCATAAGTATTTGTGAACCAAGAAAAAGGCAACAACAGAATACAACAACCATTCTAAAAAAAAAAAAAAAAAAAAAAGAAAGAAAGAAAACCAGGAAAAATGTGAGCAAGAGTAGAGCAACAATGGTGTGGTCAATGATGACAAAATAGTGAGAAGCAAACACTCAGGAACGTAATCAAGATGTTAATAAGCTCATAACAAGTTCCACCCCGGCCCACAGTCAAATGGAACTGAAGATAATCTAAAAACAAAATGCACCAAGATAATCTAAAAACACAATGCACCGGAAAAGACCAATTTTAGTCCTGTAAGTGGTCTTTCCGGCGTTCAGGACTATTTTTGCAAAAAAAACCACTTACAGGACTAAAATTGTCGCCGGAGAAAAACCAGGACCAAAATCGAAAAAGTGTCTAGTTAGAGGACCAAAATTGTAATTTAGCCGAGAAATAATTGCATTGTAAATTCCACATTGAAGCTAAGCCATGTTCAAAAGTTCCAACTTCCTGTTTTATAAAAATAAAAAATGGGAACTTGCAATTTTGCAACACGTTGGTCATATATAAGCAAAACTAAAAAAATGAAGGAAAAAATAAACATAAAGCATCGTATTTTTAAGTAACCCCAATTTTCAGAACAAGAAAGAGAATAAATATGGTAGGGTTAGAACTCAGATTCTTGTTTTTTTATTATTTGTTTTTTTTTTTATGCTTGTTAATGTTGCTAAGAAATGCAGTCAGATGGGTTCACCAATGGTCGATCCACGCTGGTCTTCAAGCACTCTTTACAGCAGCAGATTTCAAGCACCCACAAAATCTGTTGTTCAGGCTGAGTTGTTTGGTGATTGTTTGAAGGATGAGGTTGCCGGCGATGGAGAAGGTTTGAGGAGAGAGAAGGAGGCGAGAAACAATTAATGGGATAATGTATGCCAATGATATTTTTTTATTTATAACTTAAAGCGTGAAACGTTGTCGTATGTATTACATATCCGCACTACGGAAGCTCCACATCAGAATGACCCTTGGATCTGATGTAGGATTGAGAAATAAAATATTAAATTAAAGAAAAGAATTGACATTAGAAAATGTTAGAGTGAGAAAGCATTAAATGAGAAAAGAGTTGACATTTTTTTAAAGGGAAGTTGACAATTATATAAATTCTATATTCTCAACTCTATGTATACAAAACTAGGTGTTTTAATCCTTTCTTTTTTTATAGGAAATAAATTATTCATTAAGTCGGCCAAACATTCAGAAAGAGCATCATCCGTGGGTTGCTACCTAAGAGTTTAAATCAAAGCCGGAAGATCATGCCTAGCTAAAATATGCTGTGAAATTCCTCATGCACTTGATAAAAGAAAACGAAACGGATAAAAATAGCAATGGTTTTGCCAAACAATTGTGTTCATGTGTCTCAAATTGGAAACTTGTAATTGTTTCATCCACAATATTAAGAGATAGATTTTCACTCACCTAATAGCTTAGGTTTCCTTTCAAAAAAATAAAACTTAGGTTTGGAGGTTGATTCCATTTCTCCTTGAGTTTGAACTTATATTTTCTACATAGTATTGGATTCACCTATTTATTGGCAATTGTTGACCTCTTTATTTGCATTATATATAATGCCCTTTATATGCCTTTTGTGCAATGTGACTCACGCTCTTTACATACACACTTGAGGGGACCTATTAAAACGTCTCACATTGGACATTTATAATTGTTTTATCCACCGTATTAAGCGATAGACTTTTCTCACCTCATTCCTAGATTTTGATGTTGATGTTTCTTCTCTTATATGGGTATGCGTTTATATTTTCCACAAAACGCAAGCTAAACACCCAAAGGACGCAAGATCCTAAACTAGCCACCACATACATTGAATACAGATTAAACAATCACTTTCCACTACCAGCATAGTAGCACTAGCACCCAACCTTTAGGATGCTTATAGTGCCAAAGAAATAGCCTTCATTTCCAAGGATTGCACCTCTATGTCTGGATCAAAATGATAAGAGAAGGATGCCAAGACCGTTCCATGATGATCTGTAAAGACAATTCCAATGCTATGAAGACTCTATTTCCAATTCATCAACGTTGCACTTTATAAAACCCGCAGCTGTGACCTCCAATTTAGACGCACGCTCGGGACACAAAGTCCTAGTACCACATGCCTTTAACGCCATAACATATTCCTGACTAATTGATCTCGCAAAAATGCTATAAATGTGCACCACTTGACATCAAAACTGCACTGCATCGAGCCTTCCAAATGTACCACATAAGCCACACGAACTGGACCATCTCTGGCTCATCATTTCCCTTGACCATGTGCATGAATAACTCGGTAAAGGATGATGAAATGACATAGTCCGGAACGTACCCAAATTGTGAGCCTGTCAAATTCTGAAGGCCATTTCACAATCAAAATATACATGCCTCAAATTTCAGGATAAATATACATGTCATAAATGCATGCTATCATCTTTTTCAGGATATGTTACGTTTTGTAGGGTGCATCTTATAAGTATCAGTCATTTCTAGTTTGAAGGGGGTATTAGCTAGTTTGCTTTGAAATTTTCAAGTTTGGACTTAGTGGAAGTTTGTTATGGCTTTGCACACACACCGGGGTGAACCTCTAAGTTATTGCATATGTGTTATATTTGCTGAGATGTCTATCTTTTTCCGAGCCTTGATTTTCGTTTTGTTTTGCTCGGGACGAGCAAAAGCTAAGTGTGGGGGAGTTGTTAAGGGTGATTTTATGCGATTTATAACGTTATATTTTATAATGATTTCCTCCATATTCATATAATTTGCATAGAAATTAAGGGTTTAATCGAATTATTGAGCAAATGAGTTTTAAAAGTCTTTAAGTGTAAAGTTGAGCCAATTTCGTGATTTTATTGGTAATTATCTATGGTTTTACACTTTGCGTGTTCTTATGGTTTTGAAGGTACATTTACATGCCATGGAGAGGGATGATTTGAGCTTAAAAAATGTTCAAGTGATGATTTGCATGGAAGGAAAGAGATAGAGATGAAGTTGGAATGAAGATCAAGATGAATTTGGTAGAAAAAGGGACTGGACGAGCGTCCAAATACCTGAACTGGCGTCCAGAGGAGCAATTGGATTCAGGAAGCTGAGATGTTAATTGAACGTGCGTTTGAAGTCCCGTCCATCTGGACGGGCGTTTGAAATTCTGGACGGACGTCCGGGTTGAAGAAGTTTGATTCAGAGTTTTGACAAATCTGATGAACGAGCGTCCAAGTTTACTAAGGACGGGCGTCTGACGTGACTCGGCCCGATTCGAAGATTTTACTGAAGACTGGACGTGCGTCCACTCATCCAGACGGGCGTCCGTCCGCCGCCATGCTGAAACCGACCTAGTTTTCTATATATAGCCGCATTCTCAACCCTAATTATCATATCATATATCGACAGCAGCCGCAGAAAACCCAAAATTCTGAAGCCGAGTTGTGCTCGGTCGGCCAAGCCTTGGTGCTTGGTCGACCGAGGGTTAGATTAGTTGTTTTATTTTGTTTCGTTTTCCTTTCGGATCATGAGGATGGCTGGAAGCTGATCAAACTTGGGGCAAGCATGTGAAACTTTTCAGCATCGTTTTTTTCCTCCTTTGGATGATTTTGTGAGTTTTAATTAAGTTGTTTCTTTTCTATGATTATGTGTTATGCAAATTTATATCGAGAGATGGTTGCTTTGTGATGTTTAACGTTTGATGAAAATCGTTGTTAGACCTAGATCACCGTAGTAAAGATTAGATTTTTAACCTAAAAATAACGAGAGTTGCTAGGTTAAATTTCTAGGTTGCTAGATTGAGAAATCTTACACCTTTGTTATGGAAGCGTTAATCTTTAAGATCGAGAGATGAAAGATTAATAGGCGAATTATCTACGAGAGTAGGAATTCATACCTTTGATAGGTGAACTACATCTTTATTAAATTTTCACTAAACGATCTAGGGAAGAAATTGAGAGTTGCGAGATAGGTGGATCATTGCTTGTTCCTCGTTAACTTAATTGAAATTATCTTTGTGCCTTGTTCTACGTTGTTTTCTTAGAAGTTTATTTTCTTTTTAGTTTATAGATTAGAGTTATTTTCGTCCGCAACTATATTTCCTGGTTTTGGATTGACAACCCTCTGTCCAGTTTATTGTTCTTCGTTTTCGTTTTTAGTTATATTTCGTGACAACTAGGAGGATAATTAATAAACTAGGTAAACAACCTCGATTCCCTGTGATTCGACTCCGGTATCAACCTCTATACTACGATCCCTACACTTGGGGTATACCGGATTTATAAATTTATTACTTGTTTATTTTCATTGCAAAAATCCGTGACACACACGCCAAACAAGTACCATTTCCATTGTTGAGTATATTAGTTTTATTAGTAGTCTAGTTATATATTAGCTTATAGTCATTAGTCAGTAGTATATATAGCCTCAGTTGACTACTTGTAAGTGATGAGAAAAACATATTTCTATAGAAATAAAAATCCCCAATTTTATTTTGTCGGCTTTTTCTTCTTCCTTGAAAACCCTAGTTCGTTGTTCTCCGTTTCCGTTTCAATTCGATTGCAGAAAAAAGAGTGATTGAGATCACTTTCCACATGGTATCAGAGACTGTGTGAATAGATCCGATTGAGTTTTTCTTGCGTTTTGTTGCTGACCTTTTTCTTTGAGAAGAAATGGCGAATAAGCTACAGTTGCGAGGTCCGATGGAAGCGGGATTCTCAAATCCGTTTTCCGAGAATCCATTTCACGGGTTAGTATATCCACCCCTCGATGGTAAGAATTTTCCTCCTCCTAACAATAATAGAGGGCAGTCTAATTGGGAAACATGTCAGAGAAGTGGTTTTTACAAGAAGAGAAATCTTACTCAAGTTGAAGAAATTCCAAGCGGTAGTGCAGTTTCACACAGAGATGAACATGAAAGGATTCAGAAAGTAGATCTTGGACTCACATCTCACCAGCTTCAAAAATTAACTCAATTCCTTGACCAAATGAATCTGGACAAGAATGGTAAGCATACTGTCAACCGGGGCACTGTGATGACAACAAATTTCAAGCAAAATGATAAAGAGCAGCTGGGTAAATCTGCAGGTACCTGGATTGTTGATTCTGGGGCAACAGATCATGTTGTCTGTTCTGTTATTATGTTTGAAGAAGTCAGTAAAGTGTATCGAGTTACAGTAAATTTACCAAATGGTGAGGCTGTGTATGTGTCACATGTGGCCACAGTAAGATTAAGTGATAGGTTAATTTTGCGTGGAGTCCTATGTGTCCCTGTTTTCCATTGTAACTTGATTTCCTTGGGGAAACTAACAGCCGATGAGATGCTGAGTGTTATGTTTGTAGATGGTCTATGTTATATACAGGCCAATAAGACTGGGGAGAGAATTGGTACAGCTTGAAAAGAGGGAGGTTTATATATTCTGAAAGTGGATAAAGGCTCAGAGGTTAAAAAAAGGGATGTGAGGACTGTTTGCATTAACGCTAGTAGTAGTACTAGCAGGATATTAGATATTCCCCCTAATAAAGACCTTTTATGGCATTTACGTTTGGGACATATGTCCCAACAGAGAATGAGTGTGGTTAAACAAATTCATGAAGATGTTATTTTGCCTGACAGTATATGCTACGTCTGTCCACATGCTAGAATGAAAAGATTATCCTTTCCTTTGTGTACAAGTACAATGGATTCTTGTTTTGATTTGATCCACATGGATATATGGGGGCCATATAAGCATTCAACAGTTTATGGGCATCATTATTTTTTGACAGTGGTGGATGATTTTAGTAGATTTACATGGGTATTCTTGTTAAAAATGAAAGCAGAAGTGAGGCATTTGATTCAAAGTTTTTGTGCTTATGTGTCTACTCAATTTCAGAAACAAGTCAAAGTCATAAGAACAGATCAAGGGGCAGAGTTTAGGTGGCCAGAGTTTTATGATGAAAATGGTATTATACACCAAGAGAGTTGTGTGTCAACTCTACAACAAAATGGTGTAGTGGAGAGAAAACACCAACATATACTTAACGTAGCCAGGGCATTAAAACTTCAGGCAAATTTGCCCATTCCATACTGGGGGCATTGCATACAACACGCAGCCAAACTCATTAATCTAACACCCACACCCTTGTTGAATAATTCTACACCTTTCCAGCAGCTTTTTCAAAAGGACCCTGACATCAAACATTTGAAGGTTTTTGGGTGTTTAGTTTTTGCTTCTACCCTCACAAGAGACCATAGTAAATTTGATACAAGAGCATGTACTTGTGTTAATTTGGGTGTTTCAGAAACCTGTAAAGGGTACATCCTTCTTGACTTACTTACAAAGGAACTCTTCATCTCTAGAGATGTCTTATTTCATTAATTAGTGTTCCCTTTTCACAGCCCACAAGAGCAGAGTGCATCAATTGATTCTGTACCCTTGCCTACTCCGTGTTTAGTTTCAGATCTTGCTCACCTTGATGAAGTTGATTTTTCCTCAGCTAACAGCCCAAATTCTGAGCCAAATTCTACACCAAATACTGAACCTTGTGTGCCTCAGCAAGATATACACGAACCCATCATTTTACCATTTGATTCTTCTGATCATGTTACACAGCGGGCTTCTAGATCACGTCGTCCATCCAGTTACCTGTAGGATTATGTTTGCGCTAGTCTCCGTCAACGTACTTCTCCTCATACTTTAGATTCTGTTATCAGTTGTGCTAGGCTTTCTGAATCACATAGTCATTTTGTTGCATCTATTGACAAAATACCTGAGCCTCAAACCTATAATCAGGCTGTTCTTAGCCCTGAATGGCAAGACGCCATGAAGCAAGAGATTGTTGCTCTTGAATCCACAAAGACATGGGAATTAGTGGATTTACCTAAAGGAAAAAAACCCATAGGGTGCAAGTGGGTCTACAAAGTGAAATACAATGTTGATGGTTCAGTGGAGCATTTTAAAGCACGTTTAGTAGCGAAAGGATACATACAAAATGAAGGGATAGACTATGAGGAGACTTTTTCTCCGGTGGCTAAGGTTACGACCATACGGTGCTTATTAGCCTTGGCAGCAGCACAGGGTTGGTTTTTGCATCAGCTAGACGTAAACAATGCTTTTCTCCACGGGGATCTCGTGGAAGAGGTATATATGAAACCACCCCCGGGTTTTCAAACCTCTAGGCCCAACCAAGTATGTCGTTTAAAGAAGTCGCTTTACGGCCTCAAACAGGCAAGTCGTCAATGGAATCAAAAGTTAACATCTGCCCTTCAACACTTGGGATATATTCAGTCTCAACACGATCACAGTCTATTTATTAAGACTGTTGACGGTCATTTTCTTATAGCCTTAGTATATGTCGACGATATTGTCTTGGGAGGTAATCATATGCTTTTTATTCTTGAACTTAAGCAGCATCTTCATCACTTATTCAGAATAAAGGATCTGGGGGAGTTGAGGTTTTTCCTTGGGTTGGAGGTGTCACGGTCTTCTTCTGGCATCGTTGTTTCACAACGCAAGTATGCCCTTTCTTTGCTAGAGACCTTTGATATGCTGGATTGTAAAGGTGCCAACACACCTATGAAGTCCAAGGTCTCTTTGTATCATGGGGATTCTGAGTTGCTTTCGGATAATTCGGTATATCGGAGCCTTGTTGGGAAGTTGTTGTATCTCACAATTACACGTCCTGACATCTCTTTTGTTACTCAACAACTCAGCCAGTTTTTAGACGCTCCCATAGTTCACCATTATCACACAACACAACAGGTCCTCCGTTATATTAAATCAGACCCTGGAAAAGGTTTGTTCTATTCTGCCGGCAATTCTATCACTTTTGGTTTTGCGGATTCCGATTGGGGTGCTTGCAAAGATACCCGACGCAGCATCACCGGTTATTGTATGTTCATTGGCGATGCGTTGATTTCTTGGAAATCCAAAAAACAAACCACGGTATCTCGAAGCTCTACGGAAGCAGAATATCGGGCTTTGGCATTAGCCACTTGTGAGCTTCAATGGTTATGCTATTTAGCTGCATATTTTAAGATGCCTTTTGCTACTCCTATTCCCCTACATTGCGATAATGCAAGTGCTGTGCAGCTAGCTCACAACCCGGTTTTTCACGAGCTGACTAAACACATCGAAATTGATTGTCATATTGTTTGTGAGAAGATTCAAGCTGGACTTGTGAAGCTCGTGCCCATTTCGACATTGGACCAATTGGCGGATATTTTCACCAAACCACTCGATGGTCCTCTTTTCCATTCACTCCTTCAATGTTTTAACATGAAGGACATTTATTTCTCCCCAAGTCCATCTTGAGGAGGGGTGTTGAGTATATTAGTTTTATTCGTAGTCTAGTTATATATTAGCTTATAGTCATTAGTCAGTAGTATATATAGCCTCAGTTGACTACTTGTAAGTGATGAGAAAAACATTTTTCTACAGAAATAAAAATCCCCAATTTTATTTTGTCGGCTTTTTCTTCTTCTTGAAAACCCTAGTTCGTTGTTCTCCGTTTTCAATTCGATTGCAGAAAAGAGAGTGATTGAGATCACTTTCCACATCCATCTCCAATATGCCCCTGTACAAGTTGTAACTGATAAAATGACAACTTTGGAGGCACCTCCACACAACATGTTGTATCCAAGGCTGCACATGCAACATTCAACACGTACCCGATACACCTTCCGCCCCATTAGATGATGAGGGTATAGATCCATAAAGAGAGGAGTGATACAATGATAGGGCCAAAAAAATTAAACTGACTTTACCGTAGAAGTCCCCTTACCATCGTAATGCCAAACTAGCTTATCCGAATGACTACCAAAAGCAACCTTAGTTCCCATAATCGCATCACAATCCCAAGGCAAAAAGAAAATTCATGTTAAGGATTAGGTCCTAAGATCATGTGTTAGGCAGAAACAAAGCTGAAACCTTAGCATAAGTTAGGAAAGCATGGGCCGCATACGGTATCCGAAACGAGGGTGGAAGCATCATCCATGCATTGAAAAATATAAACCGAATCTGTTGAACTACCATTTCTCCCATAAGCTTAAGCTGATGGAAAGGTAGATAATAAATATCTTATACACTTTAACACACACCTCAAGTGTGGGTAATCTCTCCAACACTTGCACAATCTTACACAAACACACCCCTCAAGTGTGGGCAATCTCTCCCAACATTTGCACAATCTTACACAAAATAAATATGGAAAATCATGTGGACACCAGGGTTCGATCCCATGACATCTCGCTCTGATACCATGTTGAACTACCATATCTCCCAAAAGCGTAAGCTATTGGGGAGATAGATAATTAACATTTTATACACTTTAACACGATCCCTCAAGTGTGAGTAATTTTTCTCCCAAAAGCTTAAGTTGATTGGGAGGTAGAAAATTACTTATTATACATTTTAAAACGCCCCTCAAGTGTGGACAATCTCTCCCAACACTTGTACAATCTTAAACACTTCAACATAATCACCATCACCTACCCGCCATCGCAACTCATTCAACAAAAGATCCCTACTACGCCATATAAAAAGGGTCTAGCTTCTGAGGGCGCCGAAAAATACTCCAATCTCTAAAATATTTCGCCCACAGGACCCACGTTGCTAAAGAGCTAGGGGCGTTAAGAAGCCTTTACAAATTTGATAGATCGAAAAGAATCGTGACAAAATACGAATATAAAAGAATAATTTTCGGTGCTTTCATTCATCTTCATCAGTGGTATTTATACATCATAGGTAGGAACCCTACATCTCCTAGAATTCCAATTATGTCCTCTACTTACCAAATATAAATCTAATAATAATAATAATAATAATAATAATAATAATAATAATAATAATCATATATATATATATATATATATATATATATATATATATATATATATATATATATATATATATATACGGGAATGGATTTAACCCAATTACCCGCTAATTGACCCGGAAAAACCCGTTTTTGAAACCCGATAACCCGTTAAAAAAAACCTTATTAAAAAAACGGAACATGGAATGAAAGTGTGGGGAGTTGGAATGGAAGTGAGGAGTTCAACATGCTCCACTCCCCTCTGCATATTGCCCAAAAACTAACCCACCCCTCCTACAACTACCTCTCCCACAAAAAACTACCCCAATCCCACTCTTTATTTAAACTGCCTCACTCTTCAACTTTAAAAAAAAATAAAAATAAATAAACGCTTGAATATCGGTGCAGTTGAAATTTTCCATCACAATTAGCATATCCGTCAAATCTCAACTAATCGGAGAAAATCGTTCCAAGAAACTTCCTATTCATCAGAATTTAATACACATATCATTTATCAATTTCCCGTTTCAAATTCGATTGACATATAGGATTTGCGCAAGACGGGTGGAGAAGGAGGAGGATTACTGAATTTGGGGAGGTTTTTGTGTGTGAAAGTTCGATTTGGGTTATGGAGCAAAGAATTGAAGGTTTTACTAATGCATCAAGGGGATTTTGAATTCAACCACCATTAGTAAGTTTCATGTTAAATTGTGGCGTTAAATTGTCGTATTTATGCCTTTTTTGAGAACCTAGATGCGAAATTGTATTCAAGATGAAAACTTTGGAATAAACTTTTGAGTCATTCATTGTTTTATATAGTCATTGATTGTTTGAAATGTCAGGCATTGGAACATGATTTTGGAACATGATACTTTTCATGATCAGGGATATCTTCTTGCATCAGGATTGGAACACTATATATGGAAATTGCGCTGAAATTACTTTTCCTCCATAGATATGGAAATCACAGTTTCATACTGTTGTAAAACAGATGGAGATAACTTCAGATGCAAGAAATAGAAACAGATGCAATCAAATGTAAATAATCAAATGAGATAACAGAAAACAAGATGAACACTTATTTAACGTGGAAAATCCCTCTCAAAGTGAGAGAGATAAAAAACCACGGGCAAAAAAGAGATCTTTATTATTATGCACTGAGTTACAAATTTCACACACACAGACAATGCAACAACAACTGTATTTATAGGCACAAATCCCTAAACCCTAGCCGTCAGGAATCTTTGTCTGATCTGCCATAAATACGCTTACACGTGTCCTCCTTTTAATGACACTGTATAGCTGTCACATAACAGAATTAGCAGATGTGGGACCCTGCTGTATTCCAGTACTCAGCAGCCTTTCACCCCGCCGACGTACCTCGTCGACGAAGCCTCAGTAGACTTCACCCTACTGATGCACATAATTGAATACACTTCTTAGCTGTCCATCACACAGCTGAGTCTTCAGATTGGTTCCACCAAAATGTAGAGTTTAAGTCACTTTACTGAAGAATCTCCACCTTGACTTCAACTATCACCAGAGTCAAACAGATTGCATAACCAGATGTACTTGTACCAGATGCATTCGTCAATGCCAGATGTACTTGTACCAGACTATCTCCACAGATCCACTCCACTGATCTGCCCTCAGTAGAGTTTCCGAAACGATTATAAGCTTTGAATATTCGGTAAGTCCGGACAAAGCCGAAACTTACTCTATTTCGAATCGGTTTAGTGAACATATCGCCAGGATTAACTTTGGTGCCGATCTTCTTCACTACAACCCTTTTCTCATTCCTCGAAAATGATACCGACATCAATATGCTTGGTTCTCTCATGATGAACACGATCCTTGGCTAAACATATTGCACTTAGATCGTCACAATATATATCACCGATCCCGATGCAACCCCAAATCACTGACTAGCCCCTTCAACCAGATACCCTCCTTAGCTGCTTCAGTAAGAGCCATGTATTCAACTTCAGTAGTTGATAAGGCTACTGTAGCTTGAAGAGTAGCTTTCCACCGACCACCGCATTTCCCAATGTAAACACATACCCGGTATTGATTTTCTACCGTCAACATCACCGCATAATCGCATCACAAGTAACTTGTGACCGGACCGTATCACCTCCATAAATGAGACCAACATCAGTTGTACCTCTCAGGTACCTGAATATCCTTTTAACAGCTTTCCAGTGTTCTTTTCCAGGTTGAGCCATAAACCTGCTGACAACAATGACTGCCTGAGCCAAATCAGGCCTAGTGCAAACCATGGCATACATCATGCTGCCAACTGCACTAGCATAGGGAACTTTTGACATATACTCCTTCTCTTCAGCTGACTGTGAAGCATAAACAGACAAATGAACATTTGATGCTATAGGAGTATCTATTGGTTTTGCAGCAGACATCCCAAACTTGGCCAAAATCTTCTGCACATAACCCTGTTGAGACAAGAACAATTTCTTCTGACTTCTATATCTCCAGATCTCCATCCCCAAGATTTTCTTGGCTGCACCCAAATCCTTCATTTCAAATTCAGCAGTAAGAAGGTTCTTCAGATTTTGAACATCAAACTTCCTTGCAGCAGCAATCAACATGTCATCCACATACAGAACAAGATAGATATATGATCCATCTTTCAGTAGACTGAAGTAAACACAACAGTCATAAGGACTTCTGTTGTAACCCTGCTGATGCATAAAACTGTCAAACCTTTTATACCACTGCCTTAGAGCTTGCTTCAAACCATACAATGATTTCTTCATTTTGCAAACATAATTTTCCTTGCCAGGAGCTTGAAAACCCTCAGGCTGTGTCATGTATATCTCCTTATCCACCTCACCATGTAGAAAAGCAGTCTTCACATCTAATTGCTCAAGTTCTAGATCATGCTGTGCCACCATTGCTATTAACACCCTAATTGAAGTGTGTCTGACCACTGGTGAAAATATTTCATCAAAGTCAACCCCTTCCCTTTGACTGAATCCTCTTGCAACCAAACGTGCCTTATACCTGACCCCTTCTGCCTTAGTTATTCCTTCCTTTTTCTTGAAAATACATTTACAAATCATAATTCCCTTGTCAGTAGGCTGTTTGACCAATTCCCAAGTCTGATTCTTCAACAATGACTCCATTTCATCTCCCATGGCAGCATGCCACTGGGATGCTTCTGTACATGTCACTGCTTCCCTGTAAGTAGCAAGTTCAGCAACCTCTACTTCTTCAGCAACTTGGAGTGCATATCCAGCCAAATCATCATACCCATATCTCCTTGGAGGTATCCCAACATTAGATCTTCTAGGCTGCCGGCCGGGCCTAGACTCGCTGATCAATGTTTGTATGACGCCCTGCTGAGTTCTCAGTAGGTTGGCTTGGATCAGATTCTGGTTCATTATCCAGATCAGTATAGTGTTGATTTGGATCCATTAAATTTTGCATATCAGTAGACTCCACCTGAAGCTCCACCTGATTCTCAACACTATCAGATTCAGCACCGGTTTCAGATTCAGTAGACCTCCCCACTGATGAGTTAAGCATAGAATTTTCATCAAACACCACGTCCCTACTGAGGATTACTCTGAACTCTGCTGATGACCAAATTCTATATCCCTTCACTCCATCACCATACCCTACAAACACTCTCTTCTTGGCTCTAGGCTCCAACTTCCCTTCACTAACATGATAGTAAGCTGTACTCCCAAAAACCCTTAGAACTGAGTAGTCAGCAGGCTTGCCTGACTACATCTCAAATGGTGTCTTGAGATTGATCCCTATGTGTGGACTCCCGTTGATTAAGTAGCAAGTTGTTTTTACGACCTACGCCCAAAATCTCCTTGATAAACCGACTTGAGAAAGCATACATCTTGCCCTCTCCGGTAGAGTTTGATCCATCCTTTCGGCCTACACCATTCTCGTTGTGGTGTATTCCTTACGATATGATGTACGGCAATACCCTCACCGCACAAAATGAATCAAAATCCGTTCGGCGAGAATTCCGGACCATTATCCGTACGAAGCTTCTTGATTTTCTTGCATAATTGATTCTCCACTAGGGCCTTCCTCGCTTTGAAGTTCCGAATGCATCACTTTTGTTCTTCATCATCACCACCCAAGTCATCCTTGAATAGTCATCTATGAATGACACAAAATATCCGTGACCACCCAATGACTCAACTTTTGATGGACCCGGCATCTGAATGGATATAATCAAGTGATGCCTTTGTGTTGTGAAACCCTGCTGAGAACTTACTTCTATGCAATTTCCCAAACACACAATGTTCACAAAAGTCCAGATTATTGACCTTATATCCCCCAAGAAAACCTGCTGAAGAAAGAATCCGCATACCCCTTTCACCCATGTGACCAAGTCTCATGTGCCACAGCTGAGTCCGCTGAGACCGGTGAACTGCTGAGGATGCAACAACAGCAGTGCCAGATACAATAGATCCTTGTAATATATACAAGGTTCCCCTCTTGATGCCTTTGAGGACTACAACTAAATCTTTGAAGACATTCAGCTGTCCACCTTCACCCTTGAAATTGAACCCCTTGCTGTCCAGTAGACTGAGAGATACCAAATTCTTGGTCATCTGTGGAACATGTCTTACATCTTTCAGTGTATAAAATTTACCATCATCTGTCCTTAACTTTACTGAGCCAATTCCCACAACTTTGCAAACCTTTGCTGTTGGCCATATAGATTTGACCACCATCCATCTGCTCATAAGTAGAAAACCACTCCTTGTTTGGACAAATATGGTAAGATGCTCCAGAATCAAGTATCCACACATCATTATGGTGTGTAGAATCCCCTGCAACTAGAACCAGATCCTCATCAGATTGCTCAGTAGCCAAGGCTACTATGCCAGAATTGCCTTCCTGTTGTTTCTTCTTCCTTGGACAATTGGACTTCCAATGTCCCTGCTCCTTACAGTAATTACAGACATCAGTAGACTTAGGACCTTTGGACCCAGGCTTCTTTTTCTTC
Organism: Gentiana straminea; assembly: GCA_036785695.1. Lineage (NCBI taxonomy): Eukaryota > Viridiplantae > Streptophyta > Magnoliopsida > Gentianales > Gentianaceae > Gentiana > Gentiana straminea. Next base: position 2,975,329 of record JAVUPR010000437.1, read on the forward strand.
TTCTGTCCATATCCTTTTCCACTATTGCTGCTAGCTACTAGCCTAGCGGCTCGACCGTCCGTCCGGCACCTTGTGTCTCGGCTCCCGGCATGTAAGGCAGACCTCACATCCTCCAAAGCTACTGTATCCTTTCCAACCATGAAAGACTACACAAAGTTTTCATATGATGCCGGTAATGACACCAACAGGATTAGGGCTGCATCTTCATCCTCAATTTTAACATCAATATTCCTTAAATCAAGTAATAATGTGATCAGCTGGTCCAGATGTTCCCTCAGTGGACTCCCTTCATGCATCTTCAAATTGAACAACCTTTGTTTTAATAACAACTTGTTGGTCAGTGACTTGGTCATATACAGACTTTCTAGCTTCTTCCACAACTTGGCTGCGGTGTCTTCCTCAGCAAGTTCAGTGATAACATCATCAAATAAGCACAACATGATGGTTGAATGTGCTTTCTCTTCCAGACTGGCATAATCTGCTGTATCTGTATTTGGTTTGTCAGATAAAGGACTCCATAAACCTGTTTGTTTCAACGGTGCACGAATCTTGATTTGCCACGAGACCAAAAGCGTTCCCTCCCGTAAATTTATCGATTTTCACGTTTACCGCCGACATCTTTTCTTGCTAAAGATCACAACTTTATCACGGATCCTAGCACCTTATCGAAGGTCTTGGTGAAGATGAAGGCGATCGTACATATTGTTTTCTCCAGAACCTTGCTCTGATACCACTTGTTGTAAAACAGATGGAGATAACTTCAGATGCAAGAAATAGAAACAGATGCAATCAAACGTAAATAATCAAAGGAGATAACAGAAAACAAGATGAACACAGATTTAACGTGGAAAATCCCTCTCAAAGTGAGAGAGATAAAAAACCACGGGCAGAAAAGAGATCTTTATTATTATGCACTGAGTTACAGATTTCACACACACAGACAATGCAACAACAATTGTATTTATAGGCACAAATCCCTAAACCCTAGCCGTCAGGAATCTTTGTCTGATCTGCCATAAATACCCTTACACGTGTCCTCATTTTAATGACACTGTATAGCTGTCACATAACATAATTAGCAGATGTGGGACCCTGCTGTATTCCAGGACTCAACAGCCTTTCACCCCGCCGACGCACCTGGCGACGAAGCCTCAGTAGACTCCACCTTACTGATGCACAGAATTGAATACACTTCTCAGTTGTCCATCACACAGCTGAGTCTTCAGATTGGTTCCACCAAAATGTAGAGTTTAAGTCACTTTACTGACACATACCCATCCCCATGATACGATGTGATTTAGTGCGACTAATGTAGTATGTGATTTACTCAGAGTTGTTGGAATTTAGTTAAACTGACATGTTTTTTTCACATCGGGACTGCTTTGGAGATGGAAGGTTCTCTGTTTCATCATATAGCTGGTTGATGGGATAAAAGAGCAGGGATTCGGTATAGTGCCACTGATTTCCGTTATTTTAGCATGTGTGCCGTGCAGCAAACATATTTTTTTATTTATGCTTTTACTTCTTCATTCATACTATGCATTATTTTTTTTCTTCATGATTTTGGTATATTTTTGCATAAACTAACTTAAGCATTTTTTGTTCTCTAATTAATGAAATCGTGTAGCAGTATATAATATCAACATAAAATCTCTTTATTGTTTTGAAGTGGTGGTTTTCATGAATGAAGTAACGTTTCTTGCTAATCAATTGTCAGAACTTAAACTATTCACATAGCTTCACCGGGCAGGAAGCTTGATGAGCTGGCTTGGTAAGCATTTCTGTGTTTTGGGAAGCGGTTTTCAAAACAATAAAGTGATTTAGGCCTGGGCTTCTACTTCATTCTTTTTCATTTACCTTCTGGTTGACGCCTTTACTCGGCTTTATGGCATGATATGCACTAAAGACTCCGCGCGGTCCGGGAGTAATCGATCAACCTCTCCCCCAATACTAAAGGCAGGCAAATGGATATGAGAGATGGATAGGAGAGAAGAGTAGGTTGAAGTGACGGAAAGCGCTGGAGATGAACAAGTGGAAGGCGAGCAAAATCATTAAGGGAGCGGGCTCTTCTCAATTTCTCTTCTTTAAGAAATGAGTATTGTTACCCCTCAAAAAAAAATTTAGTATTGTGCGTTGGTTTCAGTTTCTCTCTTTATTATGCCGAGTGATTTGCTTTCAATCAGTGGGACAACCTTCTTGCCGGTATATTTCTCTAACACCCAACTTTTTTCGATTTAAAATTTGCGGTGTTTGTGTTTCAGTAATTGCTCCTACGTGCTGTGTGCTTTGTTTCTATTTCACCCTCAGCTCGGTATTTAGCCAGTCGTTGTGTTACTTGGGATTTCAAAAGGTTTACACATGCTTGCTCATTCGGGCATGTGGCTTCTTCATATTTGTAGCATTTATTCCATTGCAAACAACTTAATGTGGTGTTTCTGTTATACTTAAATTGTTCTCTATTTTTAAAAAAAATTGTTTTTGTTTTTGTAATTTAATGGTGAAGTGGAATACATGAATGTGTCAGAATTGAATAAAGGCTGACACGAGAGAATATACTTTGTTTGAAATGTTTTACAGCTGAAATTGTGCATCTACAACATGATTTTCGTTCCACACAAAAGAATACTTTATTATTTGAATGTTGTTTCTTCCTATATATTACTTCTTCAATTGCTTCCAAATCTGTTGCCCTATTTTTCCTACCTTTTTAAGAATGGGTACAGTACTTCATGATCCAATGTTAGGGTTCATGATTACACAATGAGACAGAGAGAAAGGAATCTGACACTCAGGTGCTTCATGTATCATACCACAAAGTCTGTACCTACCTATCAATGTTTTCGTTCCAATGTTGTACGTCCGTTATGCCTCAAAAATTTTGCTTCGTGTATTATAGATGTTGCAAAAGATCTGGGCTGTAAAATCGGTATAAAAAATAATAATAGCAATGACAGTCATTTCATCTACCTGTAACTGAAATGAGTTCTTAAAAAAACAAATATATTTTGACTTTTTGCAGAGGATGTTGCCAGTTGCATGATAGTTTATAGATACATCATATGCTTTCTTTTTGGGCAGCAAATGGCCAGAGTTTAGCTGGGATGTTATATTGGTGAAAGTTTTGGTGGGATCTTATATATTTCTTCCTATCTCACCCTTCAGGTAACTTTTTGTGTTAGTATTGTTTTCCGATTAATATGGATTTCAATTCACTATCCATTTTTTATTTTTTAATATCTTTTCTTATTTATTTGGCGATTTTTTTATGGAATTTCACAGGTTTAGCGAATGTGAACGGTTCTGGTAAGAATTGTTTTACATTTCGCAAAATATTGGATCTCTATTGTTTTTTAGGAAAATGAGGGATTAGGACAGAATACACTATTTTTTTAATTAACAGTCCTACTTAACATTTTTTATAGGCTGAAGGACAAAATTTTAATTGCATGACTAAATTACCCTTACTTAACCTGTAATATTTCGATTTTCGGGAAAGGACAGACGTGTCTTTTTGCGAAAATAAAATATTGGGTTCGGTTCCTTTTAATCGGAGTTAATTAATTTGGACGTCATATATATATATTTCGAGTGGTATATATATATATATAGAGAAGGAAATCTTTTTTTTTATAATTAAGGGCAAATAAGGAAAACTAAGGTTTTATGAGAATGGGTATTTAAAGGAAAATTTGACTGATAATCCCCATAACCTTTTTTACAAAAAAAGAGCAGCCACGTTTTCTCATCTCTTCTGCGCATTCAAGGAGAGAGTTGAGGGTTGGGAGAGTTTCACCAATAACTGAAGCAACTCTTGGTGATTTTCAGATCAGACGGAAGATTCGGAACCGTTGTGAAGGGAGCAACGATTGGTTACCAGTTTGGTTGGCAAAGCTGCAGGCTTTTGTTGAGGTTTTGATCAGTTTCTGCGGCTGCAAATAGGTAAGGAAACTATCCCTATGATCTCAATTGTCTTTTATGAGGTTTAGATGAAATTGTAGGGTGTTTTGATGCTAGATTGATGAATTTATGGATTGATCATTGACCATAAGTGCCATGATATGTTTAGACATGTTTTTTTCGAGTTTTCGTCTTTGTTCGTTCTTGCCGTGGTTCGGTTTGGAATCGTTTTGGAAATCGCATGATGAAGGGTTAGGGTTCTAGTCGAACCCGGGTGGACGAGCGTACGGCCTCCCCGGACGGGCGTCTACTTGGGGCACACTTCGGACGAGCGTCCGCTTTACCGGACGGGCGTTTGAAGTGTTGTTTTACATTCGGGATTGAAGCTGTTTTAAGTGGACGGGCGTCTGGGTATAGTGGACGGGCGTCCATCTTTGGATGGGCGTCCAATATGGTTCAGACGGGCGTCCAGAGCCTTAAACGGGCGTCTAGCTTGTTTTGTCCTTCTTCCTTTGTTGGGTGTGGTCCAGCCCTATAAGCATGATTTAGCTTTATGAAACCTTTAAACATGGTATGTTAATACTGTATAAACTTGGACAAGCCTGAATTGAGCTTCTGATTCGTTCAGTTAAAACACCGAATGTACTCTTAAAGGGAGTTGAAGTTCGGATCCGTCGGAAGAGTATGATAGGCTTGTGCTTTGATGAGTTAGTATTCATCAATGTCTGTGTAATTGCTAGGACTTGTCCGTGTCTAGTGGTCTAGGAAGAGAGAAGATTGTGTGAGGGAGATTATTTGAAAACACCTAGGTGGCTAGTTAATCATCCTAATAATCAACGTACTTGACTAGTAAAAGATTAAACGACAGGTATCTCTTGGCTAGGCACCAGGCTAAATCGCGATGCATGTGCTACCTCTGAAGGTGGAGGAACTCGTAGGTCAATGACCCTAAGTACGGAGGGACTCGCCGAGACGCGCAAGCTATCGGAGTCTACCTTTTCTAGACTTCGTGGATATTGGTGTGATCCACTAATATGTTGCAAAAGAGTGTTCCCGAGGTAGAAGAACTCCGTAGGTCATAATGACCCTAAGTACGGAGGGATTCGCAAGGTGGATGCGCGTAGTGCCCTTGAGTGCGGTTGTAACATAGATAAGCTAAGTAGGAACGTTTAGTCAATTTGTGTTGATGGACATGAAATGAACCCTAGGTTGAGTCGGTTTCACATAAACAACCAATTTAATTAAATATCTTTTCCGTATAAACTATAATTGTTATCATAGCTTCTCTTTCTTATTAAGTACGTTGTACTTACCTCAAATGCATGTTTTTTGTGTGTTTGGGGATGAGAAGACGAAAGGTTTTCGAGGAGGAGTTCGACGACGACGTTTGACGGCGCTCGTTGAAGACTTATCATTTTCAAGTTTTACTTTTACATTTGGATTTCTTTGATACTTTTGAGGTAGACTTTTGGGTCTTTCGAGACGTGTAGTACTTTTCTTTTGGGATTTTCGTACTTCCTCAAATGTAATAAATTTACATTTCCGCTTTTAGATTTTCTCTTTTCTATTCTGAAACGTTTAGAAATTTTATACCCGAGTTTTTGCTTCCGTTTGCTTTAATTTGATACGACGTAGTAGAGGCTTACGTATAAAGTGAATTTACTTTTATTTTATACGTGCCGAACGTTTCATTTCCGGATAAGGACTCGGTGTCCGGGAACGGGGCGTTACAGTTGGTATCAGAGAAAAGCGTCCTTTAGGCTTCCTTTCTTTTAAGATAAGCTTCTTTAGATCTTTTAGTAACGTCTGGTTTTCTTGATCATCAGGATGGTGTTCACGAGGACTGGAGCGGGTGCAGAGTCTTCCAGAGTTCGAGGGGAAAGTCCCGTACCGGTTGTAGGGGGTGGTGTAGTGAGGCCGATACCCTTAACCCAGTAGAGTTTGTCACCACCACCTCATACGGCGACACCATCACCGAGGTCTCATCAGAGCTTGTCACCCCGACCTCATCAGGAACGACCTCCACGATGGCACATGGGAAGTTCGGCTCAGTTCACCATGGTAAGTGATATCCCAGCTGGCTATGTACCACCACCTGTGGCTAGCATGTACCTTCCACCAACAAGTGTTTATCCACCTGGGTATCCTCAGCAGCCTCATCAGTTTTACCCTCAGGGATACTATCCTTACCAGCCTGTACCTCAAGCGTATCCGGCTCACCCTCCTCAACAACAGTACCCACAGCAGATACCTTATGGTTACCCACCGGTTTACCCACCAGCTAGACCGGCTTTTGAGCAAGCACCAGTTGTAGATTGGTACACACGTTTAAGAAGGAATCGGGTTGAGAACTTTTATGGAAATGTGGAACATATGAAGGAAGAAGAATGGCTGAAAGGTTTTGAAAAGGCTTGCAGGAATATACATGTCCCTGAGACGGAAATGGCACAGTTGGCAGTTAGTTTTCTGTTGGGAGCAGCAGAAGCATGGATCGATGCCATTCAAAGCAGTAACGGTAAGATAACGGACTGGGAAGGTTTTAAAGCTATGTTTTACAACGAGTACTTTCCGGCTATGGTGCAAGCTGATAAGGCAAGTCAGTTTTTGAAGTTTAAGCAAGGTACTCAGTACACAGTGACCCAGTACACCAATAAGTTCAACGAATTGGGGCGGTTCTACCCCGAGTTGATGAAAGTGGAGGAAAGAAAGATGGCTCTTTACAAGGACGGCTTGGCTTATGAAATCCAATCAGGCATGTTGGGATTTACAGCAAAGAATATGGCAGAGCTACTGAATAAAGCTTTGGAAGTCGAGACCTTTAGAAAGAAGGCTACAGTGGTTGTTGGAAACAAGAGAAACTTTGGGACTAGTCAAGGCAGTTATAGGGGAGCACCGCAACAGAATGTCAAGAAGACTACGGCTCCTACGCCAACTAAGGCCCAGAACAGTGCACCGCTTTGTTCTAAGTGCAACAGAAATCACTCAGGAGAGTGCAGGCAGAACAATACTGGTTGCTACATCTGCGGAGAGCCAGGACACTTTTCTAGAGCGTGTCCAAATAGAGGGAACAAAGGTAGCTCGAGTCAAGGAAGCGGAAAGAGCGGCCCAAGCCGACCAGTTCGAGTTTTTGCAGTTGATGCTGGTTTTGTGGAACCAGAGGATGACGTTATTTCAGGTACCATGTTGTTGTTTTGTTATTTTGTTAAGATATTTTATAGCGTGTTTATTCATGTTGTAACTATATTTAAATAAATGAATATGCATCCTAGGTACGATAATGTTAGAAAACCTAGTGGTCAAGGCTTTGTTTGATACGGGAGCGTCAAATACTTTTGTGTCAACCAAGGTCGCTAAGAAATTGAACTTACCTTCGAACCTTTAAGGAACACTTTGGAAATAACTACACCGTTAGGGAAGGTAACAAAGGTGACTAGGATAATACCTCAAGTGGAAGTTCGAGTTGGACCTTATCGATGCAAGAGCGACTTCACGTTTTGGACTTCTCGGATTTTGATGTAATCCTCGGAATAGATTGGCTATCCGAGAATTATCTTCACTTGGATTTGTAGAGAGAAGAAAGTGACTTTTAAAGTACCGGAAAATCGACAAGACGTATCAAGGGAATGTGTACAAGCCGAGGTAAGAAGCGACATCCGATCATCTCGGCGTTAAGGCCATCGGGGCTTGTCGAAGGGTTGTGAAGGCTACTTGTTGTATGCGGTGGATGTGGAACAAGTGAAGCCAAAGTTAGAAGAAACTCCTATTGTAAGAGAGTACCCCGAGGTGTTTCCAGAAGAGTTACCGGGAAACATGCCAGATAGGGAAGTCGAGTTTGAGATAAAGTTGTTACCGGGGGCGGCACCAGTTGCTAAGGCACCTTATAGGATGGCACCGGCTGAATTAAAGGAATTAAAAGCTCAACTTAAAGATATGCTTGAAAGGAACATAATTCAGCCCAGCACCTCGCCTTCGGGAGACCCTGTTTTGTTCGTGAGGAAGAAGGATGGTAGCATGCGGATGTGCATCGATTACCGAGCACTGAATAACCTTACCATCAAGAATAAGTACCCTCTACCAAGGATAGATGATCTGTTTAACCAATTGCAAGGCAAGAGAGTGTTCTCCAAGATTGACTTGAGATCCGGTTATCATCAGTTGAAGATTAAAGTGGCGGATATACCGAAGACGGCTTTCAGTACGAGATATGGACATTATGAGTTTCTTGTCATGCCTTTTGGACTCACTAATGCTCCATCTGCATTTATGGATTTGATGCAACGTGTTTTCATGCCTTATTTGGATAAGTTTGTGATTGTATTCATAGACGATATCCTTATCTACTCAAAGGATGAAAAAGAACACGAGGAACACTTGAGGATAGTGTTGGAGACCTTGAAGAAGAATCAGTTATATGCAAAGTTTTCAAAGTGCGACTTTTGGTTGGATCGAGTTAGTTTCTTGGGTCATGTGATTTTTGGAGATGGTATTCAAGTTGATCCAGTGAAGATCGAGGCAGTTGAGAATTGGCCTAGACCTACCACCGTTTCAGAAGTAAGAAGTTTTCTTGGATTGGCTGGTTACTACCGGAAGTTTGTGCACGACTTTTCGAAGATAGCTACTCCACTCACTAAGCTGACACAAAAGAATGTGAAGTTTGAATGGACTAGAGAGTGCGAAATAGCTTTTCAGACACTGAAGAAGAAGTTGACTACGGCCCCAGTTTTAGCAATCCCGGAGATTTTTGATAATTACGATGTCTATACCGATGCTTCAGGACAGGGTCTAGGTTGTGTGCTAATGCAAGGAGGGAAAGTGATCGCCTATGCATCTAGGCAGTTGAAGGTGCATGAGAAGAATTACCCGACACATGATCTAGAGTTGGCAGCGGTAGTTTTTGCCTTAAAGACTTGGAGGCACTACTTGTATGGAGTTAAAGCAAGGATCTTCACCGACCATAAGAGTTTAAAGTATTTCTTCACCCAAGAGAATCGAATATGAGACGAGAGGAGATGGTTAGAATTTGTAAAGGATTACGATTTGGATATTCGGTACCATCCGGGAAAAGCAAATGTAGTAGCGAGATGCTTTGAGCGGGGAAAACAATGTTTGCGGCTTCCGGTGTTGAAGTAGTGGCGAGAAAGGCTAGATGGGCGCAAATCGAAGCTTTGATCGGATCGAAGACCGGCGGTTTGTGGCACCGTTGTTGGCAAGATCGAATTGATGGATGACATTCGGGAGAAGCAAGACGAAGATCCGGTTTTGGTTGATTTGAAGCGGGTTGCTAGGGAGAAGCCTACAGTTGGCTACGTGCTAGACAAGAATGGGAATCTGTGGTACCAGGATCGTCTGTGTGTACCTAATGTCGGCGACCTAAGACAAGGAGTTATGGAAGAGGCACACAAAATTGCTTTTGCGGTTCATCCAGGTGCTACTAAAATGTACAGAGATTTAAAAGAAAGATTTTGGTGGCCCTCAATGAAGTTGGAAATAGCCAAGTTTGTGGCAGAGTGTGATGTTTGTCAGAAGGTTAAAGCAGAACATAGAAGACCCGGGGGAATGCTTAAGCCATTGGACATCCCTGAATGGAAGTGGGATAAGATTACGATGGATTTCATCACCGGATTACCTAGGACAAAGGGAGGGCATGATGCAATTTGGGTAATTGTGGATAGATTGACCAAATCTGCCCATTTCTTGCCATACAAAGTTGACATGCCGTTGAAGAAGATGACGACACTATATCTGGATAATATAGTGAAGCTACATGGAGTCCCTATCTCGATAGTTTCGGATCGTGATTCGAGATTCGTCAGTCGGTTTTGGAAGAGCTTACAAGAAGCCTTTGGAACTAAGTTGGATTTGAGTACGGCTTTTCATCCTCAGACAGATGGACAATCTGAGAGGACTATCCAAACACTCGAGGACATGTTAAGAGCTTGTGTTTTGGAGGTAGGCGGATCATGGGATGATTACCTATCGGTAGCAGAGTTTGCCTATAACAACAGTTTTTATGCAAGCATAGGCATGCCGCCGTTTGAAGCGTTGTATGGGAGAAGATGTCGGACGCCACTGTTTTGGGATGAAGTTGGGGAGAGACAGATTACAGGGCCGGAAATGGTTGAACAAGCAAAGGAAAGGGTTCAGTTGGTCAAGAAAAATCTGAAGACAGCTCAAGACAGGCAGAAAAGTTGGGCTGATGTTAGAAGAAGACCTCTAGAGTTTGAAGTCGGTGATAGAGTTTACCTCCGAGCTTCACCGATGAAAGGAGTGAAACGCTTTGGACAGAAAGGAAAGCTAAGTCCAAGGTATGTTGGACCTTTTGAGATCTTGGAAAGAGTTGGAACGTTAGCTTATAAGCTTCGGTTGCCAGGATCGATGTCGAGAGTCCATAACGTATTTCACGTTTCGATGTTGAAGAAATGTCTGACAAAGAACGATGTTGAAACTACGGTTGATCCAGAAATCCTACAAGATAATCTTGCTTACGACGAGAGACCTATCAAGATTTTAGACCGGAAAGAAAAGACGATTAAGAGGCGGATGATTCCCTTGGTGTTGGTTCAGTGGAGCAATCATTCACCCGAGGAGGCAACTTGGGAAGTGGAAAGCGACATGATCGGTGAGTTCCAAGAGTTTGCGGACTTACCTGTATGTTCTAGTTTCGAGGACGAAACTCCTTCTAAGGGGGAGGAATGTAATATTCCGATTTTCGGGAAAAAGCGCGACGTGTCTTTTTGCGAAAACGAAATATTGGGTTCGGTTCCTTTTAATCGGAGTTAATTAATTTGGACGTCATATATATATATTTCGAGTGGTATATATATATATATATAGAGAAGGAAATCTTTTTTTTATAATTAAGGGCAAATAAGGAAAACTAAGGTTTTATGGGAATGGGTATTTAAAGGAAAATTTGACTGATAATCCCCATAACCTTTTTTACAAAAAAAAGAGCAGCCACGTTTTCTCCTCTCTCTTCGCGCATTCAAGGAGAGAGTTGAGGGTTGGGAGAGTTTCACCAATAACTGAAGCAACTCTTGGTGATTTTCAGATCAGACGGAAGATTCGGAACCGTTGTGAAGAGAGCAACGATTGGTTACCAGTTTGGTTGGCAAAGCTGCAGGCTTTTGTTGAGGTTTTGATCAGTTTCTGCGGCTGCAAATAGGTAAGGAAACTATCCCTATGATCTCAATTGTCTTTTATGAGGTTTAGATGAAATTGTAGGGTGTTTTGATGCTAGATTGATGAATTTATGGATTGATCATTGACCATAAGTGCCATGATATGTTTAGACATGTTTTTCTGAGTTTTCTGTGCTGTTCTTGCTGTGGTTCGGTTTGGAATCGTTTTGGAAATCGCATGATGAAGGGTTAGGGTTCTAGTCGAACCCAGGTGGACGAGCGTCTGGCCTCCCTGGACGGGCGTCTACTTGGGGCACACTTCGGACGAGCGTCTGGCTTTACTGGACGGGCGTTTGAAGTGTTGTTTTACATTCAGGATTGAAATTGTTTTAAGTGGACGGGCGTCTGGGTATAGTGGACGGGCGTCCATCTTTGGACGGGCGTCCAATATGGTTCAGACGGGCGTCCAGAGCCTTAAACGGGCGTCTAGCTTGTTTTGTCCTTCTTCCTTTGTTGGGTGTGGTCCAGCCCCTATAAGCATGATTTAGCTTTATGAAACCTTTAAACATGGTATGTTAATATCGTATAAACTTGGACAAGCCCGAATTGAGCTTCGATTCGTTCGCTTAAAACACCGAATGTACTCTTAAAGGGAGTTGAAGTTCGGATCCGTCGGAAGAGTATGATAGGCTTGTGCTTTGATGAGTTAGTATTCATCAATGTCTGTGTAATTTCTAGGACTTGTCCGTGTCTAGTGGTCTAGGAAGAGAGTAGTTTGTGTGAGGGAGATTATTTGAAAACACCTAGGTGGCTAGTTAATCATCCTAATAATCAACGTACTTGACTAGTAAAAAATTAAACGACAGGTATCTCTTGGCTAGGCACCAGGCTAAATCGCGATGCATGTGCTACCTCTGAAGGTGGAGGAACTCTGTAGGTCAATACCCTAAGTACAGAGGGACTCTGCTGAGACGCGCAAGCTATCGGAGTCTACCTTTTCTAGACTTCGTGGATATTGGTGTGATCCACTAATATGTTGCAAAAGAGTGTTCCCGAGGTAGAAGAACTCCGTAGGTCATAATGACCCTAAGTACGGAGGGATTCTCGCAAGGTGGATGCGCGTAGTGCCCTTGAGTGCGGTTGTAACATAGATAAGCTAAGTAGGAACGTTTAGTCAATTTGTGTTGATGGACATGAAATGAACCCTAGGTTGAGTCGGTTTCACATAAACAACCAATTTAATTAAATATCTTTTCCGTATAAACTATAGTTGTTATCATAGCTTCTCTTTCTTATTAAGTACGTTGTACTTACCTCAAATGCATGTTTTTTGTGTGTTTGGGGATGAGAAGACGAACAGGTTTTCGAGGAGGAGTTCGACGACGACGTTTGACGGCGCTCGTTGAAGACTTATCATTTTCAAGTTTTACTTTTACATTTGGATTTCTTTGATACTTTTGAGGTAGACTTTTGGGTCTTTCGAGACGTGTAGTACTTTTCTTTTGGGATTTTCGTACTTCCTCAAATGTAATAAATTTACATTTCCGCTTTTAGATTTTCTCTTTTCTATTCTGAAACGTTTAGAAATTTTATACCCGAGTTTTTGCTTCCGTTTGCTTTAATTTGATACGACGTAGTAGAGGCTTACGTATAAAGTGAATTTACTTTTATTTTATACGTGCCGAACGTTTCATTTCCGGATAAGGACTCGGTGTCCGGGAACGGGGCGTTACATAGCCTATTCTAATTCCTTTACATAATTTCTCGCTTTGAAGAAACTGAACGACGAAGATAAAAAATTGCTTGGATGAAGTTCGATCGTGAATTTGCCATTGATTCTTTTCCAAATTCGCATTATCGATCATCTAATTCTTTTATCAGCAGATCATTTTCTCATCAGATGTATTTGCGAATTCTTTTCTGCTTATTGTTCAGCGGGAATAAAGAAATCTGATTTTTACAAGTGAAATTTCTATCTTCCTAATGAAATTGAACATAAACCTGAACTTCGAAGTTTAATTCGTTGTTGATCCCGATTTTGATTTTTGTTTTGTGACTACTCGTGTGTTTTTTATGAGAAATATTGTGATTCACTACTGATTTTCTCTAATTCTGTTGTTACCCCAATAGTAGAATAGATTCATTAGCAGAAGCAACATCTATGCAATATTTTGAGGTTGATTTCTCTTGCCTCAAGGTTGTAATTCAGCAGATGAATAAAGCTGAGGAGTTAGTTACGTCAAAGCATGAAATTGAGAAAGTTGCCTACCAAGTGTTTGATGAAATGCGTGAAACAGTCATTATTATTCAGCAATCGTCTTTTATGGGATCTTTTGTTCTTAATAAGGCTGAAAACCAGTTGGTTGATGGAGTGGGGCAACTTCCTTCGTTGAAAATGGGATGTTTGATAGTTGCCCGCAACTTGTTTGATGAAATGCCGGAACAATTTTCAGCTAGCAGAAAAATAGGATCGATATTCATGAAGAAATAGTACTACCAACGTTTGATTTGCTGAGGATTCTAGGCCATGAAGAGGCTGTAACAGAGGTTATTTCGACTGAAATTTCATCTATGACCAAGGCTGAAGGAGTAACTACGTTTGATATTAGTTTTTGGATCGGTGAAATATTGATATTCATGTTCGATCCTGGTGGAAACCCTTCTTGGAAATCAAGAAAGAGAGATGTCACTGATAAATTGAAATTTATCAGCAACATTGGAAATGCCAAAGAGGAATCAGAAAATTTCATGTGACCATTGGAAATCTTTTCGTCAATTCAAGTATATGACATTACTTAATATAACTCCACTATTCTACACATTTTCATATTTTGGCTCATGCTTATTGTTTAGATTCTATACTTCTTAGTTGGGTGACTTATGTATTTTCTGTAAATTTTGGAGGCCTCAGCTCCCATACAAAGTCTATGAAGTATATGTTTGTCTTTTATGCATTTTTTTGGATGTTCTGTTTTTTGTGTTTGTAGAATTATGTTCATTATTGTATTATATGTTATGTAAAAAAAATGCAGCCAAACAATCAAAAGTGATAAGAATTTCACCAAATTGTTTTAATAGTCTTTGTTTCCTTTTGAGAGTTGGTTTGATATTGTTACTCCATTTTTCATGAGATTCACTGTTGAAATTTACTAGTGAATATTAATAGTGAATTTTTGAATAATAGTGAATTTTGACAATGAATTTCGAACAAACTTAAGGCATTGTAGTTACTGAAGTTATGACTCAAAATCATACATGTACTAATGAACCAAGAGACCAAAAAAGAGATTATATAATAATTGAAATATGTAAACATTGATTAAAATAGTTGTTTCCTTCTCCCCAGTAATTCAAATGACTTCAATTTAAAACATACATATGAAAACAAGTCTTGGTGTCCACTTTCCATCTACACATTAATAGTGATGTTTGGCCTACATATGAAGATAAGTTGTGAATGCCCTTTTTTCTGGTACGTATGCTGTTTTGATATTGTCCAACACTTGGTATTTACTCTTCTTGGCACACATCCTCTTCTCTTCAATAGCTTTGAAGAAAAGCTTGAAAGGAGTTTCTTGAATAAGGGTCTTGTGATTGTTTGTTAATTTCCCCCTTTATTTGTGACAAAGCATGTCAATGAAAATGATGATACACATCATTGACTCAATTAGTACTCCATTAGATCTCCTAAATATCTTGCAAGTGGCAGAACTTTCCAACTTCATCATTAACTCATTAATCAAATCCCGGTAACAAGCCGAGCATGCAAATTCAAAGCATCCCGAGATAGCCTGGACATATAATCGCAGGTACACACAACAAAGCATGTTAAGACACTTAAACACAAACATTTTAAGAGACAAAACACATAGGACCTGGATCAACTCAAGCAAAAAGAACTAGACATGAACCTATCAATTAGGACACACCAAACTAATTCAACCGGATAGATACACCCGATGCAATACTCAAGATACAAGACTTAATAACAAGCTGTTAACCAAAAGAGACCTAAAGCAAGGTCTCAGCACATAAGGACTCAAAACTGGACACAACAGAGCTGAAAGCAAAATAGATACAAAAGACATGAGCATGAGATGCTAGACACAAGACTAATGCAAGACTTATACGCACAGCTAAAATAGAGTCAAACAAACATAATGTTTCAGCTAAGGACATCTACCACTAAATTTTGTGATGTCATATACAGCACATCATAAAACTAAAACATATTCACTGCAAAAGATGAATGCAGGCAACACATATTTTATTAGTTGATATATTTAGCTTATGAATCAAGGTTAGTACCGCGAATATGAAATTCACATACATGTAATGTCAATATACACTGTAGTGAATATTCTCAGCGAATCAAACTTTTTAGGAACATAAGTGCTAGAAAACAATCAATTAACCATGAGCCTAATAAGCAAGCAGGTAAAGCTAAAGTAGACATGATAAGTAAGGAATCAGTTGAATTTAAAGAACCAAAACTTGGTGTTGTAAGAAATTTGAATACCATCACTATCATTGCATGTAAACAGTGAATGCGTGTTAAAGTGAATTTGAGTGAATATTCAATACTTGGCTTTGTTAATTTTCTCAGTGAAACATAATTTTATGAACTAAAACATAAAAATTTAAAGACAAAGTTAGGACAAAACAACTACATTAATATTTAACAAGTGAACTAATCTTCATATGTACAAGAACCTAGGATATACATTAAACACCTTGATTGTTCACACTGACAAAACAATCAAAATGATAGATATCACATTCACTAAATAGAGGGAAACAGAGCAGTGAACTTGTCCGATTATGAATGTCATTACTAAATAAAGAGAAACAGAGCAGAGAATTTGTCCAATTATGAATGTCAGTACTAAAACTTGTTGAACTAACCACAAGTGTTCTTTTAAATAAAGTTGAGTGAAAATCATAAGCACATCATAATATTCCACAAAGCACCCAAAATATACAGTGAATAAAGATTTCTAAACATTCACTGTGAATAAATATAATTCTTTTTGATTTCTCACCGAGAAAGCAATCGAACTTATAGATTTCTCGTCCACTAAATTAAGGGAAAAATAGTAGTGAATGTTACTACTAAAAGTTGTTGCAAAAAAAAAAAAAAAAAAAAACCTAACAACATCACCATGATTCGATGTAAAAATTGATTGCATATTACAGTGAATTTGAGTAAATGTTCACTAAGAGAACAATCAAAATTCCAGAAATCTTGTCCAATAAATTAAGTAAAACAGAGCAGTGAATTCGTCAATTTAGTACTCACTTATTACTGCATTGATCAGATTTATGCTTCCCAGCCACCTTCGATCTTGTTTTGGCCATGTTCGAGCACTTGATTTACTTGTATGCCTTCAAAGGAAGATGGAAAAGTGATTTCGAACCTTAATTTTTAGAAGAAATTGAATTCTCCAGAATCGGAAGCTTATCTGAGATTGTAAAGCTTCGAAATCAGATCGATTGATTATAAATGGTTGCGAATTAGGGAAGAAAGATTGCCTACTCTTGAATTCCCGTCGAATTTGTGCGATGAATAAATCACAGTGAATGGGAGAATAATTTCCTGAACCCTAATTGTGCGGTAATGGCGTGCATTTCGTGAATGATGTTCAGCAGGATTTGTTTTATAATAAGGGTAAATTGGTCTTTTTGACTACAATTTTGTCCTTAATGCAACATTTTTTGAAAGCTGTCCTATTCCCTAATTATTGAATTACTATTGTCCTTGTGCCTCATTACCCCTTGTTTTTTTATTATAATTTCACTGCAGTGATAGAGCATTCGGGTGAAGCCGAAAGTAAGAGGTGAAGAAAATTAACAGTGGAGCGGATGTTGTCATGCTAATTAAGCGTGTCGAGAAACATTTAGGTTTCTTTTGCTTGGTGCGTTTTTTCTTTTCTGGAGTTTTCTATATCCGTGTTTACATATATTTTATTCAGGGGCTAAGCTTTATGAGCACTGTGTCGGTTTTTATTTCCGTGTGTTTATTTGGCGGTATTGCCCTTTTGCCTAATTGACCCGTTTTTGGTGTTTCAGGATGGTTCTTATTCCATTGGCATTGCAATGTACTGATTGTGGAAGATATGCGCTTTTGTGTGCGTGTGCTTTTCTTTCAGTTTTCTTAGCTTCGTTGTGGAGAAAATCCATGGATGTTTTAAGTGGAGAACAACATGTTCTGTTAAACCAATGCTAAATATTATCAGGTCTGGGATTTTCGTGATTGCTTATTTGTGCTTTAGAACCTCAGACAACTTGAATCTTTCTTTTTATAAAATTTTAATCGTTTAAGTTTTTTTATATTGCTTATCTTTGCGGGGAGGTGGGTAGATCCTCCACAGTATATACAATGTGAACCATCATTGTTGCAATTTTTTGTAATGAAATTCTTAATGTAACCATAAACACTTCTGCAGGTCCAATTTTGAGTCTCATATCTACTGAACTTGACAAGGCTTCTCATGGTTTTGTGCTTTTTTTTCATTATGGTAATTCCTGAGTTTTCTTACTTCGAAATTTAAGTGGTAGCTATGGATTAAGGTCCCTAATATTTATTCATGCCCTGTAAGCAAAAATCGTAAACATAGGAATTTGGACTTGACCAGTAATCGTGATGACGTTCAGGTTTCTTTTGCCTTTGCATAATTGTTGCAATTGATCTGTTGCAACTGACCCTATTCTGCCCCGCTTCTTTGGTACATCTTCCTTATGTTTTCGCCCTACGGCAACAACTTCCGCACGGAACTACCCACGTTGTCTCTACTACTAACAACCCAAAATGACCCCATTATTCTGCTTCTCATCGGGAAAAGATAGACCAGTTTCTTTCCTCACATCCACACTCTCAATATCTTCCATGGAATGACGGTCTGGAGAGAAATTGACCATAGTTGTTACGGCGCCAAAGAAAGAAGAAAACCAGGGACATTAACAACGATTTGAGATAAAGTTATCATCGGTCCGGAAATCAAGAAAGCTGGAACGCACAGCTCGATCTATCAGGTTTCATTTGATTTTTGTTTTCGTGTGCCGATCGAACTTCTCACGGTAGAATTAACAGTTCTTATTTCAATTTTTTTTTCTGTCAATTTAATCTTTAACCTCTTATGTTCAACCCGCTTGTGTTCGGTGCTTCGTTCGGTCCGTAGAGACGGTTGTGGTTCGGCATAGAGAGACTGTGTGTGGACTTTCATTTGATGTTTTTGTGAAATTGTGACTGCACCGGTGAGTTTTTTTTTATTAATTATTATTTTTTCGTTTCATTATATGGGTTTTTGACATAATTGCATCATGGGGAGTTAATAAATGATTGTAAGGGGTGTTGTGTAATATCCTAATAGTGTAAGGGTCTTAAGGGTATTATTAGTAGCATTGGTGATGTGGCACTTAGATATATATGTTTGTACTACTGCAAATCATTATTGGAAATCTATCAAAGAATATTTCCTTTTCTCTGTGTTTGTTCTCTTGGTATCAGAGCCAAATGTTGGTGTAACCACCGTACGGATGAGCACCACCGCATCCATGGCGTCCTCCGCCGCTGGTACAGCGGCCGGAGCATCAACAGCTGCAACTATGGGTATCCCCTCTTTGTCTACAAACACTCAGACCTTGATTGGATCATCGGTCGAAGCTCAAAACACTCAAGATGTTCTTTCTCCTGGTGTCTCTGTGGGTCGAACTGGAGCTACACTCACCGGAGCTAATCAAATGTCCATTGGAGGAGCTTCTAATCTACCTCCTTTGAGCTACATGCAATCTGGAATGTTTTCCAGCTTCAGCTTGCCTTCTTTGACCAGCTTCATTCTTCCTCCACTATCTGCTTTGAGCTTTGGTCATATAAGTCCTGCAACAGGTATTCCTCCTTCCAGTTTTCCGTATGTTCCATCTATTCCCAGTCTTGGTAATCTTGGGATGAATCCAGTATCAAATCTGCCTTTTACTGGAAGTCTAAATCAGACCTGCAATGTGAAGCTGGACAGATCTAATTATCTTCTTTGGAAATCGACTGTTTTACCCATAATTAGAGGCCATAGACTTGAAAGTCATGTATTAGGCGATGATTCACAGAATAGGCTTGGATCTAACTCTCTGTCCGTTTCACCATCACCCTTTCAAAGGCCCCAAACTGCAGAAGAATGGAGTATAACTGATCAGTTGTTGATTGGATGGTTGATGAGTTCTATGACAGAACAAGCATTGCAAGAAGTAGTTGGATGCACTACTGCCAGAGAAATATGGGTGACACTGGAGACTCTCTTTAACAGTCATGCTGAATCCAGAATGTTGGAGTATAAAAGTGCCATGACAAGGGCTACAAAAGGAGCAAAGTCTATGGCTGACTATCTGGCACAAATGAAGTCATATGCTGATAATTTGGCTGCTGCAGGGTATCCAAGTGTCCAAGTCCGAGCTTATATTAGCCACTCTTGGTGGTCTAGACAAGGAATATGAAGCAGCTATAGTAAATTTGACTGCAAGAGTTGGTTCCATGAATTGGCAGGAAGTTCAGTCCCAATTGCTAACTCATGAGAGGCTTCTTCTTAGATTTAACTCTGGTAGTTCTGTGGACATTCAGGGAGGTCCCTCTGCTCAGTTTGCTAGTAGGTCCAACTCAAGAAACAATTCTAATACCAGATCTGGAAATCCCTCAAACTCCAATAATAGAGGTAGAGGGGGTAGAGGAAATAGAGGCAGAGGGGGTGGAAGAGCTTCTAGTGCAAACTCTAATAGACCTGTGTGTCAATTGTGTGGAAAGAGTGGGCACATTGTGACTGCCTGTTGGCATAGGTTTGAAGAGGATTTTGTGCCTCCTAGCTTCAACAACAGTTCCTCTAAACAAGCCCTGGTTGCTACTCCTCAAAGTACTGTGGATTCAGCTTGGTATATGGACAGTGGAGCTACAAATCACATAACTTCTGACATCAACAACCTGCATATCACTGGAGACTATTCAGGATCAGATAATCTTACTGTTGGCAATGGTGAGCAACTTCCTATCAAACACATTGGTTTCTGTACTATTCCTACACACACCAACACTTCCCTTCACCTTAAAAACTCTTTACATGTTCCCACCATTAAGAAAAATCTTATCAGTGTCTCTCAATTAACTAATGACTATCCTGTGATTATTGAATTTGACAATTCTTGTTGTTATATTAAGGACAAGGCAACAAGGACTCTGCTTCAAACAGGAGCACTTAGGCATGGTCTCTATCAAATCCCTGTTGGTTCAAGTTCCAAGTGTCAAAGCTCCAATTCCAGTCAGATCTCCATTCACTCCAAAAATCAGTTCCAGAATAAAGTTTGTAATGCTTTTGTCTATTCTACTGCTTTAGAAACAAATTATGATGTTTGGCATAAAAGACTTGGTCATCCTTCAAAGGCTGTTTTGAAAAATATTTTGAAACTGTGTAATGTGTCTGTTTTGAATGATCTTTCCTTTTGTGAAGCATGTCAACTTGGAAAAATGCATGGTCTTCCTTATAATAAGTCTGTTTTCCATGCTAAGTCTATTTTAGATGTGATTTACACTGATCTCTGGGGTCCTGCACCAGTCACTTCCACTCTAGGTTATCAATACTATATCCATTTCATAGATGATCACTCCAGATACACTTGGATTTATCCTTTAAAACACAAGTCTGATGCTGTGTCTACCTTTATCTCCTTTAAAAAACTTGTGGAAAATCAGTTCCAGACAACCATTAAATGTCTTCAATCGACCGGGGGGGGGGGGAGAGTATAGAGTCTTTGAATCCATTTGCAAGGAGAATGGAATAAGTTTCAGACATCCCTGTCCTCATGCTCATGGCCAACATGGTAGGGCTGAGAGGAAACACATACACATTGTAGAAATGGGGCTAACCCTTCTTGCTCAGTCTTCAATGCCTCTTTAAGTTTTGGTGGCATAGTTTTGAACAGGCTGTCCAAATCATAAATGACCTTCCTACCCCTGTTCTTGAAAATCAGTCACCTGCTGAAGTTCTTCTTAAAGTTAAACCTGAATACACCAAATACTAGGTGTTTGGTTGTGCCTGTTATCCTAATCTTAGACCCTATAATACTCACAAATTCAGTTATCACGCTGTGAAATGTGTGAATCTAGGTCTAAGCCCTCAACATAAAGACTATAGATGTCTTGATAAGTCAGGGAGGATATATGTTAGTAGAGATGTGGTTTTTAATGAAGCTGAATTCCCTTTCAAAGATGGTTTTAGTCAAGGTCCCAATAGAGCTATTCTGGTTGATTCAAATCTGGTTAACACTTTTCATCTTCCCTTTGAAGTCTCTCAGCCTAATGATATGATTCACAATGATACTTGTCTCAGTCCCAATGTCTCCTCTGACAGAGTGATGGAAATCAGTTCTACTAACAACAATCTGAACCATAATGATAATGAAGTCAGTCCAATTCCTAGCAACAGCAATCAGAATCATATTGATCTTGAAGTCACTCCTACTCCTACCACTCAATCTAGATACTCTCAGAGTTCTCCTATAATCAACTCCTCCAACTCTTTCTCCAGTTCCTCATCCTCTAAAAATGGATACCTGACTGATCCAGTGGATCATGAAGCTGAAAGCTCCTCAAGTCACTCTTCTCCTATCATTCCTACTTCTGAAGCATCCTTCCCTAAACCTACTGGTCATCCTATGCAAACAAGGTCCAAAAGTGGTATCTTCAAGCCTAAAGCCTATCACTCTTCTATTACCAATACCAACATTCCTGCTCATCTTGCTGAACCAGTTAGGGTATCTGATGCATTGAAGAGTCCTCAGTGGAAACATGCCATGGTGGAAGAGTTTCAAGCCTTGGAACAGAATCACACCTGGGATCTTGTACCAAAAGTTTCAGGACAGAACCTTGTTGGGAATAGATGGGTCTTCAAATTGAAGCTAAAGCCAGATGGGAGTGTTTTGAAACACAAAGCAAGATTGGTTGCTAAAGGATACCTGCAGAAATATGGAATTGACTTTACTGATACTTTTAGCCCAGTGGCCAAGGCCTCTACTATTAGAATTGTTCTAACTGTTGCTGTGATGTTTAAGTGGTCTATAAGACAGGTGGATATCAACAATGCTTTTCTAAATGGACCAATTGATGAAGCCATTTTCATGCCACAGCCAGAAGGCTTTATAGATCCTGCAAAACCTGACTATGTGTGCAAGTTAAACAAAGCTTTGTATGGCCTTAAACAGGCTCCAAGAGCCTGGTTCAGTGCTCTTAGATCTCAAATGTTAGCCTGGGGGTTTGTTCAATCCAGAAGCGAGATACTTCCTTGTTCATTTTGCGGATCGACAAGGATATGATGTATGTGCTTATCTATGTTGATGATATACTTGTGACAGGAAGCTCAAATAATCTGATTCAGAAGTTCATCTCAATGCTGAATTCAAGATTTGCTCTGAAAGACTTGGGGCCTATAGCACACTTTCTTGGAATGCAGGCTTACAGAGATGGAAGTGGATTGACTCTATCTCAGCAACACTATGCAAGTCAACTGTTACAAAGGCTGAATATGGAAAATATCAGACCTTGTAATATACCTATGTCTGTTGGTGCTTATTTAAGTCCTAAGGAAGGGGAACCTATGCAGAATCCACTACTGTACAAAAGTGCAATTGGAGGACTGCAATTTCTCACCTCTACCAGACCTGATTTAACCTATACTGTGAACTATTTGAGTCAATTCATGCAATCTCCTACCACTGAACATTGGACAGCACTAAAAAAGGTGCTGAGATATGTAAAGGGAACCCTACATTATTGCCTTTTCATTCCAGCAAGCTGTTGGATCAATACAGCTGCATGGCTTCTCTGATGCTGATTGGGCCTGTTTTCCTTCAGATAGGAAGTCTGTGACAGGATATTGTGTTTTTCTAGGTTCATCTCTAGTTTCCTGGTGTTCAAAAAAGCAGGCTGTGGTATCTAGGTCCAGGACTGAATCGAATACAGATCTCTATCTAATTTGGCTGCTGAATTGGCATGGATTGGACAGTTGTTGCAAGAAATGAAGCTTAAACTGTCCAAAACCTATGTTGCCTGGTGTGACAGTTTAGGGGCAGCATCATTAGCTCAGAATCCAGTGTTTCATGCTAGAACAAAACACATAGAGGTGGATGTTCATTTTGTTAGAGACAAGGTACTTAACAAGGAGCTGACAATCAGTTATATCCCTTCTGAGGCTCAAATTGCTGATGCTTTTACTAAAGCACTTGCTGTTAATCAGTTCACTAAATTCAGAAGCAAACTAAATGTGTTGGCTGGTACACATAGTTTGAGAGGGGGAGTTAATAAATGATTGTAAGGGGTGTTGTGTAATATCCTAATAGTGTAAGGGTCTTAAGGGTATTATTAGTAGCATTGGTGATGTGGCACTTAGATATATATGTTTGTACTACTGCAAATCATTATTGGAAATCTATCAAAGAATATTTCCTTTTCTCTGTGTTTGTTCTCTTGGGGTGTTCAAAGAGAAGATGAGTGCTATGAACAATGGTAATATCATCATTGAGAGAGGTTATCCGGCTCTCCAACGGGTGGTCAAATTGTGGCTGGTAATTTTCCTCTGTGGGTAACCCATAGTTATTTTGAATAACATATATTTACAAAATATTTTTATTTGGTACATGAGGAATAGTTGCAGGACAAATTTTGTGAACTAGATACACTGACAAAGAGACCTACAATGGAGATGTAAGGCATTTCAGTTTTAAAATTTAAGTTAAGGTGAATAATTTAATCTTTATGTTTCATTTGTTTCGTTTTTTTGGTGTGACATTGAAGGTTTTTTTTTCAGTTAGTTGATCAACAATAGAAATGTTTGCAAAAGGTTTATGATGAATCCATATTCCGTTGCCGTATTTCTAAGTCAAGTGTTGCATTTGGTTGGAGGTTTTTCGATTAGAGGTAATCCAAGACGATGGTAAGAAATAACAAAGATTTATTATGTAACTATTGGTCGTAGGCAACCTATTCTTTCGCATGATTTTGTGTGTGATTGTTTACTGTTGCATTTCCTTGGTTTCCCCTTAGTTAACTTGACTATTTTTCCTAGGCTTGAAAAAACTTTTGTGGTGCTCGAAAGGCATTTGGAATACCTGTTTTATTCCGGTTCAATGCAAGACGCACTTGATCGTTTTCTAACGTGAAAGTTTATTCAGGTACGTATTGCTATCAGCGTAAGTCTTTTCTTTAAATGTTTTTCTCCCGATCATACTTTCTTACGAGTTACGTGAAAGTTTACGGTTTTCATATGTTTGTTAAGCTTCTTATGAATTGGTTGGTATAGTTTTGTATTTTTCGTTTTTCTGAACAATGGATTTCTTTCTAGAATTGGTGGTTGACAATTAGTGTGCAGCTGAGAATTGTTAGGATTGTTGTTTTGTTTTATTGCATTTTGAATCGAGTTGACATTGCTTCTAAAGACTCGGGGTGAATTGTGGTGGTGTGTAATATCCCGACTTTTCGAAAAAGGGCAGACGTGTCTTTTTGTGAAAAATGGAATATTATAATTTACGGATTTAAAGTATTTTAAGTGTATTTATATATATTTGGCCGATATATATAAATAATTTGGAGATAAATCCGATTTTAAGTAAAAAGGGTATTTAAGGAAAATAAAAGATTAGGGAAACTGATTGGGATTATAAATGTAATATCCCGACTTTTCGAAAAAGGGCAGACGTGTCTTTTTGCGAAAAATGGAATATTATAATTGACGGATTTAAAGTATTTTAAGTGTATTTATATATATTTGGCCGATATATATAAATAATTTGGAGATAAATCCGATTTTAAGTAAAAAGGGTATTTAAGGAAAATAAGAGATTAGGTTAACTATTGGGATTTTCCTATTTAAGGAAAAATAAACCCAATCAGTTTCCTAACCTTTTGAATTAGATTTTCAGCCTCCTAATCCCCTTGGTGCGTGTGATGAGTTAGAAAAGAAGGTTGAAAGATTTCTTTCGTTTTCTAAGTCGAATCTCAACCGTTTTCATATCCGAAAAGTGCGTTTGAATCGTCGTGAAGGGATCGTCGTTTCAACACTCAAAGTTCAGAGCTTCGTTAAGGTATGAATATTCGAGCTACCTGCTGTTCTTGGATGGGTTTTGGGGATTAAAACTCATACCTTTCGTAGTTGTTGTTTTTAGAAGCCGTTGATCGATTCAAAATTGTTTGGGATTGATCACATAGGTTTTTTTTGGGATAGGAAGGATCGTTGCTGCTGTTTTCCTGAGTTTGGATTGGGATTAGCTTGCTTCAAAGGTAAGAGGCTCTTCCTACAAATTAATTATGGTTTAGAGAGGTTAGATCGTGTTTTTGATTCGTTTTGTAAGAAGTGTTCTTTAAACGGATTTTGAATGTTCGACCGTATTCGGTTACGTGTTATTTATTCGTTATTGTTGCCATTTTATTTTATAGCTCGTTCTTTATATTTTTATGTATATCACCATTGCCCGAGAGTTGAGCAAAGGAGAAAAAAAAGAATTGGACTTATCCATGATGATGTATGACGCCGCAGAAAGGAGGGGAAAAAAAAAGATATATAAAAATAATAGAGCGAGCCTTGCAATTTCCGTAGGAAGAATACAAATTATATATATATATGCTATCAATGAGGTTTTCTTTAATTTATATTAGTATCATGCTATTATACTATTTCAAGTATATATGTATGTACGGTCGAAGGGAAAAAAAAGATAGAAAACGAGAGATGGAAAAACAAAAGAAAAACTCTATATATGTCTCTCTTTTTCCGAGAAAAAGAATTAAAATAAAATAAAATACAAGGTATTAAATATATATATATCAAAATTTGATACAATGAAATAATATACTGTGTAGCCTTTTTGAAGTAACAGATGATGCAATAAGTGGAATGGATGATTGTGTTGTGATTGTGTTGTTTTCTTTTCGGAGTATGAGCATACGATTTAGTAGACAGTGAATTCTGTAGCTAATGTTATTATGAGGTTTAGCTTGTTGTAGTATTGTTAATGACTTTAAATAAGATTAATTAAATATGAACAAGCCCCGATTGAGTTTCCGATTCGTTCAGTTAAAACACCGAATGTACTCTTAAAGGGAGTTGAAGTTCGGATCCGTCGGAAGGGCATGAAAGGGCTTGTGCTTTGATGAACTAGAGTTCCTCAATGTCTGTATAATTGCTAGGCCTTGTCCGTGTCTAGAGATCTAGGAAAGAGAGTTGAGTTTGCGAGGGAGCTTACTTGAAAACACTTAGGTGGCTAGTTAATAACCATTAATAATTACATACTTGCATAGTAATAAGATTAAACATCATGTCATCCTTGGTAAGGCACAAGATTATATCGCAATGTGTAGGCCTTCGGATAGAACGAGTAAACTTGCTGGCCTTTCTAGAGGCACCAAGAGTAGAGGGTACTCGTTGTGGATAACTTTGCTGGCCGTTAGAGGGCACCAGGAGTAAAGGGACTTCACAAGTAGATAACTCGTGGCCCAAGGGCACCAGGAGTAGAGGGACTTTACGAGTTGAATAACTCCGTAGGTTTATAAGACCCCAAGTACGGAGGGACTTCGCCGAACGCGTATATTATCGGGAGTAGCCCGTGGCTATTGGTGTGATCCACCAATAGGTTGCACCCGGATGTCTCGTGGTGGGCAGCACCATGCGTAGTGCCCTTGAATGCTGATGTAACAAATATAAGCTAAGTTAGAAACAGTTAGTCATGACATGTCGATGGGCATGAAGTGAACCTTAGATTGAGTCGGTCTCATAAAGATAACTATTATAATAAAACTTGTTTATAAACCTTAGTTAATTTGTAGCTTCTACCTCTTATTGAGTACTTTGTACTTACCTCAAATGCATTGTTTTCTATGTGTTTGGGGGAGAGAAGATGAACGGGTAGATCCGAGTTCGAGGCGGACTTTGATGACGACGTTTGTGGACGCCGGAGTTGAAGCGTTTATTTATTTCGTTTTTCTTTTATATACATTAGACACGTTGTTCTTTGGGAAACGTTGCATTTTCCTTTAGTATTCTTTTGAAGGTTTCGTACGTTTTAGTTTTCGTTTGGTTTTCCAATGTAATAAATGTTACATTTCTATCTTTAGTATGTCGATTTCTATTCTTAGTAGCATTTATGATGTTTCGCCGAGTCTTTTGAGCTTCCGTTTTGCTAAACTCGATACGATGTAGTAGAGGCTTACGTGTAATATTAGATTTATTTAATATTATACGTGCCGAGCGTTTCGTTTCCGGATAAGGACTCGGTATCCGGGAGCGGGGCGTTACGGTTGGTATCGAGCGAAGCGTCTTCTAGTCTTCCTTTCCTCTAAGATAAGATTTCCTTAGACCTTGTTGAACTTTTCTCGATCTCTCTTGATATTTGTGGTAAATCCTAGTAAGACTAAGAATCCTTAAACCGTGGTTAAGTTGCACTAGGACCAAGTGATGAGTCTCCTTAAGCGAATGTTAGGTTGAGTTCTAAGCACACATCTCTTATGTGATTCCCTCGAGTTCGTTCCTCTAAGATCCTTAGTAGAACCCCTCTCTTCTTTTGGAACTTTTAGACTTCCCTCACATGTTCTTTCTCTTGGTGGATTTAACTTTTTTATTTGCTACGTTTGGTCCTGATCATATCTCCTTTTTGTAACTTAGTGTTATCTAAAACGAGTAAACGATTTTGTACTTATTTCTTTATGCCTTGTAATATCATTTCTGAAATACCAAAAATTCTCTAAATTTTCAGCCACTTAGAAAGTAGTCTTATCTACAACTTCTCTCTTTACATCAACTCAGTTATCCAATTGGATTGTTCGTAAATTTCTTGACAAGGATGAGCACTCTGTTCAGAAAATTCTGCAGCGGTACTCTTATTTATCAATCTGTTTTGAATGAGCTAAACACCTCCAAATGACTTGGATTTTTGATAAGTTGTAGAAAACTTTCTTCTCTACAAATTCTGTTTTGAAGTCAAGTACAAATTCTTTCTGGTTTGAGTACAATCTGCAACACAACATAGATTTTAAATTTCTGAAATTTTTGACAGCTTGCAGCAGTCGACGAAAATAATTATTTTAACCAACCCATGATTTTCCAAAAAAGTTGGCATTTGGGTAGCATATGTAAAACTTGTATACCTACAACTTTTCTTTTTACATCATGTTCAAAATCAGTTTAATTTGTATTGTACAAATCAATTATTTCATGGCTTGAGTATGCAACGAATTTTTCAAAACCATTTTAGTCCTTTGGTCAAGAAAGAGTAGATGCCTTTCTTTCACCCTAGAAGTTTGGTAGGTAGATAATAGGTTGTCGTTCTAGGGCTCAACAAGAAGCGAGTGGTTTGGTTTAGGACAGTAGTGAGTCAGTTGGAACGAGTTGATCGGTTTCAGAATCGGTACCTCACCTCAGTTTTAGTAAGAACAACCTCAAGGATCTCTTGGTTGTTACAACACCTTTGGATAGAGTAATCAAGGCTGCTAGAGTGTTACTACAAGTTGCTGGCTATGTTGGAATCTACCGTGGCAAGAGTAAAGTTACAGTTTTGAATTCTACAGACCATAAAGCGATTCTTGGTATAGGTCGGCTATCCAAGAATTTTGTCTACTTGGATTATAGACATAAGAAAGTATCTTCCGGTGAAGGACACACCGAGTAGAAGAGTGGATAGTGCAGTTTCAGTGGTTCAAGTTATGGTTGGACAGTTTTGGGTTGAGTGTGCAAGGTTTGAATAGTCTGGGATTCAGTAGCGTGTGGGTTCAGGGGTTAGCAAGATTGGAATCGGTTAGAGGTTGACTGTGGGAAAACAAGTGAAGCTTCGGTTTGGTTTGTGTTGAAGGAAGAGTGCTAAGGAAGGTCAACGGTTTGAGCACGCTCGAGTTTCGAGGACGCAACTCCTTTTAAGGGGGAAGGAATGTAATATCCCGACTTTTCGAAAAAGGGCAGACGTGTCTTTTTGCGAAAAATGGAATATTATAATTTACGGATTTAAAGTATTTTAAGTGTATTTATATATATTTGGCCGATATATATAAATAATTTGTAGATAAATCCGATTTTAAGTAAAAAGGGTATTTAAGGAAAATAAGAGATTAGGTTAACTATTGGGATTTTCCTATTTAAGGAAAAATAAACCCAATCAGTTTCCCTAACCTTTTGAATTAGATTTTCAGCCTCCTAATCCCCTTGGTGCGTGTGATGAGTTAGAAAAGAAGGTTGAAAGATTTCTTTCGTTTTCTAAGTCGAATCTCAACCGTTTTCAGATCCGAAAAGTGCATTGGAATCGTCGTGAAGGGATCGTCGTTTCAACACTCAAAGTTCGAGCTTCGTTAAGGTATGAATATTCGAGCTACCTCTTTGTTCTTGGATGGGTTTTGGGGATCAAAACTCATACCTTTCATAGTTGTTGTTTTTAGAAGCCGTTGATCGATTCAAAATTGTTTTGGGATTGATCACATAGGTTTTTTTTGGGATAGGAAGGATCGTTGCGGTTTGTTTTCCCGAGTTTGGATTGGGATTAGCTTGCTTCAAAGGTAAGAGGCTCTTCCTACAAATTAATTATGGTTTAGAGAGGTTAGATCGTGTTTTTGATTCGTTTTGTAAGAAGTGTTCTTTAAACGGATTTTGAATGTTCGACCGTATTCAGTTACGTGTTATTTATTCGTTATTGTTGCCATTTTATTTTATAGCTCTGTTCTTTATATTTTTATGTATATCACCATTGCACGAGAGTTGAGCAAAGGAGAAAAAAAAAGAATTGGACTTATCCATGATGATGTATGACGCCGCGAGAAAGGAGGGGAAAAAAAGATATATAAAAATAATAGAGCGACCTTGCAATTTCCGTAGGAAGAATACAAATTATATATATATATGCTATCAGCGAGGTTTTCTTTAATTTATATTAGTATCATGCTATTATACTATTTCTAGTATATATGTATGTACATCGAAGGGAAAAAAAGAGTGAAAACAGAGATGGAAAAACAAAAGAAAAACTCTATATATGTCTCTCATTTTCCCGGAAAAAGAATTAAAATAAAATAAGTAAATATATATATATATCAAAATTTGATACAATGAAATAATATCTTGTGTAGCCTTTTTGAAGTAACATATGATGCAATAAGTGGAATGGATGATTGTGTTGTGATTGTGTTGTTTTCTTTTCGGAGTATGAACATACGATTTAGTAGACAGTGAATTCTGTAGCTAATGTTATTATGAGGTTTAGCTTGAATTGTAGTATTGTTAATGACTTTAAATAAGATTAATTAAATATGAACAAGCCCCAATTGAGTTTCCGATTCGTTCAGTTAAAACACCGAATGTACTCTTAAAGGGAGTTGAAGTTCGGATCCGTCGGAAGGGCATGAAAGGGCTTGTGCTTTGATGAACTAGAGCTCCTCAATGTCTGTATAATTTCTAGGCCTTGTCCGTGTCTAGAGATCTAGGAAAGAGAGTTGAGTTTGCGAGGGAGCTTACTTGAAAACACTTAGGTGGCTAGTTAATAACCATTAATAATTACATACTTGCAGAGTAATAAGATTAAACATCATGTCATCCTTGGTAAGGCACAAGATTATATCGCAATGTGTAGGCCTTCGGATAGAACGAGTAAACTTGCGGCCTTTCTAGAGGCACCGGGAGTAGAGGGTACTCGTTGTGGATAACTTTGCTGGCCGTTAGAGGGCACCGGGAGTAAAGGGACTTCACAAGTAGATAACTCGCCGGCCCAAGGGCACCGGGAGTTGAGGGACTTTACGGTTGAATAACTCCGTAGGTTTATAAGACCCCAAGTACGGAGGGACTTCGCCGAACGCGTATACTATCGGGAGTAGCCCATGGCTATTGGTGTGATCCACCAATAGGTTGCACCCGATGTCTCGTGGTGGGCAAGCACCATGCGTAGTGCCCTTGAATGCGATGTAACAAATATAAGCTAAGTTAGAAACAGTTAGTCATGACATGTCGATGGGCATGAAGTGAAACTTAGATTGAGTCGGTCTCATAAAGATAACTATTATAATAAACTTGTTTATAAACCTTAGTTAATTTGTAGCTTCTACCTCTTATTGAGTACTTTTTACTTACCTCAAATGCATTGTTTTCTATGTGTTTGGGGGAGAGAAGATGAACGGGTAGATCCGAGTTCGAGGCGGACTTTGATGACGACGTTTGTGGACGCCGGAGTTGAAGCGTTTATTTATTCGTTTTTCTTTTATATACATTAGACACGTTGTTCTTTGGGAAACGTTGCATTTTCCTTTAGTATTCTTTTGAAGGTTTCGTACGTTTTAGTTTTCGTTTGGTTTTCCAATGTAATAAATGTTACATTTCTATCTTTAGTATGTCGATTTCTATTCTTAGTAGCATTTATGATGTTTCGCCGAGTCTTTTGAGCTTCCGTTTTGCTAAACTCGATACGACGTAGTAGAGGCTTACGTGTAATATTAGATTTATTTAATATTATACGTGCCGAGCGTTTCGTTTCCGGATAAGGACTCGGTATCCGGGAGCGGGGCGTTACATGGTGCCTCGAGTAGCAGTGGCACGGGGAGTGGGTCGGATCCGGCTGAAGAGCCTTGGTTTATAGTTAACCAATTGGAAGTGTTCGATAAAATAGTCTAGCCAAGAAGTATCAATAGTTGTTTGCCCCATTTCTTTCTTTTTTTCCCCTTAAAACTTACACATTCATGCGTAGCTCATAATGTGCGATGAATTAGTTTTTACAATTTCCTCATCACAGATTCCACACTTAAGAGTTGAGCCATCAACTTCACTGCATTTATCCACCTAACAATTCCACAGGTCTTCCATTTCATCAATCATCAGGAACTTGGTATTTCGCTACTAAATGAGAGATTATAATTTTGTTTGATGTTATTCAGACTTATGTATTCTTGAGTGGTCCTTCTCCTCGAAATGTATGTGTATATATATAGATATATAGATATGCCTTCACCATTCGCAAGCCTGAAAAGTTAAATCCCGATAACCAGATTTCTTTCCAATGCCAAATAGCTCTAATGAACACAAATTCATTTCTGAATCGGTATGAGCATTTTAGAAAAAATCCGATCATTGCGTATTCTATCTTTTCTCAATATGGTGCTTTGATTGTGTCTTTTTTTTTTTTTTGTTGTTGATGTCGGCCTTCTGCAAACGCTGACAAGATATCTTTGAAGCTATAACAATAGAATAAGCAAGCCACCATTTAAAGAACACGATTGAGATTAAGATCGGAATCTGCTTCGTCGACGAAATGTAGAGATTGATTGACATGTTTTTTAAACGATGAGATTCACATGTATTGATCTGAAATAATAATGTTATATTTCTATCGGCCTGTCCTATTATTTATCTATTATTTGTTTTTTTATTTCCGTTTTCCATCGACAACAAGTTTCTCATCCCTGCTTTGATTGGGTTATAGAACCTTTTTTTTAGTTTGACAAAAAAAATTGTTTGTAATGAACATTTTTCAGTTTCATATTTTCCATATTATCGGTAATTAACCAAAAATCAAGCAACGTTTTAAAAAGAAAAATAGGCAGCTTTGGATTTTTAAGGTCTATTACAACTTTTTTTTTTCTTTTTTTCTTTTTGTGTGTGTTCTTTGCAGATTCTTTTTGTTTTATTTTGTGCTTAGCAGATCTGGAGCTGGACACGACTTATGCACTCATTTTTTCTTGAACTCTTCATCCATGAGTATTGAAAATTTTGCTCAATCG
Source organism: Gentiana straminea (assembly GCA_036785695.1). Classification (NCBI taxonomy): domain Eukaryota; kingdom Viridiplantae; phylum Streptophyta; class Magnoliopsida; order Gentianales; family Gentianaceae; genus Gentiana; species Gentiana straminea. The sequence goes on from JAVUPR010000437.1 coordinate 3,008,107, forward strand.
GGGTTTTCCATTATCTTTTTCTTTTTTGTGCTTTGAAGTTATTGTAACTGTTGGGAAAAACGCCACGGTAACAAGAAAATTATCGCAAACACCCACAAATATTTTCCCACTAGTAAGCGCAACGGAATAGAAATACTAGTAGAAAGCCACGTAGTGAAATAAAGCGGAATAAAATAACACCAGAATTTTAACGTGGAAAACCCCTCTCAATGTGAGAGAGTAAAAACCACGAGGCCGGAGCCCATAAAAATCTCCACTAGTCAGTAAATAAGAGATACAAGTGTTCCACGTACAACAAGTCAAACTACTCCAAAGTACCAATAAAATACAAGAGTATAAGAGTTGAGGAAAGATGTCACCAAAATAACCGCAGCCCAATCTGTGAAGAACCGTGTACAATCTGTCACTCCGGTGTACGAACCAACCAACCAGATTGAAGTAGAAGGAGCGTCGAACAAGTACCGAAAAATATCACTCACTGTTGGACAACAATTTAACACACACATTTCACTCTATTTTTACACACTGACTAATTTCACAAACTCTCGTCGCTGCCTTTCTCTCTTTTGCAATAAACTGTGAGTTTGTCTTGCCATTTTACAAAATGCTATTTGCTACCAATTTATAGAGTAAGGAGCAGGTGATATTATTGAAAAACCAAAAAAAAAAAATAGTCAAGAAAGGAGGTGCTGTAATTTGGTGACTTTTCCTTTTCAATAAAAATAGCAGCATGCATTTCTTTTCATATATAGGGCAACTATTCATCTAGTCACTATTTGACTACAAACAGTGATATCCAACAAATCTCTCCCTCACTGTTTTGTAGAGGAATTTGTCATTCCCGCAGTAGAATGACATATCTCAAGCTTCTCTCTTGTCAACACTTTTGTCAACATATCTGCGCCATTATCATCTGTATGAAATTTCTCAAGTTTCAATAGCTTACAATCCAACACATCACGAATCCAATGATAACGAACATCAATGTGCTTGGACCTCGAATGAAAGGCTGCATTCTTGCCAAGATGAATAGCACTCTGGTTATCACAAAGCAATACGTACTGATCTTGCTTCAAACCAAGTTCTCGGAGAAACTTCTTCATCCACAACAACTCTTTGCATGCTTCAGTTGCTGCAATAAACTCGGCTTCTGTAGTTGAAAGAGCAACACATTTTTGCAATCTTGATTTCCATGACACAGCTCCCCCTGCAAATTTAATCAAATATCCTGAAGTAGACTTGCGAGAATCAACATCTCCTGCCATATCAGAATCAGTGAAACCAACCAACACAGGCTTTTCACCACCAAAAGTAAGACATAAATCAGTAGTACCCCTGAGGTATCTCATAATCCATTTCATAGCATTCCAATGCTCTCTACCAGGATTAGAGAGAAAACGACTGACCTTACCAACTGCATAAGCTATGTCTGGTCTAGTACAAACCATGGCATACAACAAACTTCCAACTGCTGAAGCATAAGGAACCTTTCTCATTCCTTCCTTTTCGTCATCTGTAGACGGACACTGCTTGATACTTAACTTGAAATGAGATGCAAGTGGACTAGTGACCGGTTTGGCATCAGTCATTCTAAATCTCTAAAGCACCTTCTTGATGTACTTCTCATGCGACAAATAAATTTTCCCGGCCGCTCTGTCACGAGTAATTTGCATCCCCAAAATCTGCTTTGCATGGCCTAAGTCTTTCATAGCAAAAGACTTACTTAACTGCTGCTTCAACCTGTCAATTCTTGAAGCATTCCTGCCAACAATCAAGATATCATCAACATAGAGTAAAAGAATGATAAAATCATCATCTGAAAATCTGCTAATAAATACGCTGTTGGTCCCTTGGAAAGGCTAACACAAGTTTAGAGGGGGGGGGGGGGTGAATAAACTTGTCCCTAAAACTGGATTTAAAGCAAATTAAGGTTCAGTTAAAAACTTGTGTGGAGTTAAGTTGACAAAGCTGAGATTAAGTCAAACTGACTTAAGCTGAAACTTAGTCAACCGGCAGCGGATATGATTTTAGCCTTTTTCTTGATCTTGTTATTCTATTATGAAAACTGAGTGTTGTGAACTGAATTCTGATTGAATGTCAGTTGTGACTGTGAGGAGTATAACAATCAAGTATCACAATGCTATAAGTAAATGCTGAATAAATAAATAAATGCATAAAGTAAATAGGCATGTTTTATAGAGGTTCCAGGTGGTGTAATCCTGTCAATGCTCTCTTCCCCTGTGATGCGGAGGAAAATTCCACTAGAACTTCTTTGAGATGGCCCGGTTACAAAAAGTTATGAACTGATAGTCCTTGACTAATCCCTAGCTTCACTATCTAAACACTTGTAGAACAGGTAGGATTGTTGCTCTTCAACTGTTTGAACCACTGGTCCTTGGAGGGTAGAATTGCCTCTTCACCACTCATCACAAACACAGTCTTCCTGACCGCACTCAACCGTCCTTCACACCTTCTTGGTGTTTCACAGTCTAAACCTTTGATAAAATCAAAGTTGAGACTTTGAATCAATAACTATGATTCAACTGTGATTTGAGCTTTTCTTTTGGATGATTAATTTAAGCACATCTCTATATTTCTTCAAATGTTGGATCTTGAATCTGCTTGAACACTTTGAAGAAATTTCTTGATCTTGCAATTAATTACTTAGCAGGTATTCTTTTGAATTTGGCTTTCCCCCTCAATTTGATCTTACTTGGCTAGATAGATTCCTTTTAATTTTCTTGCTTTATTATCATATACCTGCACACCTTTTTATGTTGTAGAGGTAGTCTATTTATAGGGGTTTATTCAACGTTCATCCTGCTTGTAACGGCTATATTTTCTGACCGTTCTGCTGTGTCAGTACTTCATCCAATGAAATTGCTTTCTTTACAACGTTCGACTGTACGATCAGTTTGTTGGATGGCTGACTTATAAAGCGAGTTTCCTTATCGGTTTTATGCGAGTTTTTTCCTTTGTCGGTTTCTAATCGACTTGGAGCATTAAGCGAGATTTTACTCTTCTTCAAATATCGGTACTCCGAGTTTTCATCGATTATAATTGACTTAATCGAGTACACCATGATTCATTATCATCTAAGAATTCATTGTCCTTATGATTCTTAGGTCTTCATACAAGATCCATAAAGTCAGTTCAGGTCACCACAATCTTGCCTGAAGTCTAACTTTACAGTCTCGCCTTGTAATCTTTATAACTGAGTCTGTGTCCCTCAGTTCTTCAGTCTTCTAGATAAGCCAACCGAGTCTGTTTCCCTCAGCGAACTTATCTTCTTCAATCTTCTGTTGGTGTGCTCTATTGTCAGTTTCTTGTAGAATCTCAGCTAGATTAAATCTCAGTTTCTTCATTTCTCAGTTCCAACCTAGAACTATTACAGTGCTTGTCTGATTTAACTTATACAAATATTATCTAATAAATCCTATACATTGATATCTAGACTTCTTTTTGCTTTGCACTATAACAGCTAGTTATGACACTTCATCAATGGGGTTAAGAACAATTAACAAATAAGTGATGAATCATCATCAAAACATAAATTTTATTTGCAACAATTTCCCCTTTTTTGATGATGTCAATACCCTCCTTAAAAGCAATGCAAAAAGATAAAAGACAAAACACAGTAAGTAACACTATGAACTGAGAAACTGAAACTTTATTTGATAACTGAATTACAAGGTTTGAATAATAAGATACATCATGAGTAAAAACAACTAAATTCAGTTTCTTTTTACTTGTCTGTTAAACTGGTTGAATATCATAGTTTTCCGCAACAATTCTCATTTCATCATTTGTGGCTGAATGTTCAATTTCATGAATGCTTGCCCAAATGATCCATGATTGAGATAAATTGTTTTTCTTGAAAAATTTGCTTTTGAATAGAACTGCAAATGTAAAGACTGATGTCCTTAGTCTTTCATTGGTGGCTGTTCTCAGTAAAGTTTGAATAAATTCAGGTTCAGCCTTTTCAACTTTCTCTGAAGCTCTATATAAGGTGCCATCTGCTTCCCATTTCTTCAGTTTATTCCAATAGTAGATGAGTATCTTCTACATGTGTAGAAATGTTTCCAGAGATTCTTCTTTTGATACTCCTTCTCTCTCTGGTAAGTTCTTGAATAGATTGTAGAGACGAGAATCCAAGCCAACTCTTTTGTCAGTTGGTTCTAAGTATTTAACAATCAGTTTCATCTCATCATCAGTAAAATCTCCTATTGCTTTCTTCAGTTCACTCAACTTATCATCAACATTTGTGAGGGCTTGTGGCATTTCAGCTGCATGGACTTTTAAGATATCCAAACTTTCCCCCTTATTGACATCATCTTTATTAATCAGGCTCTTGATGTAAGCATTCAATGTTTGTTGAGTTGATGCCAATATGGTTTGAGCCACGACTGAGTCCTTTATGCCCTGTTCCATTAAAAACATTCTATCGACTAGATTACTAAGAATGCCTTCCCATCTGTCTTGAGTTTCATTTTTCTTTGTAACATGTTCAGTGGTTGTTTTCCGAATCTCAAGCAGAGTGGTTTGACAGTTGTCATTCACAGTGTCCATCTTCTTTTCAAGCTTGGTACGTTCATCTTGACTGGCTTCTAAGGATTTTAAAACTTTTCCGAATAAGCTTTTGTCATCCTTTTGAATTACGAGTATCTCAGAGATCAACTTGAGTAGGAACATCTTGTGAATTTCCTCCTTGTTGTTTCTTTGCTTTGCTTGTCTCAGCCTCAGTTGGTTCAGCTTGCTTGAGAGGTGAGAGAACAACTTGCTTCAGTTTTTCTCTAAATTCAGCTGATTGTCTTTTCTCTTTAGACAGTTTCTCAGCTTCTTCCAATCTTAATTAATCAATATCTTTTGTGAGTGACAGATGTACTTCAAGTTCATCATCTGATTCTTCTCCAGGTATGTCTGCCAAATTTCTTGCTATTTCAAGTGTGGATTTATCGGTGGGAGATTGGTAGCCTCCTTCGCTTCTTTGTCCAATTGTGTATCGATAAGCTTTCGAACTTGAACTTCCATCTTGCTTTCACCAGAACTACTAGAGTCTTCATCAGTATTTAGTTCTGTTCCAGTTTCCTTTTCTTGTATAGAGGCAAGAATCCCTTTTTGTAGGTCAGGATCTTCCTCAAAATCATCATCAACATTCTTCTTAGAATTTCCACTGGCTATGGCTTCCCTCCAATAGCTATTTCTGATCAGCGCATATCCTTGATCTAGGAATTCGTCGGTATTGATTATCTGCATTAAACTTGTGATGTTGTAAAGATCGAATACCCATTTCTCAATAATCTCCATTTTTGCACGCTGACTTCTTTGACTATCTATAGAACTGAACTTCCAAGTTCTGTATCTTTGCAATCGCTCATAATCATCTTTCATAAGTTCTGTATGATCAGATGGGGATTTGAATGGTGTGAGGATGTCCTCTGATTCTCTTGTGATCTCATGATCTTTTTCTTGAGTAGGAACTTCAATTTGCATGGGATCATCAGTTTGCATAAGATTGGTTCTGGTGATTTCTCCCTCACCAGTGATTGGGACAACTGATGTTTCTTTTTCAATATCAGGAACTGAGATTATTGGCTCAGTTTGCAAAACTTTTTCACTTGCATCTTCTTCAACGACTTGTCTTTCACTTTGCTCAGGTTCCAATTCAACAACTGGAACTTATTTCGTTGTGTGTTCAGTGGGTTCAACTTCATGAACTTGTTCATCCAACTGAATAATCTTGGTTGGTTCTGTTTTTGCTTCAGCCTCCTTTTCTTCAGTTTGAGGAATTGAAAATTCTTTAGCAGTTTCCTCTTGTTCCAAACTAGGTACAAATTCTTGAGGAGTAGGCTTGGACTTTGAAAGAAACATAAGCATGTTCAATGTTGTTTCATCAATCAGTTTTTCATCACAATCGGATTCTTCATCATCAGGCTCAGTTCTCAGGGTCTGTTCCCCCTGAGTTACAGCTTCTTTCTGCAAGTCAGTTTCAACAGTCTGTTCTCTGTTGACAACTTCAGTTTCTTTTATTATTTCCATTTCCCGTGAATGCATAGCTGCTTCTTGAGTTGTTAAAACCTCAGTTACCGAAACTGGAAAAGATTCGGTGAGATTAACTTCAGTTTGCACTTCTGGTGCAGATCCATCAGCAACTTCAGTTCTATCTTCTTGAGTTGATGACATTTCTATTGGTTCCTCAGTAACTAGATCAGTTAAGCCTTTTTCTGTTTCTTCCAATTGTTTTCTTCTTTTCTTTAAATCTTCAATTTGTGCCAACACTTCATCTCCAGTTGCAGGTTCTTTTGATTTCCTGCTTTTCTTCTTTTTGGGTTTAGTCTCAGATTTCTCAGCTTTCCCTTTTCTTGCTTTTTCTTCCTTAATGGCAATCTTTCCGTCATCAATTGGTGTTTCTTTTCTCTTAGCAAATCCAAAGTGATTGAGTATCCTCTGGACTACTAACGCAAGAGTCTTCTTGTGATAAAATCATCCTTTCTTCACATCGGTCTTCTTTTTGGGTACATCAATTGACTGTGCTATCAATTGATCGAATAGATACCTTGCCCAATTGAAATATTTTTCAAACCAAATTACATATAGCAAATCTAGTTTTGCTCCAGATAGATTGCTGAAGTTTCCAGCATTCCCAATTATGCAATTTGCCAGCATCTTCGAGAGAAAATTAAATTCTGGCTTGAGCAGGCTTGTGCTCCCTATCTGTAAGACAGTAGATTCTCCGTTAATTTCTATATCTTTCCATAAATTCTCCTTCTGTTCCTTGGTCAACTTAATGGCTGCTGCTCCTCCGGATTTGTCAAACCCAAAGATTTCAGCAACTAAATCTTCAGTGACTTTGATTTCCTTATCATTGACAGTGGTGATATAGGTTTGTGTGTCTTCTCCTTCTACAGTTGTTCTACCAAATTGATAGAAGTCTCCGATGCTTTCTAAACAAACACTTTTTAGATCGATGTTGAAGGAAGCTTCCAATCCTTTAATTTTCCGGATTTTTGTTGCAATAGAATTGACTAGGGTTTGATCAACATACTTTGCAATATATTGATCAAGAGAAACGATCATTCCAGGTTCAACAAGTGTGATGGTCATTTTTCTGGATTTGATTGAAAATTTGAAAATTTGAATTTCAGAGAGTAGATTCAGAATTCAAGTGTAAGGAATTTATAAAAGAAAAATTCTGGGTATTTATAATTTGGAGTGGGGGTAGTTAAGAATTGAGTGTGACTTAAAACGTCTTGTCATAAATGTTTTGAGATTGCGAAAAGGTGGGTGAGTGGGAATTATGAACGGTTTAGATTGAGGAGGACCACGTCCTTTCTTGATAACCGTAGCTAGATAAAAGTGAATGAAGAAGGTACGGTGTACCAACAGTTGTATACGCTCAGTTTTGTCCTTATGCCGAATTCAAAAACTCAGTTGTGAATACAACTAGTTTTGTGAATTGCATTTCTCAGTTCTCAGCTAGCGATGTTTCTCCTGCTAAACAAAGTGAGAAATTTTTGGTACCCATATCTTTTTGGGTCCTAACTGATTAGCTTTTGATGGTATAACTTTATTTTTAACTTTATACCTCTCTTGACATTTTGACTGAGTAAAGTCAGTTTTCACAAACTTTTCTTGTTTTGTCATAACAGTTTTAAATTTGTTCAGTTTGTGAAACTGATGTGATGGTCTATACCAATCTTCATCAGTGGGAAATAATCTTCCTTTCCCTCTGAGTCTATTATTCCATGAATGATCTTCATTCTTAGATGGATATGACTTGAAGATTTTTCTTACTGATTTCGGATCAGTTTTACTGTTTTCAGCCTTCGAATCTTTCTGTAAAATCTGTTGGTTTGGTGAATTTTACCAGCTGATTTTTCAGTTTTATCAGTTTGTGCATTTGGCTGTGCTGAGTATCTATCAGTTCTAATAACTTTATCAGTTTTATGAGTTTTTGACTGTTGAGCAATCACAAATTTTATTGCAACTGATCCTGGTCTAAACTTAGAATTATACTGATTATCAAACCCTAAACCAGATCTATCTCCAAATGGTTTTCCTGGTATGAATTGAACTTAGGAAATTGGATCAACTGATGATTCACTGATGTTTATAAATTTTGTTGGTTCATCAGTTGGTCGAATTACCTTGGTTCCATTATTAGTCTTGATTAGATTGATTTCAGCATTCAATCTTGAAATTTCAGTTTTCAATAACTTTTCTCCTTTTTGACATTCTCATAATTCTTTTGAATAATCTCTAATTGCTTTATGAGTATGTCCAAGGTTTCATTGAAATCTTCATTTCTTTGATTGTTTAGGATAGTGTGAGATTTGGATGTAGATGCACTTACCTCCTGATGGTTGATAGATAAACCTTCTGTTGAGGAATCATCACTAATTAGAACTTGTTTTCCTTTATCAATAGCATTCGCCTGTGTAGCTCCTTGTAGTATGATTTCTTCATCAATTTCTCCTCCATGGCTTGTAGGTAGAGTCTCATCGATACCTGTGGCTTTTGCACTGGATGGATCTCTGGTTAGCTTTTCTTCTATAGAATCAACTACTCGTAGTAACTATCTTTCTGCTTCTTCTGAAAGACTACTTAAGGATGGAAATCTTGAGAATTCATCATCCACATTCGCATTGAACTCAATGTCTTCACTATAACTGAATTGAGGTTCTGGATTTGTGTGAGAGCTTGTAGTACTAAGTCTTTCGAATACTTGATCCTGAAAATCATAGACAACATTCTGCAATTAGTCAGTCAGGGGGTTGTTTAGCCAATTTCTAATTCTAGATGTATCAATTAAAACTACTTTTAAGGCAGATACAGTAAGGAGTTTTCAACAACTGATTGCTCCTGAACAAATAACTGATGGACAGTTACTTCAAATAGACAAACTGATATTGGATCAGCTTCAAAAGAAGATTCGCTCCGATACCAATTGTTGGTATCGGAAACAACTGAACCTTGAAGCGGTAAACGATTTGGATCACCTTCAAAAGAGGGAACCTTGCTCTGATACCAATTGTTGGTCCCTTGGAAAGGCTAACACAAGTTTAGATGGGAGGGGGTGAATAAACTTGTCCCTAAAACTGGATTTAAAGCAAATTAAGGTTCAGTTAAAAACTTGTGTGGAGTTAAGTTGACAAAGCTGAGATTAAGTCAAACTGACTTAAGCTGAAACTGAGTCAACCGGCAGTGGATATGATTTTAGCCTTTTTCTTGATCTTGTTATTCTATTATCAAAACTGAGTGTTGTGAACTAAATTCTGATTGAATGTCAGTTGTGACTGTGAGGAGTATAACAATCAAGTATCACAACGTTGTAAGTAAATGCTGAATAAATAAATAAATGCGTAAAGTAAATAGGCAAGTTTTATAGAGGTTCCAGGTGGTGTAATCCTGTCAATCCTCTCTTCCCCTGTGATGCGGAGGAAAATTCCACTAGAACTTCTTTGAGATGGCCCGGTTACAAAAACTTCTGAAGTGATAGTCCTTGACTAATCCCTAGCTTCACTATCTAAACACTTGTAGAACAGGTAGGATTGCTGCTCTTCAACTGTTTGAACCACTGGTCCTTGGAGGGTAGAATTGCCTCTTCACCTGCTCATCACAAACACGGTCTTCCCGATCGCACTCAACCGTCCTTCACACCTTCTTGGTGTTTCACAGTCTAAACCTGTGATAAAATCAAAGTTGAGACTTTGAATCAATAACTATGATTCAACTGTGATTTGAGCTTTTCTTCTGGATGATTAATTTAAGCACAGCTCTATATTTCTTCAAATGTTGGATCTTGAATCTGCTTGAATATGCTTGAACACTTTGAAGAAATTTCTTGATCTTGCAATTAAGTACTTAGCAGGTATTCTTTTGAATTTGGCTTTCCCCCTCAATTTGATCTTACTTGGCTAGATAGATTCCTTTTAATTTTCTTGCTTTATTATCATATACCTGCACGCCTTTTTATGTTGTAGAGGTAGTCTATTTATAGGGGTTTATTCAACGTTCATCCTGCTTGTAACGCCTATATTTTCTGACCGTTCTGGTGTGTCAGTACTTCATCCAATGAAATTGCTTTCTTTACAACGTTCGACTATACGATCAGTTTGTTGGATGGCTGACTTATAAAACTGAGTTTCCTTATCAGTTTTATACAGAGTTTTTTCATTTGTCAGTTTCCTAACTGACTTGGAGCATTAACTGAGATTTTACTCTTCTTCAAATATCAGTACTCCAGTTTTCATCTGATTATAATTGACTTAATCAGAGTACACCATGATTCATTATCATCTAAGAATTCATTGTCCTTACGATTCTTAGGTCTTCATACAAGATCCATAAAGTCAGTTCAGGTCACCACAATCTTGCCTGAAGTCTAACTTTACAGTATCGCCTTGTAATCTTTATAACTGAGTTTGAACCCTCAGTTCTTCATTCTTCAATAACTGAGTCTGTGTCCCTCAGTTCTTCAGTCTTCTAGATAAGCCAACCGAGTCTGTTTCCCTCAACGAACTTATCTTCTTCAATCTTCTATTGGTGTGCTCTATTGTCAGTTTCTTGTAGAATCTCAGCTAGATTAAATCTCAGTTTCTTCATTTCTCAGTTCCAACCTAGAACTATTACAGTGCTTGTCTGATTTAACTTATACAAATATCAGACTCTAATAAATCCTATACGTTGATATCTAGACTTCTTTTTGCTTTGCACTATAACAGCTAGTTATGACACTTCATCAATAGGGTTAAGAACAATTAACAAATAAGTGATGAATCATCATCAAAACATAAATTTTATTTCCAACATACGTAGTGATCAGAAGTAGTCTTCCGGTAGCCTTGCTCCCCCATGACAGACTCAAACTTTTTGTACCACTATCTAGGCGCTTGCTTCAACCCATAAAGACTCTTCTTCAACTTGCACACAAGATTCTCATTTCCTTTTACTTGAAAACCCTCTGGCTGTTCCATGTAGATATCTTCTTCAAGGTCACCATGAAGAAAAGCTGTTTTAACATCCATCTGCTCAACCTCTAAATTAAGACTAGCTGCCAAGCCAAGAACAGTCCGGATATAGGAGATCTTCACAACCGGAGAGAAAATCTCACCAAAATCAATGCTTTTTCTCTGACCAAAACCTATGACCACTAATCTTTCTTTATACCGAGGTGTAGAATTACTGTCTTCGTTCTTAATTCTGAAGACCCACTTATTCTTCAAAGCTTTCTTCCCTTTTGGCAGTCTCACCAACTCAAAGGTGTGATTATCATGCAAAGACTTCATCTTATCTTTCATAGAATCAAGCCACTTATCTTTATGTTCATCATCCAAGGCTTCATCAAAGCTCTCAGGCTCTCTACTATCTGTGAGCAACACATACTCACTCACGGGGTATCTAGTGGAAGAACGCCTCTCTCTATCAGACCTTCTGGGAATAACTGGTTGCTCCTCCTCTGGTAGTGGTTCATCAACCAACTCATCATAAAAATGATCAAGATCAATTGCATCAGGCTCACCCTGATGATTATCCTGTACATCAACTGCATCATGTTCCTCTAGTGGTGTAGGAGGAACTATCTCTGACGTAGATGGAACATCATTAGCTCGAGGTGTTGAACTCTTCTTGTCAATATTCTGCAAAGTCTCATTCTCTGCAAACACAACATCTCGACTTCTGATTATTTTCTTATCAACGGGATCATATAGTTTGTAGCTAAACTCATCTTGACCATAACCCAGAAAAATACACTCGCTTAGTCTTAGCATCAAGCTTAGACCTCTCATCTTTACGAATATGAACATAAGCTTTACAACAAAAAACTCGCAAATAGTGGTAAGATACATCTTTACCGACCATACCTTCGAGGAACCTCATTCTTCAAAGGAACACATGGAGACAAATTAAGTACATGCACCACCGTACTCAAGGCTTCACCCCAAAAGGATTTAGGTAATCCGGCTTGTGAAAGCAAACATCCGACTCTCTCCATTAGTGTTCTGTTCATTCTCTCACCAATCCATTCAACTTGCGGAGTTTTAGGCGGAGTCCTTTCATGTCTGATACCCTGTTGCTTGCAGTAAACATGAAACAGACCAGTGTATTCACCGCCATTGTCTGTTCGAATACACTTCAACTTCTTTCCAGTTTCTCTCTCAACCGAGACTTGAAAATGCTTAAAAACGTCCAACACTTGATCTTTTGTCTTCAAAGTGTAGACCCAACTTTTCCTCGAATGATCATCAATAAAAGTCACAAAATACTGGGAACCACCAAGCGTCCTTCTTTTCATAGGACCACAAACATCAGAATGTACCAACTCAAGTACTTCTGACTTTCTTGAAGGTGGGTGAGTTTTAAAAGAAACTCTATTTTGCTTCCCTGCAAGACAATGTGCACACTTCTCCAAATGCAAATTGTTAGAACAAGATAATAGATTTTTCTTGGACAAGACAGTCATACCTTTCAGGCTCATATGACATAATCTTTGTTGGTCCCTTTAAAAGGCTTTGGTTAAGTTTAGAGGGGGCGGGGGGGTGAATAAACTTAACACTTAAAACTTTGGAGTTAACAAATTCTGCAACTTCAATAGTCTGCGAGACTTCGATAGTCCGTCGATAAATAGTAGTCTCTTGATAGTTGAGTTTGTTGAATTTGTGCAAATGGAATTATATCAAAATTAAGCCTTAATACTTGTTGTTAAATATGATACTAAGTATTAGATACTCGTAGTGCAAGTGTGTGATTTCGGTTGCTAAATTCGTAGGTTGATGTGCAAAATAAACTAAGTGCGAAATTAAATGCGAAAGTAAGTAGGCGAGATTTTATAGTGGTTCCGGGTGGTGTAATCCCGTCGGTCCACTCTTCTCCCGTGATGTTGGAGGAAATTCACTAGAGATCTTTGATGTAGGCGTTACAAAGATTCCTAAGTTGTTTGTCCTTCACCAATAACTATGGCTTCACAACCGAAACTCGGGAACGGTAGTGGGATTGCTTTGCTCCCGAGTCTTCCACTTGGTCCTTGAAGGGTAGGATTGCCTCTTCACCAGCTCCACCACAAACAACAGTCTTTCACACCCAACAGATGCTTCATTGTCTTCAGCAGGTTCTTTATAAAATAAAGATTGAATCAAATAAATGATTAAGTTGCAGCAGCTTGATTAGGATGAAATAATCAGCAGCTTGCAGACTTCAAGTGTGTATGCTTGATGTAGCTTTAATACAGAATGCACTTGAAGAAATTCTCTAGATCAGCAGCTTTATGCTCAGTAAGTTCAGCAGGGTGTTTTTCAGCTCAGAGTTATCTCTTAAAGTTTATCCAAAATTCATCATCTTATTTCTGAGTTGAAAGTCCTCTATTTATAGGCAAGAATGCATGTGACTTGTGTTTGAAATTCAAATGTAACCGTTCCTTGTTTTTGTCCCATCCGATTTGCATTTCGTCACTATTCATAGGATCGACACCGTCGAAATTCCTTTTTGACAGTGCAGTCTGTCCACCCCTTTGACTTGTATCCAATGGATAAAAATATGAATCATCCCAACGTTCTTTTAATCTCAGCCTTTGATTTTCTTGATAATTCAGAGGTAGTTGGCTGTCCTTATCCATGTAATCTTCCAATAATCTTGAATTAATCGAGGTATTATATCAAGCGGGTTCATCATCTGCTGAACTCCAATTTTCTGGTGTATAAAATACAATGCGCTGATTTCTTTTATCTAACTTTTATTTGTGAAGTTAGATTACACCTTTTTAATTATAACCATGTTCCAAACATCATCCAACTTATGGAACTTAGACCTTCTACACAAGGTATAAGTGATCAGTTTAGGTCATCACAGACTTGCCTAAATTCTGATCCCATATCCTTGACTTAAATTACTAAGTTTGATCCCTTAGCCTTCAGAATCGAGTTTGAGCCCTCGGCCTTCGGTCTTCGGTCTTCGGTCTTCGGCATTACGACTAGTCTACTGACCTATCTAGTCTACTGAGCTATCTACCCTACTGACCTAGACTAGTCTGCTGACAGAAGTCAGCTGACCATTACAGTGCTTGTTTGATCAAACCTATTTATGAATCAAACTCTAATAACCTATACAATTGATCTAGACATCTTTTTGCCTTTGCACTATAACAGCTAGTATGGCACTCACCATCAAAACATAGAAATAAGTCCCACAATTTCCCCCTTTTTGGTGATGATGCCACTACTCTCACCTAATCAGCAAAGAAAAAATATTAAGACAAAAACAAAACAAATATTCATCTTTCATTAAAATCATTTGTTCAAAGCTATTACAGTCTAGAATCAGCAAAGATATAATGCAGTTAAAAATATGCTGATCCACTGTCTCTTTTCTCTTTCTTGTCTAGCCTTCTCAGCTTGCTCTTGATAGGCTCTGATTTGTTCTATCATATCCCTCATCCACTCATTTTCAATCAAAGTAAAATCAATGTAGGGATTAACTTGTTTCCACCAGTTCCAAGCTTCAGGCAGGATAAGATTAATATCATTCACTCTGAATCCAAACTTCATGTACAGTTCCTTGAATTCATCAAGTGAGTCCCTTGCTTTTGTGATAGGCAAGATCCTATCACCTCTGCCACTTCTTCCACCTCTTCCACCTCTGCCTCCTCTGTAAGTTGCCCTTAAGGCTCTGACTCTTGCTTCCCAAAATTTCAATGCCAAGAAAGAGTTTAGACCTTCATGATATCCCATGTCATGATAAGGTCTCCTTCTGTTATAGTATTCTTTCTTGTATTGTCTAAGAAGATCATCAGTAAGTTGAACTCTGGCAGGTGCAGGTTGCCTGAGAGCATTAATCTCATCCTCCCATCTTTTCTTTGCAAAGAGTCTTGTAGCCTCTTTTGCTGCTGCTGATTGGCCCTCTCCCCCCTTAGTTACATCATCAACAAACCGGGACATTAGGCCATGAATACCCTCCTGTGAGATTACTACTCTATTCAATTGACCTTCCATAATTTCAGTTCTTGTATCAATAGTAGTAATCCTTGATTGCAAGGTCTCCTCCAGAAGATTGATCCTTTCAGTAAGTTTAGGATCAGGCATAGCAGGTTGTTGTGCAGCAGCAGGCTCAGTAGGTTTAGGTGTAGCAGCAAGGTTGTCAAGTTTCTGATGGATGGAAATAAATTGGTCTTTCAGAAATTTATCTTTTACAATATTTCCAACCTTGATGCCCCTCACATCTAGTATCAGATCATTCACAGCATTTTGAGTAGATGTGAAGTTTGAAGCAACTGTGGCAGTAGATTGTCTGTTTTCATTTACCATATTCATAAGTTCTTCAAATCTCTGTTCTTGTCTGTCCAGTTGAGTTCTTAACTGTTGCATATCATTTCTGACAGTTCTTAACTCATTCAAAACTTCAACTGGCACTCCACTGGTCATTCTTCCACCAGTAGTTTCATCAGCAGGCTCCTCCACATTGTATTGTGGCCTCTGATTGCTCATAACCATTGCCCAACTCCTATCCAGTCCAGCAGGGTTAGGTCCTTCATATTCCTCTAGAATAGGATCAATGGCAGGTTCCTCAAAAATAGGTACAAATGCCTGTGGGGGATTAACATCAATATTTTCTTCTTCAGGCATCTGGAACTCCTCATCACTAAAGTCATAGTCCAGCAGCTGCTCATTTTCATTAACGAGCGGTCGCCGACTATCTTTCCCTTCGGTGGTCTTGTCTCCAAGTAGGCTCCACTACAAGCGGCCACTTCAAAGAACGGGGGTTTCTCCAAACCCAAAGTTTGTTCCAACCTTTGTCCAGTCTTTGTTTGAGACTCGACACTGTACCTCCCCTGTTCCAACCTTTGTGCGAGTGCCGTTTGTGACCCAAAGAACTCCGTACCTCCTCTTCAACTCTCTCGTGGATTGAATATAGCCTCATTATCCACTTGGAATCCTTCAGCATGACCAATCTTGTGCAGGATGATGGTAGTTTTATTGAGAGTGCCCTCAAAGTCAAATCCATCTTGATATTCAATAGATTCTTCTGAGCTGGCACTGGGTTCACTGAAATCTGTAACCTTTTCTTCATCCAAATCCTCACTCTGTTCAGGTTCAGTTTGTGCAGTAGGCTCTACAACATGGAATGTAGAAGGTTCATCAGCTACCCTACCATCACTCAAATTAATTCCCTCATTGATCAATGCTTCCAGATCATCCATGGTGAGATCCTGCAGATCCTCATCCATCTCACCGGTCCGTCGGCCCTCGCAGACTTACCATTATCGTGGGTCGTTGTACTGGTGGTTCTTTTAACATTGCGGTCCCACCGGTTCCTCCCGGTCCGAGGGAAATCTCCTCTAGAATCGATGATGAGGAAGAGTCATCATTGCCATCTCTTGGATCCCTTAACTTGATGCCCTCCTCCTTCGTTGCTCATCAAATAAGTCCATCAACGGATTGCAAACGAGTAGTATCAACTAGGTCCAAAGATTCTCCACTCCCAACTTGTTAAAAGCCCATTCTTCAAAATCTGTCATAGGTTCAAGCGGTGGCTTTTGTCTCTTGTAGAAACCAAACTTCCATTGAAAATAATCGCAATTTGTGAAGTTTGGGATCCACATACTTTTCAGTTTTCTTTCTTTCTTTCACATGCCTTTCAAAGGGCATGAAAGATCTCCTGGGAGCAACTCCAGTACCTTGTTGACCTCCAAAGGTTCCAACAAGTAGGTTCATGGTTTCTTCAACAGATGTTTGAAAGTCAGTAGGTTGCTGAGGTTGTACATTTGTGCCTACTACTTACATCTGTACCACACTTGGTTCCCCCTGACTTACATGCTCATCAGCAGGGTTAGCAGCAGACTACTCTTCCCCCTGAGTTCTTGCCACACTTGCAGGGTCTTCAACCAAGTTTTCAATTACCTCTTCAACTACCACAAGAGTTCGGAGTTCGGTGGTTTGTCGTGGTTCTTCGCATAGATACTACGGCGGGCTCGGTGGTCGTAGGCGTCGTATATCTTCAACATTGCTCAACAACAACTCCGTCCAAAGCATCGTAGACTTGACAACCTCTTCAGGTGAGGAGTCAGTAATCTCCACAGGCTTGATAATAGTTAAGGGCTCAGCCTCAATAGCCTCTTCTTCTTCTTCTACTGATGCTTCCTCTTAGGCTCTTTGTGCCTCCAAGCTTTTTAGTTCTTTCCCTTTTCCATGTTTCTGTTTATGGATAATTTCTTTTCTCCTTTTGGAAATGGGTTCATCATCCTTCTCAGCCACAGTAGACTTCCTCTTTCTACTGGCTTCTTTCTGTTGTTCCCTCATAATTTCAACAACAGTTTTCCTTGCAAAGCAACGAAACGCAGGTCGGTAACCCCACCGAACCCCTCGGCGGACTCAAGCGATCTGTGCTGCGTTGTTTGCTTCCTTGTTTTCTTTGAAGGCTTTAATACTTCAGTTATCTTTCTTGTATCTCCACCTTTTCTTTTCGAGCGGCTTTCTTTGGTGCAAACGGGTTTACGATTTCTTTTTAGGTTGCTTGACTCGCGCTCACCACTAGCATCATTATCATCTCCATCATTATCATCATCGCAGCTTCTCCAAAGAACCTCTTCATCATCATCTAGACCGGGAATAACATCATCAATTTCCTTCTTGTATCTAGAGGCGATTGATCTTTTCAGATGCTACATCGTGATTTCCAAATGATTCGGCGGGGTTCGAATCATTAATCCTAAGGCGAGCCTTGGATTTTCTCTTTCCTTCCTTTTCTTCCTTGGCTACCTTCTTCATGTAATGAATGAAATAGCCAGCCCAATCGAACTTCATGCTCCTGCAGATGATTATCATCAGCTCTATCTTGGGTCCTGATAGAGTATCCATACTTCCCACTAGTCCAAGTATGTTTTTAGCAATGAGTTTGCTCAGCAGGTAGTTTTCATATCCAATATGTCTGCAGTTGATGCCTGGAATGGATTTGGTGGCTGCATTTGTTTTGATTTGATCTACAAACGCCATCTTGTCCAATCCCATTGCTTCAGGATTGATTGAGCCATCCACCACTTCATCAAATCCAAAAACTTCCCTCAGCAGACTTGAGGAAATTTCTATTTCTTGTCCATTCACAGCCGTTTTAAATGCTTCAGTTCCTTCCTGTATTTGAATGTTTCTCCAGAAACTGACAACATTTGTATATGAGATTTTCTCCAGTCTTATATTCAAAACATTCTCCAGACCGGCATATCTTCTTATTCTTCGACCAATGTTAATGGCCAATTCAGTTCTGTTTGCATCCACAACAAAGCCTCTAACACTTTGGCTTGATTCAATCTGGACATCAACCTTTTCCGCCATTTGTATGAGAAGAGTGAGATGAAGAAGATTGATTCTCAAATCCGTGTTCACACAGTGTAAAAATCGCAGTGATAAAGCAGATTTTGCAAGTAGAGAATCTGCTGAGATATAGGATTGTATAAATAGACAGTGGGTGGTTGTAACTGTCAGTGCACATACATTGATGCTTGGCCACGATTAATCTGAATAAATATTGTTTTGACACGTGGCCCATTACTTCTCCATAATGTTTGTAACCGTTAGATCGTGTTAACTGCGGTTATAAAGGATAGAATAAATATACCGCCAATTCTGCTTTTTGACTTTAATAACTTTGACTGTGTAACGTCCCATTCAGCAGGGTAGTCCTCTGCAGGGTAGGCATAGCAGTCTGCTGATAAGGTGCTTCGAAGCAACCGCTGATCAAGTGACTCTGCTGATCCTTGTTTTCTCCTTGTTTTGTTCAATTGATAATGCAAGATGAAGTTTAATACCAATGACCGATCCGTCAAGTGAGCTCACCCAACATGACAAAGACCAATCCCCTTGGCAACCTCATTTGCTCAATTGTCCAAACATAAGTACATGGAATTGTTGATACCAATGACTAATCTGCTAAGTGAGCTCACCCAACATAGCAAAGACTAATCCCCTTGGTGAATTCCAAGACATTTGAATATCGTCAACTTTGATAATTCCAAGTTCGGTCATTAATTTGGCAAATCTTTCACTCGTCAAGTGGTTTAGTGAAGATATCGCAAGTTGATCTTCAAGTAGGGATGTATAGAACCACCACATCTTTCTTTTCGTATGATCTCTTATAAAATGATGTCTCACATCAATGTGCTTGGTTCTTGAGTGCAAAATAGGATTTTCTGTGATTGCAATTGCACTTGTGTTATCACACATAATTGGAATTTCCTTTTCTTCAATTCCATAATCCCTTAATTGTTGTCTTAGCCATAGTACTTGTGCACAGCAACTTCCAGCAGCAATGTATTCAGCTTCAGCAGTGGAAGTTGATATAGAATTCTATTTCTTTTTGAACCGGGAGACCCGTCTATTTCCCATTAGCGACGGGTTCCCGAGGTGCTTTTTCTATCAATCTTGCATCCAAGCATAATCGAATCGAATAGGATATAACTTTGAAGCTTCTTCCTTGGAATACCATATCCCTACTCCCAAAGTCTCTTTTAGGTACTTGAGAACTCTTTTGACCGCACCTAAATGACTTTCTTTAGGTTTAGATTGAAATCTTGCACAAACACCTACAGCAAAGGATATATCGGGTCATCGGCAAGTAAGATACGAGGATCGCCTATCATCCTTCTGTATAAGGTTTGATCAACATCTTTGCCTTCTTTATCTTCATCCAATTTGATAATTGTACTCATAGGGGTTGAATTTTTAGTGCTATTTTCCATACCAAACTTCTTTAGCAACTCCTTGGTATACTTGGTTTGATGAATGAAGATTCCATCTTTCATTTGTTTAACTTGCAATCCCAAGAAGTAATTCATTTCTCCCATCATACTCATTTGAAATTTGCTCTTCATTAGATTTGCAACCTTTTCACAAAGTAAAGTAAATCATTTTCGGAACCAAAGATTATGTCATCAACATAAATGCTGTACCCGCCAGGTCCGTTCCCTTCACTGATTCTGAAAAGTGTCTTGTCAATGGTGCCTTTTGTAAATCCATTGTCCACCAAGAATTGAGATAGAGTCTCATACCAAGCTCTTGGTGCTTGTTTTAATCCATAAAATGCTTTGTTGAGTCTATACACTTTATCTTCTTGATCTTTAACTTCAAATCCAGGAGGTTGCTGTACATACACTTCCTTCTCTAGAATGCCATTCAAAAATGCACTTTTGACATCCATTTGATATACTTTGAAGTTCTTATACGCAAAGCATGTGCCAAGAATAATCGATAGCTTCCAATCTTGCAACGGGTGCATAAGTTTCATCAAAATCTATTCCTTCGCTTGAGAATAGCCTTTTGCGACTAGTCCGGCCTTATTCCTTACAATGGTACCGATTCATCAAGTTTATTTCGTATACCCATTTAGTACCAATGATATCTCGCATGACTTGGCCTTTCAACTAGTGTCCAAACTTGATTTCTTTCAAATTCATTTAATTCTTCTTGCATAGCAATTATCCAATCCGGATCCGAAATTGCTTCTTCAACAACTTTAGGTTCCATTTGAGATAGAAAACAAGTAAACATAGCTTCCGGTTGTCTTCTAGTCCTAACACCTTGCCGTACATTGCCAATAACTTATTCAAACGGGGTGATTCCTTAACCATTGTGGATTCTGGTTATTTTGATTATCAGGAACCTCATCTTCAGTAGGGTCTGCTGTAGCTTCTTCTACAGGGGGTTCAGCAGATCCTTGAACTGCTTCAGTTGTTGCATCAGTAACATTACCAGCAGGGTGTTCGCCAGGGGCAGTATCGAAACTTTTAAATCATTGAATCTTTCCAAAACTTCAACACAATCTGGATCAGTGACTTGTTGATTCTCAGTAGGTTCACAATCTTTATCTTCCATACCAGTAAACTTAGGTTCATCAAACACAACATGTATTGTTTCTTCATGTTTCAGTGACCTCTTGTTCAGCACCCTGAATGCCTTGCTGACTGAAGAATATCCCAAGAAAATTCCTTCATCTGATTTTGGTTGGAATGTTTTCAAGTGTACTTTGTGATTTAAGATAAAACACTTGCTTCCAAATGGATGGAAATAGGATATGTTAGGTTTCCTTCCATTCCAAACCTCATAAGGTGTCTTCAGCAGCTTCTTGTTTACTGAAGTTCTGTTTTGTGTATAGCATGCTGTATTGACTGCTTCAGCCCAATACCTTTCAGGTAGAAATGCTTCACAAATCATTGTACTTCCTGCTTCCTTTAAAGTCCTGTTTCTTCTTTCAAAGCAACCCCATTTTCTTTGAGGTGTACCAAAGAGACAGCAAGTTGATGTAGTACACCATTCGTTCACAATATTCTCTTATAACTTTGTTGAGAAATTCGGTACTCGATCCGATCTTATCTTTATTACTGTTAAACTTTTCTCATTCTGTAATCTCTTCAAAAGATTAGGCATGCTTTGAAGTGTTTCACTTTTCTTGTTCATAAAGATCACCCAAGTGTATCTTGAATAATCATCCACAACCACTAAGGTGTATTTCTTTCCAGTTACACTTTTTGGAGTTATAGGTCCAAATAGATCCATATGCATCAGCTCCAACACTCTATTAGTTGATTGTTTAGTCTTTGACTTGAAACTTGTCTTTATTTGTTTACCCTGCTGACATGCATCACATATGGCATCCTTTTGAATGTGATCTCAGGTAAACCAATCACCAGCCTTCTTCTTCACCAACCGATTAATATCATCAAAGTTTAAGTGATTCAACTTCTTGTGCCATAACCAATTGAGTTCAGACTTGGTATGTACAATCAGGCAGGTTTCTGGAACTGCAGTAGACCAATCCACAACATACATGTTTTGTTGTCTTCTACCAGCAAGTACAACATGATCACCTCTTTCACTAATGACAATACAGTTGTTTTTGTCAAAAGTGACCTTGTATCCCATGTCACAGAATTGTCTAGTGCTCAGCAAGTTGTAGTCCAGTCCTTCCACATATGCAAAATTCTTGATTGTAAGTCCATTTCTGATAAGTGTGCCATATCCTCTTGTATATCCAGGTGTATTCTTGTTGCCAAAATTCACCCTTGGACCATCTTTTGCCACAAATTTTGATAAACAATGCTTATTCTTTGTCATGTGTCTGGAACATCCACTGTCAAAGTACCAGACACCCTACAAAACAAAGTTAATGCATTTTATGTACCCAAACCTGTTTGGGTCCATAGTGGTCAGTGGCAAGCATGACCCTTGGTATGTTTCCATAAGGTCTTCTCCTGAATGTGTCATACTTTGGTTCATACTTTGGTTCATACATGTATTCCACACATCCATAAGTTCTAACAAGTAGGTTGTGTAGGAATCACATATGTTTTACGGCCTTTTGGTTTATAATGTTGTTTAAAGTGATTCTTGGTGTTAGAAGCATTAGTATAACCATATTTTTTTGTCTGTTAGGAACGTACTGTAATATGGAATCCGCCGAGGTCTTGTGTAAGTCCTCTCGTCGATCCCATTGCCTAGGTTTTACCCTAGTAGCATGGTTATACTTACTGTTTCTAGCATTAGATGCAGGAATGTTCCAATCATCATCAGTAGGGAACAGTCTACCTTTCCCCCTGAGATAAGTATCCCTTGAATGATTAACATTTTTGGGTTTGGGATTCTTATCCTTGGAATATTTCTGTTTCTTACCCTTCTGTGGTCCAGCAGACTTGGTAGCAGGTCTACTATCAACAGGCTTAGAAGGCACATCAGTCCTATTTTTAGATTTACTTTTTTATTAGGAGCTGTTGACTTCTTTGACTTCTGATTTTGCTTCCTTGAAGCATTCTCATTGGGTTTTTCTTGCCTCAAAGCAACCTTATCGGGAGTTGGATCTAGTGCGGTACAAACTTAGGACCAATTCGGTACTAGGTTCGGTGACCTTACTTGGATCCCTCTTGTTAGATTGTTGAGTTCCAAATCCAAGCCCCGTTCTATCACCATAAGGCTTTCCGATTTGTATGCGGCAGAGGAACCAGATGGTTCAGCAGATTCAGGGGCTGCTGGATGATCAGCAGGCTTACACTGATTCTGTCCAACATCTTTTTCCTTACCTTTGAGAACCCTTAATTCAACTTTCAATCTTCCAACTTCTAACTCAAGAGCTTCTTTTTCAGCCTTCACAATCTCATAGCCAGATTGTATTATCCTCAGTTGATTAAGGATGACATCCAAAGTCTCATTATTGTCAGAATTTCTAGGATTTGAACCACAAGTTCATTCACAATCACTTCCAGCAGGAGTATTGATGGATACAGTGTTGTATAACTCCTCAGTTTCATCCATATTGGCCATCAAAGCATAATCTTCCATATCAGCAACCAGTGCTTGTGTCATCGGATTCATTTCCCTTTTCGATTCAACTTCATACCCTGATTCATCTTCAGCAACCATAGCCTTCTTGCCATATCTTCTTTGTTGACTCTTGGTCTTCAGTCGGTCTGGACAATCAGGTCTAAAGTGTCCAGGCTTCTTGCAGTTGAAGCAAAGATAATCAGGTTCCTTGTTTTGTTTTAACTCAGGACATTCAGGTTTGAAGTGTCCTGGTTTCTTGCAATGAAAGCACAGATAGTCATTATCTTTCTTTGACTCCTCTTTCTTTCTTTCAGTAGGCCTCTTTGTGAAATTTCTTGCAGGGGCCTTTCTAGTCTTCATCATTCTGATTTTCTTGCTCAGTAGGGCAATCTGCTCCGCATCTCATCCAACGAGATCATCTTGTCCTCCCGATGTTTCTTCTTGATGTGAAGCAGCCAATGCAGTGGTCTTTGGCTCTTCCTTTTCAGTCTCAGGTACAAGCTTTTTGCTAAATTCATAAGCCTTGAGATCTGAAAACAACTTGAAAGTGTCTTCTTCATGCAGCTTTCTCATTTCTTCTATTGCAGTCACCTTCATTTTCCAAACATCTTTTGCAGGTAGAGCCTCCAAGATTTTGGTGTTTATTTCTTCTTTTGAATAACTTACACCCAGCAGGGTAAGTTCATCCAGGATTGCATTGAATCTTGATTCCATTTGCTCAATGGATTCATTTGGCAGCATCTTGAATTTTTGGAACCTCTTTCTGGCCACACTGATTTTATTCTTCTTTATTGCATCAGTGCCTTCACAGATCAAATGTATCTTGTCCCAAAGTTCCTTAGCAGTTTTGCAATCTTTAACCTTCATGTACATATTGCTATCCAAAGTTCTATAAATGATATCAATAGCAATGTTTTTGAGGTTTGCTCTTTTTCTGTCTTCTGCATTCCATTCTCTTTTTGGTTTAGGAATGTACTCAGTTGTATCACCCACTTTATTCGCCTTGGTAATCTCCGGTGGTCCATCGTTAGTACATCCATCATCTCATCATGAGTTGCGGCAAGGTATGCCTACATTCGACGTTTATACTCATCAAATCTATCAAGAGAACACATCAAAGCATAGTTCTAGCATACTGGGTGTTGTCCATGATGCAAGTCTTTGAGAATCAGTAACTTGAAAGAAAGTTTCAAAGAATTTTCACAAGCACAACAAGTAGGATTACTTCAGAACAGAAGCACTGCTCCGATACCAAATGTTGGTCCCTTGAAAAGGCTTTGGTTAAGTTTAGAGGGGGGGGGGTGAATAAACTTAACACTTAAAACTTTGGAGTTAACAAATTCGCAACTTCGATCGCGATACTTCAGAGTCCGCGAGACTTAGTCCGCGATAAACGTAGTCTACCGATAGTTGAGTTTGTTGAATTTGTGCGGCGGAATTATATCAAAATTAAGCCTTAATACTTGTTGTTAAATATGATACTAAGTATTAGATACTCGTAGTGCAAGTGTGTGATTTCGGTTGCTAGATTTAGTAGGTTGATGTGCAAAATAAACTAAGTGCGTAAATTAAATGCGAAAGTAAGTAGGCGAGATTTTATAGTGGTTCCAGGTGGTGTAATCCCGTCGGTCCACTCTTCTCCCGTGATGTTGGAGGAAATTCACTAGAGATCTTTGATGTAGCATTTGTTACAAAGATTCCTAAGTTGTTTGTCCTTCACCAATAACTATGGCTTCACAACCGAAAAGCGGGAACGGTAGGATTGTTGCTCCCGAGTCTTCCTTGGTCCTTGAAGGGTAGGATTGCCTCTTCACCGGCTCCACCACAAACAACGAGTCTTTCACACCCAACGGATGCTTCTTGTCTTCGGCGGGTTCTTTATAAAATAAAGATTGAATCAAATAAATGATTAAGTTGCAGCAGCTTGATTAGGATGAAATAATCAGCAGCTTGCAGACTTCAAGTGTGTATGCTTGAATACAGAATGCACTTGAAGAAATTCTCTAGATCAGCAGCTTTATGCTCAGTAAGTTCAACAGGGTGTTTTTCAGCTCAGAGTTATCTCTTAAAGTTTATCCAAAATTCATCATCTTATTTCTGAGTTGAAAGTCCTCTATTTATAGGCAAGAATGCATGTGACTTGTGTTTGAAATTCAAATGTAACCGTTCCTTGTTTTTGTCCCATCTGATTTGCATTCTGTCACTATTCATAGGATCGACAACGTCGAATTCCTTTTTGACGGTGCGACCGTCCACCCCTTTGACTTGTATCCAATGGATAAAAATATGAATCATCCCAACGTTCTTTTAATCTCGGCCTTTGATTTTCTTGATAAGTCGAGGTAGTTGGCTGTCCTTATCCATGTAATCTTCCAATAATCTTGAATTAATCGAGGTATTATATCGAGCGGGTTCATCGATCCGTCGAGATACATATCATCTATTCGAACTCCAATTTTCTGTGTATAAAATACAATGCAGCTGATTTCTTTTATCCAACTTTTATTTGTGAAGTTAGATTACACCTTTTTAATTATAACCAAGTTCCAAACATCATCCAACTTATGGAACTTAGACCTTCTACACAAGGTATATGTAATCAGTTTAGGTCATCACAGACTTGCCTAAATTCTGATCCCATATCCTTGACTTAAATTACTAAGTTTGATCCCTTAGCCTTCTGGAACTGAGTTTGATCCCTCAGCCTTCAGTCTTGAGGAGATTCCTGACTAGTCTACTGACCTATCTACCCTACTGACCTAGACTAGTCTGCTGACAGAAGTCAGCTGACCATTACAGTGCTTGTTTGATCAAACCTATTTATGAATCAAACTCTAATAACCTATACAATTGATCTAGACATCTTTTTGCCTTTGCACTATAACAGCTAGTATGACACTCATCATCAAAACATAGAAATAAGTCCAACAATCTTTTATGTCACAACTCGGTCTCATCGGGTTACTCCATTGAATTAGCCATATCAATAATAAATTTTGCTTGAGTCGAGAAAAGTGTAGAAGACTTTATACCTCTAGCAACAACTGAAGACCCTTTTGTGAGCTTCCACGTATCACGTGTAAATAAACTGTCGTAACCATCATCACAAGTCTGCCAACCGAAATCAGATTCAACCGGATATCTGGAATATGCTTAACTTTTCTGAGAATTAGTCTTGTACCGTTAGATGTCTCCAAACTAATATCTCCAACACCTGCACACTTTATAACAGAATCATGTGCCATCCTCACATCACCAAAATCACATGCAGCGTAAGATGTGAAGAATTCTCTTCTCGAAGTAGCATGGACTGACGCACCACTATCAATGACCCAACTGGTCACATCATGTGCAAGATTGACATCATAAACTTCTTGAAAAATAATAAAATCACCAGAAGCAGTATTAATATTGTCTTCTTGCTTTTCATCAATTTTCTTATCACTGTTGTCATTATTTTTGTTTTTCTTTTCAATTTCCAACAGTATCTCTGGATGTGTCCTTTCTTTCCGCAATGATTGCATTCAAGGTCTTTGTATTTTCCTTTGGATTTGCTTCTACTCTGACCTCTATGCTTGGGTGCTCTACTATGACTTCTTTCCCTCGACTCGGTAACTAGAACATTTGACTGTGCAGAAATACCATGTGCTTTCCTTCTGGTTTCTTCTTCCAGAGCATTCGTCTCGACAAGATCAATGGTCATCATACCATCTAGAGTTGAGTTAGAGAGAGAACTTCTAAAAGTTTCCCACGACTCCGGTTGAGAGCCGAGAAACATCCATCCCTGCACTTCAGTATCAAACTTGATACCCATAGCAATAAGTTGATTTTGAATACCAACAAAAATTTCAAATGATCAGCCATAAGAGTTCCTTCTTGATATCTTAAATTCATCAACTTATAAATCAAAAGCATCTTATTATTACCAGTTTTCCGGGCATATAAATCTTCCAGTTTTTTCCATAAAGTTTTAGCATTTTTATCGCCACTTATATGGTTCAAAACATTTTCATCGACCCATTGTCTTATATAACCACATACTTACCTATGTAACAAATCTCATTCAACATCTGTTTTATCTTCGGGTTTTTCTGCATCAAACACAGGCTTGTAGTAATTTTTCACATATAACAAGTCCTCCATTTTATCTTTCCATAAAACATAATTTGACCCATTTAAAGTGATCATCCTATTTAGATTAGCTTCCATTTTAAATAAATCAAATACACCAAAAAATACTTTATCCGACAACACTACTAACCAGGCTCCGATACCACTTGTTGGGAAAAACGCCGCGGTAACAAGAAAATTATCGCAAACACCCACAAATATTTTCCCACTAGTAAGCACAACGGAATAGAAATACTAGTAGAAATCCACGTAGTGAAATAAAGCGGAATAAAATAACACCAGAATTTTAACGTGGAAAACCCCTCTCAATGTGAGAGAGTAAAAACCACGAGGCCGGAGCCCACAAAAATCTCCACTAGTCAGTAAATAAGAGATACAAGTGTTCCACGTACAACAAGTCAAACTACTCCAAAGTACCAATAAAATACAAGAGTATAAGAGTTGTGGAAAGATGTCACCAAAATAACCGCGGCCCAATCTGTGAAGAACCGTGTAAAATCTGTCACTCCGGTGCACGAACCAACCAACCAGATTGAAGTAGAAGGAGCGTCGAACAAGTACCGAAAATATCACTCATTGTTGGAAAACAATTTAACACACTTTTCACTCTATTTTTACACACTGACTAATTTACAAACTCTCGTCGCTGCCTTTCTCTCTTTTGCAGTAAACTGTGAGTTTGTCTTGCCATTTTACAAAATGCTATTTGCTACCAATTTATAGAGTAAGGAGCAGGTGATATTACTGAAAAACCAAAAAAAATAGTCAAGAAAGGAGGTGCTGTAATTTGGTGACTTTTCCTTTTCAACAAAAACAGCAGCATGCATTTATTTTCATATATAGGGAAACTATTCATCTAGTCACTATTTGACTACAAACAGTGATATCCAACAGTAACTACCTTGATGCATATCTACAATTTGACAAAACCTTTTTTTTAGTTTAGTTTTCAAAGTTCGTGAATTCAGGTACCGATTTCTTTGTGTATTCATGTAAGAACCCACAACATGTAAGTAGAATAAGTTGCATCTACTCAAGTGAGAATATAAGTTTTTCTTCTCTATTTGTTCGCTTTGCAAGTGTTAAAACGCCGAGTAATGTGCAGGTTATGGCTACTTACATATTTATATAACTTTTTTTTCGTTGTCTTTCTATCAATTGTGAAATTTTCCTTGCAATAACAAAATTTTAATGATGTTTGTCATTTTCCCGTGCAATGCACGGGTTTGTGTCTAGTAATAATATATTCTGTAATACCCCCTCAAGTTGGAGCGTGAAGATTACGAACGCCCAACTTGCGTAACAAAAAATCAAACTGCTGTTTCCCCAATGCTTACATGAAAATATCTGCCAGCTGGACTCATGTTGGAACATATTCGGGAGCAAGAAGTCCATTCGTCATCGCGTCACGAACAAAGTGGCAATCCGCTTCAATATGTTTCGTCTGCTCATGAAAAACTTGATTGTGCGCAATATTTAACGCGGCCTGACTATCTCAATGGAGTGGGATACCCATCGGGATCCGAACCCCTAAATCCCCAAGAAGTTGCCGAAGCCATTTCAGCTCACATGTCACAGCTGCCATTGAACGGTATTCACCCTCAGCAGAGGACCGGGAAACCGTCTGCTGCTTCTTTGTCTTCCACGAAATCGGATAAGTCCCAAGTAATACGAACCACCCACTCAAAGATCGACGGGTGATGAGGCAAATCACCTAATCATAATCACACCACCCCCGAGGGACAAAGGGCAATCTGCCTGCAAAAGTATACCATGACCCGGGTTTTTCTTCAAGTAACGGACCACGCGTAACGCGGCCTCCCAGTGTTCAACTCACGGCTCCTGCATAAAATGAGATAAAACATTTACCGTACGCCAAGTCAGGACGTGTTACCCTAAGATAAATAAGCCATCCCATCAATCTCTGATATTTGCCAGGATCATCCAACAACGCACCTTCAGTAACATCCAAGCGGTGATTTTGTCCCATAGGAACCTCAACAGGACGAGCTCCAAGACGACCGGTCTCCTCAATAATATCTAGCGCGTACTTTCGCCGGGATAAGAAAATTCCTTGCAGATTCCGGGCCACCTCCAAACCAAGAAAGTATTTCAATCTGCCAAAGTCCTTCATTTTAAAGCAACTGCCCAAATAACTCTTAAACTATGCAAAGCCGTGGAATCATTTCCCGTAAGTATCATATCATCGACATAGACAAGCACATTCAGCCGTATGCCCCACGAACGAGCGTGAATAGAGAATAATCCTAGTAAGACTGTCGGAAGCCACAATACAAAGACTTTCGCATGCGACACACCATGTTTTGCCTGTTATGATAAAAAAGCTGGAGGAATTTTCATGTAAATTTCTTCATTCTGTTCCCCATGGATAAAATGCATTGTGCACATCCATCTAATGGATGTCCTATTTCTTAACTTCCGTGACTGCAAGGAAGGCCCGAACTGTCACCATTTTCGCAACTGGAGCAAAGGTTTCATTATAATCAATCCTTTCCACCTGATGATTTCCAAATGCTGCCAAACAGGCTTTCAATCGTTGGAGGTTGCCTAGTTCATTGTATTTTTCTGTATACACCCACTTGCTACCGAGGGCTTTCTTTCCAGGGGGTAATTCCTGCAATACCCACATGCCTTATTCTTCCAAGGCTCATATTTCTTCTACCTTAGCTTTCCGGCAACTTTCATATTTAACTGCTTCTTTAAACGACCGGGGAGGATGTCCTGCAGTCATATTCGCTAAAAACATTCAATGTGCATCAGAAAAACTAGAATAATCCTCAAAATGTGTAAGCGGATATAAACTACCCGAGACGGGCGATGAAGGGGAGGAGCGTGCCGAAGGACTTTTCTTTTCCACAACCGTATGTGTAACAAACTCCCGATACCTGGAATTAGGCAATTTAGTTTACTTCCCCTGCCCAACTTTTCTATTTCACCGGACGTTTCTTCGATCACACCAACCTCATCGGTCTGCAATGCACCCTCCCCACCATAATCCGCCGCCTCCCCCCTCAACAGTGACCCCGTCCTCCACTACATGCGGACGTGCCTCCACATTGTGCTCACGAAAATCGAAAGTAATATCGTCATCTGCACACTCATGAAAGGGTATCAGAGAGGGTGTATGAGTAGATGGTACGGCCATGGAAAATATGTGTTCAAAAAATTTGACATCCCTCGAGATAAAAATTTCTTCGGTTTCTAGGTCAAAAAGAGTCCAGCCTTTCTTACCAAATAGATAACCCAAAAAAACACACTTCCTCCTACGACTCTCAAATTTATCCCCCGTGTGTCGGTGGTTTTGGGCATAACACAAACATCCAAACACTCGTAAATTTTCAAAATTCGGTGGTTTTCCAAACAAGCATTCATACGGAGTTAGATAATTCAAAATGCTAGACAGGGTACGGTTGATCAAGTAACAAGCTGTCACAACACACTCACCCCAAAACTTAAGTGGAAGATTTCCCTCAAATCTTAAGGCCCTAGCGACGTTCAAAATGTGTTGGTGTTTTCTCTCCACTCTCCCATTTTGTTGAGGCGTACCCACACAAGATGTCTAAAAAATTATTCCTTCCTTTTGAAAATATGGAAGCAAATGTTTGAACTCAGTTCCATTATCACTCCAAACACGTATAATTTTCCCATTAAACCGACATTCAATAAAAGCCATAAAATTCAGAAAAATAGTTTCGATTTCCCATTTGTTATAAAGCAAATACACCCACGCCCTAGAATAATCATCAACAATCGTAAGAAAATACGATGCACCGCATGTAGATCTAGTTCCATACGGTCCCCACAAGTCACAATGAACCAACTCAAAAATTTTACTCGCTCTACTATCACTTTTCAGGAAACTCTCCCTGGGTTGTTTTGCCCGGAAACACACATCACACCCATCTTTATTCAATTTACTAGACTCACTTACATTGGGAAGTCTTTTAAGCAATTTTTCTGAAGGATGTCCTAACCGCTTGTGCCACAGGTCCATAGAATTCTCCCATAAATCGCCCTAACCGTCACGTTGGGAACCCCCCGAAACAAGAAAAGTCCTTCTTTGAGTTCACCCACTCCAATCATCCTCCTCGTCGTTCGGTCCTGCAAAACACAAAGTGGGTGTGAAATGAGCCTGACAATTTAATTCATCTAATACTTGTGTCACGGACATAAGATTGAATGCCAACTCAGGCACATAGAGAACATTTTTAAGTTTCAACCCTCCCTGCAATATAACACTTCCCTCTTGTGTGGCATGTGAATTCCGACCAGTGGGTTCCTGATACCGGAGGATTTAAGCAAAAAAAAATTTATACTAATATAATCCAACGGTTTTATGATTTTTGGTAATAATTTGTATAACTATCGTATTCATCTTTTCTTTTATTTATTTATTTATTTTTGTTTTTTGTTTTTCTTGTTTCAAATATAAAACATGTCGTACAAGGTTGATCGGTTTAGTGGTGAGCTAGACTAAAACCTGACATTGAAATCAGTGTTCGAACCCGTTAGGAGCACACAAAAAAATGAAATATGTCCACCGAGGCTTGATAAGTTATTATTTAATGACAAATTGTACAATATTATTTACTTATCATATGTCATCTCTTATACTATGTTTAATTTTATACTATTTGACGATGCTCAAAACCATACCGCACCACCCCAACTTACCGTACTATCTATCTACCCACTTTTATCATATCCAACCTTTTCTTACCCCGCCTTATTTTACCACCATTTCCTTCCTTAACATGTTCACCGAACTTACCTAACATTTCTCCACCACCTACCCTATCCTACCATACACATCTTACTTTTCATGACATGGCCCTACCCAACCTATCCCATTGCTCCCCTTACCCACTCGTCAACCTAACTTACATTAACTTACCACACATCACCCACACCGCCATACCCTACCCTATCCTATCACACTAACTTACATACCACCCACCCTACTCATCATCTACAACACTCTACATTTCCACCTACCCTACCTGCCTCACCACCCCAACTTACCCATCCACTTACCTATCTAACCCTACATCATCCTACCCACCACCCTACCATATCCTACCATTCTTCAACGTACGTTACCCTAAACTTTACCATACCTAAACCTATCTCATCACCACATTACCATACCCCATCACCTTACCTTACCCTACTACATAACCTACCATACCTAACCATACCATACCCTACACCACACCACTTACCTTACCGCACCCACCATACCTTGCGTCAACCCATCTCATCACCCATCCTTCCTCACCCCACCCACTTTACCCTACCTCATTCTTACCTTTCGCTCACATGTATTATCGATTTACATTTAATTCCATCTCATTTCATCAATTCCAATCTATTATAATCCTACGAAACAAACAAGACATAAGGTTTTAATCAGTGATCAACAATCGTATAAGTGATCAACAAGACATGGTGTCGTGCATTATTTGTAATAATTAAAAAAGTCAAAAGATGAGCTAATGTACACAAGTTATCAACTGAGTTTGAATGATCTAAAGACTAATTAAACTTGTTTTTGAGCGTTTTCCAAACTTGAGCATAATTTTATTTCTGGTGACGGACCAATTCAGACATATTTCACAGAATTTTCTTTTTTAAATGAAAATTTTCTAGTTAAACAAATGCTGATATGAACATTGAAAGTTAGAAAACAATATAAAGCTAAACATAATATAAGAGAAGACATATGATAAAAGACATAATATTGTACAATTTCATTAAATAAAAACTTATCAAGCCCTGATGAACAGAATTAAATTATTACCTTTATATTTTATAGATTTAACGATAGACAGATTTTAAACATGAAAACCAAAAATGAAATTGAAAAATTATGAATATGAGTTAGCATTCTAAATAGACTTTAGATAAAAATATTGTTATTTGTAAAAAAAAATCCGAAAAATCAAGAAACTGCTGGATTATATTTAAATAAACTTTAGAAACAACAATTATTGCATACATATAGTTGAGAATTGAAATTATATTTAAATAAACTTAAGAACATCAATTATTGCATACATATAGTTGAGAATTGAAATTATAGAATCTTTATATGAATGTCAACTCTTTTTTTATATAGATTTTTGTCCAGGAGGACAAAATTATCAAAAAATCGGGATAGAAAGAAACTGTAATTTAATAAGGACAAAAGTAACAATTATGAAGTAACAAATATGAAATAAAAAATGTGGAATTGAGTAATATAAAGTAATAATTGTGAAACACAAAGTAACATTAACACGTGAAGTAACAATTTTAAAGTAACGATTGTGATTTTTGTCTTTATAATCATGAAAATGTTACTTTTGTCTTTCCAGACCAATTTATTAATTTTTTTTTGTCCCCGTCGCCCCTTTCCTCTTTTTTATAAATGATTTCTCTCTCTTTCTCACATCCCAAACCGGAAAGACAGTGAAATTTCAGCAATTAAACTTTATTTTTTAGGAACCAACTTCAGCAAATAAGTTTAAATTAAATAGTGAGAAAATGCCGCTAATCATTCGTGGTTTTGTCGGACGCCAAAGATGAAGACATTTCCCAAAAAGTTTTGTTACATCCATAAATGCTCGAACTCGAAACTTTTTGTTTCAGCGACCTTCTACTCGAGACCCCCAGCAAGGTTTGCTGCAACTAGAAATGCTCCAACTCAGCTAACATTTTCTAATGTAAAGTCAATTCCTTTATTTAATCCTTTTTTGCAAGGAGGACGCAGAAATCATTTACTATATATCAACATCCAAAACAGCCCATCAGATACCACATCCAAAATCATTGGTTTCACCCAAATCATTTTGATTTGCGCAAGAATGGCAGAGAGTATAATTTATTTTTTGATACCAAAACTTACCACATTGTTATCTCAAGAGTATACACTGCTTCAAGGGCTTGAAAGAGATGTCCAATACATCGGAGATGAATTGGGAAGCATGCGTGCTTTCCTTAGGATTGCGGAAGCCAAACAAGATGCTGATGTTTTGGATGATGAACAAAAAGAATGGTTCAAACAAGTTATGGAAGTTGCATATGACACTGAAAACGTTGTCGACGAATTTCTGCTGCGTATCGCTCATCGCAATGATGCTGGATTTCGTGGCCATGTTCGTCATGTGTATACTTCTGTTAAGAATTTACCAGCTCGGCACCAGATCTCAGCAAAGATAAGAGACATAAAGTACAGAGTGGAGCAAATATCAGCTAGGCATCAGCGATACCAATCCATTGAAGGGATATCTGAAACAAGTTCTAAGAGGAATTCTGAGCATCCGATTCGAGGACACTCGCTTTTGATCAATGAGGCCGATCTCGTAGGCATTGATCGCCCAAAAAGGGAGATAATTTCTTTAATCCTCACCTATGAATCCCACCTAAAAGTTATCTCAGTGGTGGGAATGGGGGGATTAGGGAAGACCACATTGGTGAAAAGAGTTTATGAGGCTCCCGATGTCAAAAGAGAATTTTCTATCCGTGCTTGGTTGACTATCTCTGAGACGTTCATAATCGAGGATGCCTTAAAGAATTTGTTGCATCAATTATTCAAGGAAGTAAAACAACCATTCCCCGGTGAAGTGGATTCCATGGATAGAGATGAATTGAGAGCATTTGTCAGGGACTTTCTCAACGATAAAAGGTATATTATTGTCCTTGATGATTTATGGAAATTAGAACATTGGGATTCTATTAAATATGTATTCCCTGGTGATAATTGTAGCAGTCGTATTATAATAACCACTCGAATAAAAGACGTAGCAACTACTTGCTGCCATGAATTCCGTGGCAATGTCCATGAGATGCAGCCATTGTCAACTAATGATTCTTGGAAATTGTTTTGTGACAAGACATTTAAAAATAGCAATTGTCCTCCACATTTGGAGGAAATTTCATGGAGTATAATGAGTAAATGTGAGGGTCTGCCACTAGGCATTGTAGCGATTGGTGGTCTTTTGGCATTGAAGGATACAAGTAAACTAGGGGAGTGGGAGATGGTGCTTCGTAGCCTTGGTGGAGAACTTGAAGGCATCGGCAAACTTGATCAAGTCAGAAAGATTCTTCTTCTCAGTTATAATGACATGCCGTACTATCTAAAATCTTGTTTGTTGTATATGGGCATCTTCCCTGAAGACGAGATTGTCTCCACAAGAGTATTAAGATTTTTGTGGATAGCGGAGGGATTTGTAGAAGTGAGACCAGGGATGACTAGAATGGAGG
Organism: Gentiana straminea; assembly: GCA_036785695.1. Classification (NCBI taxonomy): domain Eukaryota; kingdom Viridiplantae; phylum Streptophyta; class Magnoliopsida; order Gentianales; family Gentianaceae; genus Gentiana; species Gentiana straminea. Next base: position 3,043,794 of record JAVUPR010000437.1, read on the forward strand.
TTGCTTATAGTTATCTCAATGAACTAATAGGTAGAAGCTTAATTCAAGTTGCACACACTTCTAGGGACGGGAGTGTACAAAGTTGTCGTGTCCATGACCTCACCTACAAAATAATTCTCTCAAAATGTAAGGAACACAACATAGTAGAAATAGCTTCTACACCATACACCACATTGAACGTTAGACGTTTAGTGTTCAGTGAGTCTGCCTTTCTTAAAGAGCCTGTCCATTTGTTACATCTCCGATCTTTAATAAGAATCCAAAATTCCGCTTCTAATCTATCTGACTCTTCTTTATCTCAACTTCTGAAAGGTACTTCGAAGTTACTCAAGGTGTTGCACTTGGAATCTTCCCATCTAAACATTATTCCGGATGATGTTTTTAAATTGTATAACCTTACTTATATAAACCTAGAAAATACCGATGTTACACATATCCCTAAAAGTATAAGGAATCTTCAAAACTTAGAATATTTGAATCTACGAAGGACCAATGTGAAAGTGTTACCAGCCGATATCATAATGCTTAAGAAACTGTTCTATCTTGTGGTAGGTAAGAGTATCGAGGATTTACATTCTAGTACTTTGGGCTTCAAAGCTCCACGTGGAATTGGAGGGCTGTTTTCCTTACAATATTTGCAATATATTGAGGCGGATAGTGAAGAAGTCATACAAGAAATCGGGAAGCTCACACAGTTGAGGTCACTTAGCATTAGGAAGATCACAAGTGCAAATGGAAGGGAGCTATGTTCTTCCCTCGACATGTTGACCAATCTTAACCATCTAACTATTCAAGCAATCGAGAAGAAATCACCCGAGATTCTTGATTTGGAATATCCATTTACTTCAACTCATCACTTTGATGTCTTGTACTTAGAGGGGGGTTTGTTAAAGGTACCATATTGGGTTTCCTCGTGTCAGAGCTTGTTAAACCTAAATCTGGTTAATAGTTGTTTAAGAGAAACTCCATTGAGGTCACTTGAAGGATTGCCGAATTTGATTGAGCTTTATCTTAATAATGCATATATGGGGGATACGTTGAACTTTAAGGCTGGAGGATTTCAAAAACTCAAACGCCTATGCCTCAATTACTTAAGTGGATTGAAATTTGTGACATTAGAGAAAGGGACACTGCCTAATTTGGAGTCCTTTTGGATGGACAACTGCCCGTTACTTAAAGAGTTACCTCAAGATATACGATATTTAAACATCCTTCAGTCTCTACATCTGCATGATATGCCTGAGAGGCTGGTAAATAACTTACGAAGTCTTGACGAATTTGACGACAACCCAATACTTTATTATACTGAAATTATTGTTGTATTCTTCGTCAATGGAAAATGTCTAGGACAGTATCTAATGTAGTAAATGCAGGTGTGTGTGTATATATATATATATATATATATAAATTACTGAGGATCAATGTACAGCACAATTTGATTTGTAATAAGATAATAAACACCCCAATGTTCATTCATTTTTTTATTATCTTGTACCTGTATGCAACGAGAGTATAAATCATAATTTGGAAAGAAAAAAAAATGAGAGAGAAATGAAAACAGAACGAAAAATCTAAACTCGGAAACAGACGACAAGTAGATAACAAACAGAAGCAATATGAACGAAAAGTATAGCGAAAAAGACGACAAGTAGACAACAAACAGAAGCAATTCAAACGAAAAGTATGGCGAAATTGATAAAACACAGAAACAAGAAGAACATTGTGACTTAACGTGGTTTCTAGCGTTGTGCCACCTACTCACGGACAGAAGCGGAGATATTTAATTATGCACCAGAAAGTTACAAAGTTTACACACACGTTACATTGATTACAACGTTCGGTATTTATAGGCACAAATCCCCAAACCCTAACCGCCATAGAATCTTTGTCAGAACTGCCATAAATGTCCAAGATGTGGGCCCAACATCAACTGACTCCACCAGCTCAGTAATCAATCAGCTCAGATATAGAACTCAACAGTATTCAACAGAAATCAGCAGACCACTCTGATGACAGACGGAACTCAGCAGTGCTTCAACCCAGCTGACCATCATTCTTAGATGACCCCACATAAGTTCCACCAGATATAGAGATCAAGTCACACTTCGCTGACAAATCTTCACATTGGCTTGAACTTTCAATGAAAATCACCAGATTGCATAACCAGACGTACTGTACCTAGAGACGGAACCAGGAATTTTCGGTGAGGTGGGCTAATGGGCTATATCTGTAGGGTCGGGTGGGCTGTATTAAAACAATTAATTGTGTTAGACTGAATTATATAAGGTTTTTTATGAACCGAAATAAAACCGGGTGATATGCACCCACCCAAGCATAGGCCTAGTTCCGTCCCTGACTGCACCAGATGCATTCGTTAATGCCAGGATGTACTGTTCCAGGCTTCTCCTTAGAATCCACTCAGTTGATCTGCTCTCATCTGGGTATCCAAACTTCATATTATAAGCTTTTGATGTTTAGTAAGTCCAGACACAACTGAAACTTGCTCTGCTGAGCCGGTTTAGTAAGCATATCAGCAAGATTCTCCATGGTGCTGATCCTTCCTTACATGAACCCTCTTGTCATCCTTTAGGAAATGATACCTCACATCTATATGCTTGGTTCTCTTATGATGAACATGATCCCTAGTCAAACATATTGCACTCAAACTGTCACAATATATCTTTGCTTGATCCTGATGTAGCCTAAATCACTGACTAGTCCCTTCAACCAGATACCCTTGTTGGCTACTTCAGTAAGAGCCATATATTCTGCCTCAATAGTTGATAAAGAAACTATTGCCGGAAGAGTTGCTTTCCTGCCGACAACTGAATTCCTCAATGTGAAAACATAACCAATCATTGATTTTCTGCTGTCCACACATCACCTGCATAACCAGCATCACAGTACCTTGTGACCAAACCTTGAGTATCATTCCCCATAGATAAGACCAACTTCAGATGTACCTTTCAGTACTTGAACATCCTTTTCACAGCTTTCCAGTGTTCCTTTCTGATAAGTCAACCATATATGATTATTCTTAGATCGTTTTGGCCTGTTTTAATGCATATTTTGTGATTTTCGTATGATAAATTACCTTTTTGGACTAGATCACTGCTGCGGCTTTGATATTTTGCAGATATGATGATCCGAGTATGAAAGGAAATGAAAATGAGCTAAAAAGGAGTCAAAGTAATTAAGGCATGAAGAATCACACCCAGGTGTGAAAGAATGGAACAGGGTGTGAAAAAATACGGAAACTATTCAGATTTTCTACAAGCCAATGAAATGTTCTGATTGGTGGACACAATTTCCAGCGTAATATGTTGGTGGTGGCGTGATTTATTATGAAAAAGGAGGAGCCTCACACGCCAGAAGACTCAAAGAGAGAAGGAAATTGATTTTTAGAGATTATCTTGATTAAATTAATTATGGAAATTTCTAGATTTTGTAATTGTCTTTTAATCTCTCTCCCAAGTTTACAAAAAACAAAATTTTTCCAACGCCAGAATCAGTTTGTGAGGCGTGAACATATTATCCATTCCAGCTACTATTTTCCCTCAACTTTTGAAGAACAATATTTTTGCTTAGGGCTCAAGAACGAAGAATGATTGTGAATTTCTTGGTTTTATGATATTTGTGAGACTATTCTCTTTTCTCTCTCTTAATTTTCTGCCTTTTATTTTATTTTTACGTTTCACAATGCCTAAATCCATGATTTTTGTGATCTCTTTAATTATGCGCGAGTAGATTTAATTTTCTAGGATTAGAAGAGCCCGGTAAATGAATATATGAGTTAAAGATTCAATCTTTCCTATTATTATGAATTGATATGCTTTCGTATTGATTTTAGTGCACTATTTCGTATGAATTTATGGATTGATGGATCGAAAGATGAATTTCCATTGGTTTATATGAAGAATTTGTTATCAATTAGGTGATGGACTGAAAGGTGAAATTTAATTGATAGGTTAGAACCCTAATTTCAATCAAGAAAATTCATGAGAGCGAAAGTTAATTGAAATTTCTTGTGACAATATGAATAATGATATTTAATGGGTCTAAATTAATTTGATGAGCGTGAAATCGGATTTAATATTGATTTAGGCACGGTTAATAGTACTCCCTCCGTCCCAATTTGTTTGGGACATATTCCCTTTTATGGATGTCACAAAATAAGTCCCATTACAAATGTTTAGATTTAAAGTTGCTTCTTAAATGTCTAAAATACCCACATATCAACATTTATTGGAAAATTTAAGGACAATATAATAGGGGTGTAATTGTAAATTAGTCATGTATTTAATGATTAGACAATGTAATAAATGATGTTTCCTTAGGTTTTTTCTTTGGTAACGAGTTCGAATTCATGTTTTCTTCTATTTAACGAGTTCAAATTTGTGTTTTTCTCTGGTAACGAGTTGTCCTTGTAGATTAAATGTAATTTTTCTCTAATAACGAGTTGACATCGCTGGAAATTTGTGTTTTCTCTTTATAACGAGTAAAAATTTGTGTTTTTTCTTTGGTAACGAGTATGAATTCATGTTTTCTTCTTATTAACGAGTTCAAATTTGTGTTTTTCTCGGGTAACGAGTTGTCCATCCAGAAAAAAATGTCTTTTTCCCAAATAACGAATTGACATCGCCGGAAATTTGTGTTTTCCCTTTATAACGAGTAGAAATTTGTGTTTTTTCTTTGGTAACGAGTTCGAATTCATGTTTTCTTCTTATTAACGAGTTCAAATTTGTGTTTTTCATTGGTAACGAGTTGTCCTTCCAGAAAAAATGTCTTTTTCCCGAATAACGAGTTGACATCGAGGGAAATTTGCGTTTTCCCTTTATAACGAGTAGAAATTTGTGTTTTTTCTTTGGTAACGAGTTCGAATTCATGTTTTCTTCTTATTAACGAGTTCAAATTTGTGTTTTTCTCTGGTAACGAGTTGTCCTTCCAGAAAAAATGTCTTTTTCCCAAATAACGAGTTGACATCACCGGAAATTTGTGTTTTCCCTTTATAACGGGTAGAAATTTGTGTTTTTTCTTTGGTAACGAGTTTGAATTCATGTTTTCTTCTTATTAACGAGTTCAAATTTGTGTTTTTCTCTGGTAACGTGTTGTCCTTGCAGATAAAATGTTTTTTTACCCTAATAACGAGTTGACATCGCCGGAAATTTGTGTTTTCTCTTTATAACGAGTAAAAATTTGTGTTTTTTCTTTGGCAACGAGTTCGAATTCATGTTTTCTTCTTATTAACGAGTTCAAATTTGTGTTTTTCTCTGGTAACGAGTTGTCCTTCCAAAAAAAAAATGTCTTTTTCCCTAATAACGAGTTGACATCGCCGGAAATTTGTGTTTTCCCTTTATAACGAGTAGAATTTTGTGTTTTTTCTTTGGTAACGAGTACGAATTCATGTTTTCTTCTATTTAACGAGTTCAAATTTGTGTTTTTCTCTGGTAACGAGTTGTCCTTGCAGATAAAATGTTTTTTTCCCTAATAACAAGTTGACCTCGCCGGAAATTTGTGTTTTCTCTTTATAACGAGTAAAAATTTGTGTTTTTTCTTTGGTAACGGGTTCGAATTCATGTTTTCTTCTTATTAACGAGTTCAAATTTGTGTTTTTCTCTGGGTAACGAGTTGTCCTTCCAGAAAAAATGTCTTTTTCCTGAATAACGAGTTGACATCGCCGGAAATTTGTGTTTTCCCTTTATAACGAGTAGAAATTTGTGTTTTTTCTTTGGTAACGAGTTCGAATTCATGTTTTCTTCTTATTAACGAGTTCAAATTTGTGTTTTTCTCTGGTAACGAGTTGTCCTTCCAGAAAAAATGTCTTTTTCCCTAATAACGAGTTGACATCACCGGAAATTTGTGTTTTCCCTTTATAACGAGTAGAAATTTGTGTTTTCCCTTTATAACGAGTAGAAATTTGTGTTTTTTCTTTGGTAACGAGTTCGAATTCATGTTTTCTTCTTATTAACGAGTTCAAATTTGTGTTTTTCTCTGGTAATGAGTTGTCCTTCCAGAAAAAATGTCTTTTTCGTTAATAACTAGTTCAAATCGCTGGAAATTTGTGTTTTCCCTTTATAACGAGTAGAAATTTGTGTTTTTTCTTTGGTAACGAGTTCGAATTCATGTTTTCTTCTTATTAACGAGTTCAAATTTTTTTTTCTCTGTTAATGAGTTGTCCTTCTAGAAAAAATGTCTTTTTCCTTAACAACGAGTTCACATCTCCGGAAATTTGTGTTTTCCCTTTATAACGAGTAGAAATTTGTGTTTTTTCTTTGGTAACGAGTTCGAATTCATGTTTTCTTCTTATTAACGAGTTCAAATTTGTGTTTTTCTCTGGTAACGAGTTGTCCTTCCAGAAAAAATGTCTTTTTCCCTAATAACGAGTTGACATCACCGGAAATTTGTGTTTTCCCTTTGTAATGAGTAGAAATTTGTGTTTTTTCTTTGGTAACGAGTTCGAATTCATGTTTTCTTCTTATTAACGAGTTCAAATTTGTGTTTTTCACTGGTAACGAGTAGTCCTTCCAGAAAAAATGTCTTTTTCCCGAATAACGAGTTGACATCGTCGGAAATTTGTGTTTTCCCTTTATAACGAGTAGAAATTTGTGTTTTTTCTTTGGTAACGAGTTCGAATTCATGTTTTCTTCTTATTAACGAGTTCAAATTTGTGTTTTTCTCTGGTAACGAGTTGTCCTTCCAGAAAAAATGTCTTTTTCCTTAATAACGAGTTGACATCGCCGGAAATTTGCGTTTTCCCTTTATAACGAGTAGAAATTTGTGTTTTTTCTTTGGTAACGAGTTCGAATTCATGTTTTCTTCTTATTAACGAGTTCAAATTTGTGTTTTTCTCTCGGTAACGAGTTGTCCTTCCGTAAAAAATGTCTTTTTCCCTAATAACGAGTTGACATCACCGGAAATTTGTGTTTTCCTTTATAACGGGTAGAAATTTGTGTTTTTTCTTTGGTAACGAGTTTGAATTCATGTTTTCTTCTTATTAACGAGTTCAAATTTGTGTTTTTCTCTGGTAACGAGTTGTCCTTGCAGATAAAATGTTTTTTTACCCTAATAACGAGTTGACATCGCCGGAAATTTGTGTTTTCTCTTTATAACGAGTAAAAATTTGTGTTTTTTCTTTGGTAACGAGTTCGAATTCATGTTTTCTTCTTATTAACGAGTTCAAATTTGTGTTTTTCTCTGGTAACGAGTTGTCCTTCCAAAAAAAAAATGTCTTTTTCCCTAATAACGAGTTGACATCGCCGGAAATTTGTGTTTTCCCTTTATAACGAGTAGAATTTTGTGTTTTTTCTTTGGTAACGAGTACGAATTCATGTTTTCTTCTATTTAACGAGTTCAAATTTGTGTTTTTCTCTGGTAACGAGTTGTCCTTGCAGATAAAATGTTTTTTTCCCTAATAACAAGTTGACCTCGCCGGAAATTTGTGTTTTCTCTTTATAACGAGTAAAAATTTGTGTTTTTTCTTTGGTAACGGGTTCGAATTCATGTTTTCTTCTTATTAACGAGTTCAAATTTGTGTTTTTCTCTGGGTAACGAGTTGTCCTTCCAGAAAAAATGTCTTTTTCCTGAATAACGAGTTGACATCGCCGGAAATTTGTGTTTTCCCTTTATAACGAGTAGAAATTTGTGTTTTTTCTTTGGTAACGAGTTCGAATTCATGTTTTCTTCTTATTAACGAGTTCAAATTTGTGTTTTTCTCTGGTAACGAGTTGTCCTTCCAGAAAAAATGTCTTTTTCCCTAATAACGAGTTGACATCACCGGAAATTTGTGTTTTCCCTTTTTAACGAGTAGAAATTTGTGTTTTCCCTTTATAACGAGTAGAAATTTGTGTTTTTTCTTTGGTAACGAGTTCGAATTCATGTTTTCTTCTTATTAACGAGTTCAAATTTGTGTTTTTCTCTGGGTAATGAGTTGTCCTTCAGAAAAAATGTCTTTTTCCTTAATAACTAGTTCACATCGCCGGAAATTTGTGTTTTCCCTTTATAACGAGTAGAAATTTGTGTTTTTTCTTTGGTAACGAGTTCGAATTCATGTTTTCTTCTTATTAACGAGTTCAAATTTTTTTTTCTCTGTTAATGAGTTGTCCTTCTAGAAAAAATGTCTTTTTCCTTAACAACGAGTTCACATCTCCGGAAATTTGTGTTTTCCCTTTATAACGAGTAGAAATTTGTGTTTTTTCTTTGGTAACGAGTTCGAATTCATGTTTTCTTCTTATTAACGAGTTCAAATTTGTGTTTTTCTCTCGGTAACGAGTTGTCCTTCCGTAAAAAAATGTCTTTTTCCCTAATAACGAGTTGACATCACCGGAAATTTGTGTTTTCCCTTTGTAACGAGTAGAAATTTGTGTTTTTTCTTTGGTAACGAGTTCGAATTCATGTTTTCTTCTTATTAACGAGTTCAAATTTGTGTTTTTCACTCGGTAACGAGTAGTCCTTCCGTAGAAAAAATGTCTTTTTCCCGAATAACGAGTTGACATCGTCGGAAATTTGTGTTTTCCCTTTATAACGAGTAGAAATTTGTGTTTTTTCTTTGGTAACGAGTTCGAATTCATGTTTTCTTCTTATTAACGAGTTCAAATTTGTGTTTTTCTCTGGTAACGAGTTGTCCTTCCAAAAAAATTTCTTTTTCCTTAATAACGAGTTCACATCGCCGGAAATTTGTATTTTCCCTTTATAACGAGTAGAAATTTATGTTTTTTCTTTGGTAACGAGTTCAAATTCATGTTTTCTTCTATTTAACGAGTTCGAATTTATGTTTTTCTCTGGTAACGAGTTGTCCTTGTAGATTAAATGTATTTTTTCCCTAATAACGAGTTGACATCGCTGGAAATTTTTGTTTTCTCTTTATAACGAGTAAAAATTTGTGTTTTTTCTTTGGTAATGAGTTCGAATTCATGTTTTCTTCTTATTAACGAGTTCAAATTTGTGATTTTCTCTGGTAACGAGTTGTCCTTCCAAAAAAAAATGTCTTTTTCCCTAATAACGAATTGACATCGTCGGAAATTTGTGTTTTCCCTATATAACGAGTAGAAATTTGTGTTTTTTCTTTGGTAACGAGTTCGAATTCATGTTTTCTTCTTATTAACGAGTTCAAATTTGTGTTTTTCTCTGGTAACGAGTTGTCCTTCCAGAAAAATTTCTTTTTCCTTAATAACGAGTTCACATCGCCGGAAATTTGTGTTTTCCCTTTATAACGAGTAGAAATTTGTGTTTTTTCTTTGGTAACGAGTTCGAATTCATGTTTTCTTCTTATTAACGAGTTCAAATTTGTGTTTTTCTCTCGGTAACGAGTTGTCCTTGTAGATTAAATGTCTTTTTCCCTAATAACGAGTTGACATCGCCGGAAATTTTGTTTTCTCTTTATAACGAGTAAAAATTTGTGTTTTTTCTTTGGTAACGAGTTCGAATTCATGTTTTCTTCTTATTAACGAGTTCAAATTTGTGATTTTCTCTCGGTAACGAGTTGTCCTTCCAAAAAAAAATGTCTTTTTCCCTAATAACGAGTTGACATCGCCGGAAATTTGTGTTTTCCCTTTATAACGAGTAGAAATTTGTGTTTTTTCTTTGGTAACGAGTTCGAATTCATGTTTTCTTCTTATTAACGAGTTCAAATTTGTGTTTTTCTCGGTAACGAGTTGTCCTTCCGTAGAAAAATGTCTTTTTCCCTAATAACGAGTTGACATCGAGCTGAAATTTGTGTTTTCCCTTTATAACGAGTAGAAATTTGTGTTTTTTCTTTGGTAACGAGTTCGAATTCATGTTTTCTTCTTATTAACGAGTTCAAATTTGTGTTTTTCTCTCGGTAACGAGTTGTCCTTCCGTAAAAAATGTCTTTTTCCCTAATAACGAGTTGACATCACCGGAAATTTGTGTTTTCCCTTTATAACGAGTAGAAATTTGTGTTTTTTCGTTGGTAACGAGTTCGAATTCATGTTTTCTTCTTATTAACGAGTTCAAATTTGTGTTTTTCTCTGGTAACGTGTTGTCCTTCCAGAAAAAATGTTTTTTTCCCTAATAACGAGTTGACATCGGCGGAAATTTGTGTTTTCCCTTTATAACGAGTAGAAATTTGTGTTTTTTCTTTGGTAACGAGTTCGAATTCATGTTTTCTTCTTATTAACGAGTTCAAATTTGTGTTTTTCTCTTGTAACTAGTTGTCCTTGCAGAAAAAAATGTTTTTTCCCTGATAACGAGTTGACATCGCCGGAAATTTGTGTTTTCCCTTTATAACGAGTAGAAATTTGTGTTTTTTCTTTGGTAACGAGTTCGAATTCATGTTTTCTTCGTATTAACGTGTTCAAATTTGTGTTTTTCTCTGGTAACGAGTTGTCCTTGTAGATAAAATGTTTTTTTCCTTAATAACGAGTTGACATCGCCGGAAATTTATGTTTTCTCTTTATAACGAGTAAAAATTTGTGTTTTTTCTTTGGTAACGAGTTCGAATTCATGTTTTCTTCTTATTAACGAGTTCAAATTTGTGTTTTTCTCTGGTAACGAGTTGTCCTTCCGAAAAAAAAATGTCTTTTTCCCTAATAACGAGTTGACATCGCCGGAAATTTGTGTTTTCCCTTTATAACGAGTAGAAATTTGTGTTTTTTCTTTGGTAACGAGTTCGAATTCATGTTTTCTTCTTATTTAACGAGTTCAAATTTGTGTTTTTTCTCGGTAACGAGTTGTCCTTGCGATAAAATTTTTTTTCCCTAATAACAAGTTGACATCGCCGGAAATTTGTGTTTTCTCTTTATAACGAGTAAAATTTGTGTTTTTTCTTTGGTAACGAGTTCGAATTCATGTTTTCTTCTTATTAACGAGTTCAAATTTGTGTTTTTCTCTCGGTAACGAGTTGTCCTTCCGAGAAAAAAATGTCTTTTTCCCTAATAACGAGTTGACATCGCCGGAAATTTGTGTTTTCCCTTTATAACGAGTAGAAATTTGTGTTTTTTCTTTGGTAACGAGTTCGAATTCATGTTTTCTTCTTATTAACGAGTTCAAATTTGTGTTTTTCTCGGGTAACGAGTTGTCCTTCCGAAAAAATGTCTTTTTCCCTAATAACGAGTTGACATCGCCGGAAATTTGTGTTTTCCCTTTATAACGAGTAGAAATTTGTGTTTTTTCTTTGGTAACGAGTTCGAATTCATGTTTTCTTCTTATTAACGAGTTCAAATTTGTGTTTTTCTCGGTAACGAGTTGTCCTTCCGTAGAAAAAATGTCTTTTTCCCTAATAACGAGTTGACATCACCGGAAATTTGTGTTTTCCCTTTATAACGAGTAGAAATTTGTGTTTTTTCTTTGGTAACGAGTTTGAATTCATGTTTTCTTCTTATTAACGAGTTCAAATTTGTGTTTTTCTCGGTAACGAGTTGTCCTTCAAAAAAAAATGTCTTTTTCCCTAATAACGAGTTGACATCGGCGGAAATTTGTGTTTTCCTTTATAACGAGTAGAAATTTGTGTTTTTTCTTTGGTAACGAGTTCGAATTCATGTTTTCTTCTTATTAACGAGTTCAAATTTGTGTTTTTCTTTGGTAACGTGTTGTCCTTCCAAAAAAAAATGTCTTTTTCCTTAATAACGAGTTGACATCGGCGGAAATTTGTGTTTTCCCTTTATAACGAGTAGAAATTTGTGTTTTTTCTTTGGTAACGAGTTCGAATTCATGTTTTCTTCTTATTAACGAGTTCAAATTTGTGTTTTTCTCTGGTAACGTGTTGTCCTTCCAGAAAAAATATCTTTTTCCCTAATAAAGAGTTGACATCGCCGGAAATTTGTGTTTTCCCTTTATAACGAGTAGAAATTTGTGTTTTTTCTTTGGTAACGAGTTGTCCTTCCAGAAAAATGTCTTTTTCCCTAATAACGAGTTGACATCACCGGAAATTTGTGTTTTCCCTTTATAATGAGTAGAAATTTGTGTTTTTTCTTTGGTAACGAGTTTGACTTCATGTTTTCTTCTTATTAACGAGTTCAAATTTGTGTTTTTTTCTGGTAACGTGTTGTCCTTGCAGATAAAATGTCTTTTTCCCTAATAACGAGTTGACATCGGCGGAAATTTGTGTTTTCCCTTTATAACGAGTAGAAATTTGTGTTTTTTCTTTGGTAACGAGTTCGAATTCATGTTTTCTTCTTATTAACGAGTTCAAATTTGTGTTTTTCTCTGGTAACGTGTTGTCCTTCCAGAAAAAATGTCTTTTTCCCTAAAAAAGAGTTGACATCGCCGGAAATTTGTATTTTTCCTTTATAACGAGTGTTTTTTCTTTGGTAACGAGTTCGAATTGTGTTTTCTTCTTTTGGTAACGAGTTGTCCTTCCGGAAAAAATGTCTTTTTCCCTAATAACGAGTTGACATCACCGGAAATTTGTGTTTTCCCTTTATAACGAGTAGAAATTTGTGTTTTTTCTTTGGTAACGAGTTTGAATTCATGTTTTCTTCTTATTAACGAGTTCAAATTTGTGTTTTTCTCTCGGTAACGTGTTGTCCTTGCAGATAAAATGTCTTTTTCCCTAATAACGAGTTGACATCGGCGGAAATTTGTGTTTTCCCTTTATAACGAGTAGAATTTGTGTTTTTTCTTTGGTAACGAGTTCGAATTCATGTTTTCTTCTTATTAACGAGTTCAAATTTGTGTTTTTCTCTTGTAACGAGTTGTCCTTCCGAAAAAATGTCTTTTTCCCTAATAACGAGTTGACATCACCGAAATTTGTGTTTTCCCTTTATAACGAGTAGAAATTTGTGTTTTTTCTTTGGTAACGAGTTCGAATTCATGTTTTCTTCTTATTAACGAGTTCAAATTTGTGTTTTTCTCTCGGTAACGAGTTGTCCTTGTAAAAATGTATTTTTCCCTAATAACGAGTTGACATCGCCGGAAATTTTTGTTTTCTCTTTATAACGAGTAGAAATTTGTGTTTTTTCTTTGGTAACGAGTTCGAATTCATGTTTTCTTCTTATTAACGAGTTCAAATTTGTCTTTTTCCGGTAACGAGTTGTCCTTCAAAAAAAAATGTCTTTTTCCCTAATAACGAGTTGACATCGCCGGAAATTTGTGTTTTCCCTTTATAACGAGTAGAAATTTGTGTTTTTTCTTTGGTAACGAGTTCGAATTCATGTTTTCTCTTATTAACGAGTTCAAATTTGTGTTTTTCTCTGGTAACGAGTTGTCCTTCTAGAAAAAATGTCTTTTTCCCTAATAACGAGTTGACATCACCGGAAATTTGTGTTTCCCTTTATAACGAGTAGAAATTTGTGTTTTTTCTTTGGTAACGAGTTTGAATTCATGTTTTCTTCTTATTATAGAGTTCAAATTTGTGTTTTTCTCTGGTAACGTGTTGTCCTTCCAGAAAAAATGCCTTTTTCCCTAATAACGAGTTGACATCGCCGGAAATTTATGTTTTCCCTTTATAACGAGTAGAAATTTGTGTTTTTTCTTTGGTAACGAGTTCGAATTCATGTTTTCTTCTTATTAACGAGTTCAAATTTGTGTCTCTCACTGGTAACGAGTAGTCCTTCCCGAAAAAAATGTCTTTTTCCCGAATAACGAGTTGACATCGCCGGAAAATTGTGTTTTCCCTTTATAACGAGTAGAAATTTGTGTTTTTTCTTTGGTAACGAGTTCGAATTCATGTTTTCTTCTTATTAACGAGTTCAAATTTGTGTTTTTCTCTGGTAACGAGTTGTCCTTCCAGAAAAAATGTCTTTTTCCCTAATAACGAGTTGACATCACCGGAAATTTGTGTTTTCCCTTTATAACGAGTAGAAATTTGTGTTTTTTCTTTGGTAACGAGTTTGAATTCATGTTTTCTTCTTATTAACGAGTTCAAATTTGTGTTTTTCTCTGCTAACGTGTTGTCCTTCCAGAAAAAATGTCTTTTTCCCTAATAACGAGTTGACATCGGCGGAAATTTGTGTTTTCCCTTTATAACGAGTAGAAATTTGTGTTTTTTCTTTGGTAACGAGTTCGAATTCATGTTTTCTTGTTATTAACGAGTTCAAATTTGTGTTATTCTCGGGTAACGAGTTGTCCTTCCAGAAAAAATGTCTTTTTCCCTAATAACGAGTTGACATCGCCGGAAATTTGTGTTTTCCCTTTATAACGAGTAGAAATTTGTGTTTTTTCTTTGGTAACGAGTTCGAATTCATGTTTTCTTCTATTTAACGAGTTCAAATTTGTGTTTTTCTCGGGTAACAAGTTGTCCTTGTAGATTAAATCTTTTTTCCCTAATAACGAGTTGACATCGCCGGAAATTTGTGTTTTCTCTTTATAACGAGTAAAAATTTGTGTTTTTTCTTTGGTAACGAGTTCGAATTCATGTTTTCTTCTTATTAACGAGTTCAAATTTGTGTTTTTCTCTGGTAACGAGTTGTCCTTCTAGAAAAAAATGTCTTTTTCCCTAATAACGAGTTGACATCGCCGGAAATTTGTGTTTTCCCTTTATAACGAGTAGAAATTTGTGTTTTTTCTTTGGTAACGAGTTCGAATTCATGTTTTCTTGTTATTAACGAGTTCAAATTTGTGTTTTTCTTGGGTAACGAGTTGTCCTTCCAGAAAAAAATGCCTTTTTCCCTAATAACGAGTTGACATCGCCGGAAATTTGTGTTTTCCCGTTATAACGAGTAGAAATTTGTGTTTTTTCTTTGGTAACGAGTTCGAATTCATGTTTTCTTCTTATTAACGAGTTTAAATTTGTGTTTTTCACTGGTAACGAGTAGTCCTTCCAGAAAAAATGTCTTTTTCCCGAATAACGAGTTGTCATCGCCGGAAATTTGTGTTTTCCCTTTATAACGAGTAGAAATTTGTGTTTTTTCTTTGGTAACGAGTTCGAATTCATGTTTTCTTCTTATTAACGAGTTCAAATTTGTGTTTTTTTTGGTAACGAGTTGTCCTTTCCAGAAAAAATGTCTTTTTCCCTAATAACGAGTTGACATCACCGGAAATTTGTGTTTTCCCTTTATAATGAGTAGAAATTTGTGTTTTTTCTTTGGTAACGAGTTCGAATTCATGTTTTCTTCTTATTAACGAGTTCAAATTTGTGTTTTTCTCTGGTAACGTGTTGTCCTTGCGGATAAAATGTCTTTTCCCTAATAACGAGTTGACATAGGCGGAAATTTGTGTTTTCCCTTTATAACGAGTAGAAATTTGTGTTTTTTCTTTGGTAACGAGTTCGAATTAATGTTTTCTTCTTATTAACGAGTTCAAATTTTTGTTTTTCTCTTGTAACGAGTTGTCCTTCCAGAAAAAATGTCTTTTTCCCTAATAACGAGTTGACATCACCGAAAATTTGTGTTTTCCCTTTATAACGAGTAGAAATTTGTGTTTTTTCTTTGGTAACGAGTTCGAATTCATGTTTTCTTCTTATTAACGAGTTCAAATTTGTGTTTTTCTCTCGGTAACGAGTTGTCCTTAGAAAAAATGTCTTTTTCCCTAATAACGAGTTGACATCATCGGAAATTTGTGTTTTCCCTTTATAACGAGTAGAAATTTGTGTTTTTTCTTTGGTAACGAGTTCGAATTCATGTTTTCTTCTTATTAACGAGTTCAAATTTGTGTTTTTCTCTGGTAACGAGTTGTCCTTCTAGAAAAAATGTCTTTTTCCTTAATAACGAGTTCACATCGCCGGAAATTTGTGTTTTCCCTTTATAACGAGTAGAAATTTGTGTTTTTTCTTTGGTAACGAGTTCGAATTCATGTTTTCTTCTATTTAACGAGTTCAAATTTGTGTTTTTCTCTGGTAACGAGTTGTCCTTGTAGATTAAATGTTTTTTTCCCTAATAACGAGTTGACATCGCCGGAAATTTGTGTTTTCTCTTTATAACGAGTAAAAATTTGTGTTTTTTCTTTGGTAACGAGTTCGAATTCATGTTTTCTTCTTATTAACGAGTTCAAATTTGTGTTTTTCTCTGGTAACGAGTTGTGCTTCCGAAAAAAATGTCTTTTTCCCTAATAACGAGTTGACATCATCGGAAATTTGTGTTTTCCCTTTATAACGAGTAGAAATTTGTGTTTTTTCTTTGGTAACGAGTTCGAATTCATGTTTTCTTCTTATTAACGAGTTCAAATTTGTGTTTTTCTCGGTAACGAGTTGTCCTTCCGAGAAAAAATGTCTTTTTCCCTAATAACGAGTTGACATCATCGGAAATTTGTGTTTTCCCTTTATAACGAGTAGAAATTTGTGTTTTTTCTTTGGTAACGAGTTCGAATTCATGTTTTCTTCTATTTAACGAGTTCAACTTTGTGTTTTTCTCGGGTAACAAGTTGTCCTTGTAGATTAAATCTTTTTTTTCCCTAATAACGAGTTGACATCGCCGGAAATTTGTGTTTTCTCTTTATAACGAGTAAAAATTTGTGTTTTTTCTTGGTAACGAGTTCGAATTCATGTTTTCTTCTTATTAACGAGTTCAAATTTGTGTTTTTCTCTGGTAACGAGTTGTCCTTCTAGAAAAAAATGTCTTTTTCCCTAATAACGAGTTGACATCGCCGGAAATTTGTGTTTTCCCTTTATAACGAGTAGAAATTTGTGTTTTTTCTTTGGTAACGAGTTCGAATTCATGTTTTCTTGTTATTAACGAGTTCAAATTTGTGTTTTTCTTGGGTAACGAGTTGTCCTTCCAGAAAAAAATGCCTTTTTCCCTAATAACGAGTTGACATCGCCGGAAATTTGTGTTTTCCCGTTATAACGAGTAGAAATTTGTGTTTTTTCTTTGGTAACGAGTTCGAATTCATGTTTTCTTCTTATTAACGAGTTTAAATTTGTGTTTTTCTCGGTAACGAGTAGTCCTTCCGAAAAAATGTATTTTTCCCGAATAACGAGTTGTCATCGCCGGAAATTTGTGTTTTCCCTTTATAACGAGTAGAAATTTGTGTTTTTTCTTTGGTAACGAGTTCGAATTCATGTTTTCTTCTTAATAACGAGTTCAAATTTGTGTTTTTCTTTGGTAACGAGTTGTCCTTCCAGAAAAAATGTCTTTTTCCCTAATAACGAGTTGACATCACCGGAAATTTGTGTTTTCCCTTTATAACGAGTAGAAATTTGTGTTTTTTCTTTGGTAACGAGTTCGAATTCATGTTTTCTTCTTATTAACGAGTTCAAATTTGTGTTTTTCTCTGGTAACGTGTTGTCCTTGCAGATAAAATGTCTTTTACCCTAATAACGAGTTGACATCGGCGGAAATTTGTGTTTTCCCTTTATAACGAGTAGAAATTTGTGTTTTTTCTTTGGTAACGAGTTCGAATTAATGTTTTCTTCTCATTAACGAGTTCAAATTTTTGTTTTTCTCTTGTAACGAGTTGTCCTTCCAGAAAAAATGTCTTTTTCCCTAATAACGAGTTGACATCACCGAAAATTTGTGTTATCCCTTTATAACGAGTAGAAATTTGTGTTTTTTCTTTGGTAACGAGTTCGAATTCATGTTTTCTTCTTATTAACGAGTTCCAATTTGTGTTTTTCTCTGGTAACGAGTTGTCCTTCCGAAAGAAAAAATGTCTTTTTCCCTAATAACGAGTTGACATCATCGGAAATTTGTGTTTTCCCTTTATAACGAGTAGAAATTTGTGTTTTTTCTTTGGTAACGAGTTCGAATTCATGTTTTCTTCTTATTAACGAGTTCAAATTTGTGTTTTTCTCTCGGTAACGAGTTGTCCTTCCGAAAAAATGTCTTTTTCCTTAATAACGAGTTCACAACGCCGGAAATTTGTGTTTTCCCTTTATAACGAGTAGAAATTTGTGTTTTTTCTTTGGTAACGAGTTCGAATTCATGTTTTCTTCTATTTAACGAGTTCAACTTTGTGTTTTTCTCTGGTAACAAGTTGTCCTTGTAGATTAGATGTTTTTTTCCCTAATAACGAGTTGACATCGCCGGAAATTTGTGTTTTCTCTTTATAACGAGTAAAAATTTGTGTTTTTTCTTTGGTAACGAGTTCGAATTCATGTTTTCTTCTTATTAACGAGTTCAAATTTGTGTTTTTCTCTGGTAACGAGTTGTCCTTCCAGAAAAAAATGTCTTTTTCCCTAATAACGAGTTGACATCATCGGAAATTTGTGTTTTCCCTTTATAACGAGTAGAAATTTGTGTTTTTTCTTTGGTAACGAGTTCGAATTCATGTTTTCTTCTTATTAACGAGTTCAAATTTGTGTTTTTCTCTGGGTAACGAGTTGTCCTTCCAGAAAAAATGTCTTTTTCCTTAATAACGAGTTCACAACGCCGGAAATTTGTGTTTTCCCTTTATAACGAGTAGAAATTTGTGTTTTTTCTTTGGTAACGAGTTCGAATTCATGTTTTCTTCTATTTAACGAGTTGAACTTTGTGTTTTTCTCGGGTAACAAGTTGTCCTTGTAGATTAAATCTTTTTTTTCCCTAATAACGAGTTGACATCGTCGGAAATTTGTGTTTTCTCTTTATAACGAGTAAAAATTTGTGTTTTTTCTTCGGTAACGAGTTCGAATTCATGTTTTCTTCTTATTAACGAGTTCAAATTTGTGTTTTTCTCTGGTAACGAGTTGTCCTTCTTGAAAAAAATGTCTTTTTCCCTAATAACGAGTTGACATCGCCGGAAATTTGTGTTTTCCCTTTATAACGATTAGAAATTTGTGTTTTTTCTTTGGTAACGAGTTCGAATTCATGTTTTCTTGTTATTAACGAGTTCAAATTTGTGTTTTTCTTGGGTAACGAGTTGTCCTTCCAGAAAAAATGCCTTTTTCCCTAATAACGAGTTGACATCGCCGGAAATTTGTGTTTTCCCGTTATAACGAGTAGAAATTTGTGTTTTTTCTTTGGTAACGAGTTCGAATTCATGTTTTCTTCTTATTAACGAGTTTAAATTTGTGTTTTTCACTGGTAACGAGTAGTCCTTCCAGAAAAAATGTCTTTTTCCCGAATAACGAGTTGTCATCGCCGGAAATTTGTGTTTTCCCTTTATAACGAGTAGAAATTTGTGTTTTTTCTTTGGTAACGAGTTCGAATTCATGTTTTCTTCTTATTAACGAGTTCAAATTTGTGTTTTTCTTTGGTAACGAGTTGTCCTTCCAGAAAAAATGTCTTTTTCCCTAATAACGAGTTGACATCACCGGAAATTTCGTTTTCCCTTTATAATGAGTAGAAATTTGTGTTTTTTCTTTGGTAACGAGTTCGAATTCATGTTTTCTTCTTATTAACGAGTTCAAATTTGTGTTTTTCTCTGGTAACGTGTTGTCCTTGCAGATAAAATGTCTTTTTCCCTAATAACGAGTTGACATCGGCGGAAATTTGTGTTTTCCCTTTATAACGAGTAGAAATTTGTGTTTTTTCTTTGGTAACGAGTTCGAATTAATGTTTTCTTCTTATTAACGAATTCAAATTTTTGTTTTTCTCTTGTAACGAGTTGTCCTTCCAGAAAAAATGTCTTTTTCCCTAATAACGAGTTGACATCACCGAAAATTTGTGTTTTCCCTTTATAACAAGTAGAAATTTGTGTTTTTTCTTTGGTAACGAGTTCGAATTCATGTTTTCTTCTTATTAACGAGTTCAAATTTGTGTTTTTCTCTGGTAACGAGTTGTCCTTCCAGAAAAAAATGTCTTTTTCCCTAATAACGAGTGGACATCGGCAGAAATTTGTGTTTTCCCTTTATAACGAGTAGAAATTTGTGTTTTTTCTTTGGTAACGAGTTCGAATTCATGTTTTCTTGTTATTAACGAGTTCAAATTTGTGTTTTTCTTGGGTAACGAGTTGTCCTTCCAGAAAAAAATGCCTTTTTCCCTAATAACGAGTTGACATCGCCGGAAATTTATGTTTTCCCTTTATAACGAGTAGAAATTTGTGTTTTTTCCTTGGTAACGAGTTCGAAATCATGTTTTCTTCTTATTAACGAGTTCAAATTTGTGTTTTTCACTGGTAATGAGTAGTACTTCCAGAAAAAATGTCTTTTTCCCGAATAACGAGTTGACATCGCAGGAAATTTGTGTTTTCCTTTTATAACGAGTAGAAATTTGTGTTTTTTCTTTGGTAACGAGTTCGAATTCATGTTTTCTTCTTATTAACGAGTTCAAATTTGTGTTTTTCTCTGGTAACGAGTTGTCCTTCCAGAAAAAATGTCTTTTTCCCTAATAACGAGTTGACATCACCGGAAGTTTGTGTTTTCCCTTTATAACGAGTAAAAATTTGTGTTTTTTATTTGGTAACGAGTTCGAATTCATGTTTTCTTCTTATTAACGAGTTCAAATTTGTGTTTTTCTCTCGTAACGTGTTGTCCTTGCAGATAAAATGTCTTTTTCCCTAATAACAAGTTGACATCGCCGGAAATTTGTGTTTTCCATTTATAACGAGTAGAAATTTGTGTTTTTTCTTTGGTAACGAGTTCGAATTCATGTTTTCTTCTTATTAACGAGTTCAAATTTGTGTTTTTCTCTGGTAACGAGTTGTCCTTCCAGAAAAAATGTCTTTTTCCCTAATAACGAGTTGACATCACCGGAAGTTTGTGTTTTCCCTTTATAACGAGTAAAAATTTGTGTTTTTTATTTGGTAACGAGTTCGAATTCATGTTTTCTTCTTATTAACGAGTTCAAATTTGTGTTTTTCTCTCGTAACGTGTTGTCCTTGCAGATAAAATGTCTTTTTCCCTAATAACAAGTTGACATCAGCGGAAATTTGTGTTTTCCATTTATAACGAGTAGAAATTTGTGTTTTTTCTTTGGTAACGAGTTCGAATTCATGTTTTCTTCTTGTGAACGAGTTCAAATTTTTTTTTTCACTTGTAACGAGTTGTCCTTCCAGAAAAATGTCTTTTTCCCTAATAACGAGTTGACATCACCGAAAATTTGTGTTTTCCCTTTATAACGAGTAGAAATTTGTGTTTTTTCTTTGGTAACGAGTTCGAATTCATGTTTTCTTCTTATTAACGAGTTGAAATTTGTGTTTTTCTCTGGTAACGAGTTGTCCTTGCAGTTAAAATGTCTTTTTCCCTAATAACGAGTTGACATCGCCGGAAATTTGTGTTTTCCCTTTATAACGAGTAGAAGTTTTTTCTTTGGTAACGAGTTCGAATTCCTGTTTTCTTCTTATTAACGAGTTCAAATTTGTGTTTTTCTCTGGTAACGAGTTGTCCTTCCAGAAAAAATGTCTTTTTCCCTAATAACGAGTTGACATCATCGGAAATTTGTGTTTTCCCTTTATAACGAGTAGAAATTTGTGTTTTTTCTTTGGTAACGAGTTCGAATTCATGTTTTCTTCTTATTAACGAGTTCAAATTTGTGTTTTTCTCTCGGTAACGAGTTGTCCTTCCAGAAAAAATGTCTTTTTCCTTAATAACGAGTTCACAACGCCGGAAATTTGTGTTTTCCCTTTATAACGAGTAGAAATTTGTGTTTTTTCTTTGGTAACGAGTTCGAATTCATGTTTTCTTCTATTTAACGAGTTCAACTTTGTGTTTTTCTCGGGTAACAAGTTGTCCTTGTAGATTAAATCGTTTTTTTCCCTAATAACGAGTTGACATCGTCGGAAATTTGTGTTTTCTCTTTATAACGAGTAAAAATTTGTGTTTTTTCTTCGGTAACGAGTTCGAATTCATGTTTTCTTCTTATTAACGAGTTCAAATTTGTGTTTTTCTCTGGTAACGAGTTGTCCTTCTAGAAAAAAATGTCTTTTTCCCTAATAACGAGTTGACATCGCCGGAAATTTGTGTTTTCCCTTTATAACGATTAGAAATTTGTGTTTTTTCTTTGGTAACGAGTTCGAATTCATGTTTTCTTGTTATTAAAGAGTTCAAATTTTTGTTTTTCTTGGGTAACGAGTTGTCCTTCCAGAAAAAAATGCCTTTTTCCCTAATAACGAGTTGACATCGCCGGAAATTTGTGTTTTCCCGTTATAACGAGTAGAAATTTGTGTTTTTTCTTTGGTAACGAGTTCGAATTCATGTTTTCTTCTTATTAACGAGTTTAAATTTGTGTTTTTCACTCGGTAACGAGTAGTCCTTCCGAAAAAATGTCTTTTTCCCGAATAACGAGTTGTCATCGCCGGAAATTTGTGTTTTCCCTTTATAACGAGTAGAAATTTGTGTTTTTTCTTTGGTAACGAGTTCGAATTCATGTTTTCTTCTTATTAACGAGTTCAAATTTGTGTTTTTCTTTGGTAACGAGTTGTCCTTCCAGAAAAAATGTCTTTTTCCCTAATAACGAGTTGACATCACCGGAAATTTTGTTTTCCCTTTATAATGAGTAGAAATTTGTGTTTTTTCTTTGGTAACGAGTTCGAATTCATGTTTTCTTCTTATTAACGAGTTCAAATTTGTGTTTTTCTCTGGTAACGTGTTGTCCTTGCAGATAAAATGTCTTTTTCCCTAATAACGAGTTGACATCGGCGGAAATTTGTGTTTTCCCTTTATAACGAGTAGAAATTTGTGTTTTTTCTTTGGTAACGAGTTCGAATTAATGTTTTCTTCTTATTAACGAGTTCAAATTTTTGTTTTTCTCTTGTAACGAGTTGTCCTTCCAGAAAAAATGTCTTTTTCCCTAATAACGAGTTGACATCACCGAAAATTTGTGTTTTCCCTTTATAACGAGTAGAAATTTGTGTTTTTTCTTTGGTAACGAGTTCGAATTCATGTTTTCTTCTTATTAACGAGTTCAAATTTGTGTTTTTCTCTGGTAACGAGTTGTCCTTCCAGAAAAAAAATGTCTTTTTCCCTAATAACGAGTTGACATCGGCAGAAATTTGTGTTTTCCCTTTATAACGAGTAGAAATTTGTGTTTTTTCTTTGGTAACGAGTTCGAATTCATGTTTTCTTGTTATTAACGAGTTCAAATTTGTGTTTTTCTTGGGTAACGAGTTGTCCTTCCAGAAAAAAATGCCTTTTTCCCTAATAACGAGTTGACATCGCCGGAAATTTGTGTTTTCCCTTTATAACGAGTAGAAATTTGTGTTTTTTCCTTGGTAACGAGTTCGAAATCATGTTTTCTTCTTATTAACGAGTTCAAATTTGTGTTTTTCTCTCGGTAACGAGTTGTCCTTCAGAAAAAATGTCTTTTTCCCTAATAACGAGTTGACATCACCGGAAGTTTGTGTTTTCCCTTTATAACGAGTAAAAATTTGTGTTTTTATTTGGTAACGAGTTCGAATTCATGTTTTCTTCTTATTAAAGAGTTCAAATTTGTGTTTTTCTCTCGTAACGTGTTGTCCTTGCAGATAAAAAATGTCTTTTTCCCTAATAACGAGTTGACATCAGCGGAAATTTGTGTTTTCCATTTATAACGAGTAGAAATTTGTGTTTTTTCTTTGGTAACGAGTTCGAATTCATGTTTTCTTCTTGTTAACGAGTTCAAATTTTTTTTTTTCACTTGTAACGAGTTGTCCTTCCAGAAAAATATCTTTTTCCCTAATAACGAGTTGACATCACCGAAAATTTGTGTTTTCCCTTTATAACGAGTAGAAATTTGTGTTTTTTCTTTGGTAACGAGTTCGAATTCATGTTTTCTTCTTATTAACGAGTTGAAATTTGTGTTTTTCTCTGGTAACGAGTTGTCCTTGCAGTTAAAATGTCTTTTTCCCTAATAACGAGTTGACATCGCCGGAAATTTGTGTTTTCCCTTTATAACGAGTAGAAGTTTTTTCTTTGGTAACGAGTTCGAATTCATGTTTTCTTCTTATTAACGAGTTCAAATTTGTGTTTTTCTCTGGTAACGAGTTGTCCTTCCAGAAAAAAATGTCTTTTTCCTTAATAACGAGTTCACAACGCCGGAAATTTGTGTTTTCCCTTTATAACGAGTAGAAATTTGTGTTTTTTTCTTTGGTAACGAGTTCGAATTCATGTTTTCTTCTATTTAACGAGTTCAAATTTGTGTTTTTCTCTGGTAACAAGTTGTCCTTGTAGATAAAATGTTTTTTTTTCCCTAATAACGAGTTGACATCGCCGGAAATTTGTGTTTTCTCTTTATAACGAGTAAAAATTTGTGTTTTTTCTTTGGTAACGAGTTCGAATTCATGTTTTCTTCTTATTAACGAGTTCAAATTTGTGTTTTTCTCTGGTAACGAGTTGTCCTTCCAGAAGAAAATGTCTTTTTCCCTAATAACGAGTTGACATCAGCAGAAATTTGTGTTTTCCTTTAATAACGAGTAGAAATTTGTGTTTTCCCTTTATAATGAGTAAAAATTTGTGTTTTTTCTTTGGTAACGAGTTTGAATTCATGTTTTCTTGTTATTAACGAGTTCAAATTTGTGTTTTTCTCTGGTAACGAGTTGACCTTCCAGAAAAAAATGTCTTTTTCCCTTATAACGAGTTGACATCGCCGGAAATTTGTGTTTTCCCTTTATAACGAGTAGAAATTTGTGTTTTTTCTTTGGTAACGAGTTCGAATTCATGTTTTCTTCTTATTAACGAGTTCAAATTTGTGTTTTTCTCTGGTAACGAGTTGTCCTTCCAGAAAAAAAGACTTTTTCACGAGTTGACATCGGCAGAAATTTGTGTTTTCCCTTTATAACGAGTAGAAATTTGTGTTTTTTCTTTGGTAACGAGTTCGAATTCATGTTTTCTTGTTATTAACGAGTTCAAATTTGTGTTTTTCTTGGGTAACGAGTTGTCCTTCCAGAAAAATGTCTTTTTCCCTAATAACGAGTTGACATCGCCGGAAATTTGTGTTTTCCCTTTATAACGAGTAGAAATTTGTGTTTTTTCTTTGGTAACGAGTTCGAATTCATGTTTTCTTCTTATTAACGAGTAGTCCTTCCAGAAAAAATGTCTTTTTCCCGAATAACGAGTTGTCATCGCCGGAAATTTGTGTTTTCCCTTTATAACGAGTAGAAATTTGTGTTTTTTCTTTGGTAACGAGTTCGAATTCATGTTTTCTTCTTATTAACGAGTTCAAATTTGTGTTTTTCTCGGGTAACAAGTTGTCCTTCCAGAAAAAATGTCTTTTTCCCTAATAACGAGTTGACATCACCGGAAATTTGTGTTTTCCCTTTATAACGAGTAGAAATTTGTGTTTTTTCTATGGTAACGAGTTCGAATTCATGTTTTCTTCTTATTAACGAGTTCAAATTTGTGTTTTTCTCTGGTAACGTGTTGTCGTTGCAGATAAAATGACTTTTTCCCTAATAACGAGTTGACATCGGCGGAAATTTGTGTTTTCCCTTTATAACGAGTAGAAATTTGTGTTTTTTCTTTGGTAACAAGTTCGAATTCATGTTTTCTTCTTATTAACGAGTTCAAATTTTTGTTTTTCTCTTGTAACGAGTTGTCCTTCCAGAAAAAATGTCTTTTTCCCTAATAACGAGTTGACATTACCGAAAATTTGTGTTTTCCCTTTATAACGAGTAGAAATTTGTGTTTTTTTTTGGTAACGAGTTCGAATTCATGTTTTCTTCTTATTAACGAGTTCAAATTTGTGTTTTTATCCGGTAACGAGTTGTCCTTCCAGAAAAAATGTCTTTTTCCCTAATAACGAGTTGACATCATCGGAAATTTGTGTTTTCTCTTTATAACGAGTAAAAATTTGTGTTTTTTCTTTGGTAACGAGTTCGAATTCATGTTTTCTTCTTATTAACGAGTTCAAATTTGTGTTTTTCTCTGGTAACGAGTTGTCCTTCTAGAAAAAAATGTCTTTTTCCCTAATAACGAGTTGACATCGCCGGAAATTCGTGTTTTCCCTTTATAACGAGTAAAAATTTGTGTTTTTTCTTTGGTAACGAGTTCGAATTCATGTTTTCTTCTTATTAACGAGTTCAAATTTGTGTTTTGCTCTGGTAACGAGTTGTCCTTCCAGAAAAAAATGTGTTTTTCCCTAATAACGAGTTGATATCTCCGGAAATTTGTGTTTTCCTTAATAACGAGTAGAAATTTGTGTTTTTTCTTTATAACGAGTAAAAATTTGTGTTTTTCTTTATAACGAGTAGAAATTTGTGTTTTCTCTTTATAACGAGTAAAAGTTTGTGTTTTTTCTCTCGG
The DNA here is from genome assembly GCA_036785695.1 of Gentiana straminea. Lineage (NCBI taxonomy): Eukaryota > Viridiplantae > Streptophyta > Magnoliopsida > Gentianales > Gentianaceae > Gentiana > Gentiana straminea. The sequence continues at coordinate 3,069,700 of JAVUPR010000437.1, forward strand.
TAACGAGTTCGAATTCATGTTTTCTTCTTTTTAACGAGTTCAAATATGTGTTTTTCTCTGGTAACGAGTTGTCCTTCTAGAAAAAAATGTCTTTTTCCCTAATAACGATTTGACCACGCCGGAAATTTGTGTTTTCCCTTTATAATGAGTAAAAATTTGTGTTTTTTCTTTGGTAACGAGTTAGAATTCATGTTTTCTTCTTATTAACGAGTTTAAATTTGTGTTTTTCTCTGGTAACGAGTTGTCCTTCAAGAAAAAAATGTCTTTTTCCCTAATAACGAGTTGACATCGCCGGAAATTTGTGTTTTCACTTTATAACGAGTAGAAATTTGTGTTTTTTCTTTGGTAACGAGTTCGAATTCATGTTTTCTTCTATTTATCGAGTTCAAATTTGTGTTTTTCTCTGGTAACGAGCTGTCCTTGCAGATAAAATGTTTTTTTCCCTAATAACGAGTTGACATCGCCGGAAATTTGTGTTTTCTCTTTATAACGAAAAAAAATTTGTGTTTTTTCTTTGGTAACGAGTTCGAATTCATGTTTTCTTCTTATTAACGAGTTCAAATTTGTGTTTTTCTCTCGGTAACGAGTTGTCCTCCCGAAAAAAAAATGTCTTTTTCCCTAATAACGAGTTGACATCGGCAGAAATTTGTGTTTTCCCTTTATAACGAGTAGAAATTTGTGTTTTTTCTTTGGTAACGAGTTTGAATTCATGTTTTCTTGTTATTAACGAGTTCAAATTTGTGTTTTTCTTGGGTAACGAGTTGTCCTTCCGAAAAAATGCCTTTTTCCCTAATAACGCGTTGACATCGCCGGAAATTTGTGTTTTCCCTTTATAACGAGTAGAAATTTGTGTTTTTTCTTTGGTAACGAGTTCGAAATCATGTTTTCTTCTTATTAACGAGTTCAAATTTGTGTTTTTCACTGGTAACGAGTAGTACTTCCAGAAAAAATGTCTTTTTCCCGAATAACGAGTTGACATCGCCGGAAATTTGTGTTTTCCCTTTATAATGAGTAGAAATTTGTGTTTTTTCTTTGGTAACGAGTTCGAATTCATGTTTTCTTCTTATTAACGAGTTCAAATTTGTGTTTTTCTCTGGTAACGAGTTGTCCTTCCAGAAAAAAAGTCTTTTTCCCTAATAACGAGTTGACATCACCGGAAGTTTGTGTTTTCCCTTTATAACGAGTAGAAATTTGTGTTTTTTATTTGGTAACGAGTTCGAATTCATGTTTTCTTCTTATTAACGAGTTCAAATTTGTGTTTTTCTCATGTAACGTGTTGTCCTTGCAGATAAAATGTCTTTTTCCCTAATAACGAGTTGACATCGGCGGAAATTTGTGTTTTCCCCTTATAACGAGTAGAAATTTGTGTTTTTCTTTGGTAACGAGTTCGAATTCATGTTTTGTTCTTATTAACGAGTTCAAATTTTTGTTTTTCACTTGTAACGAGTTGTCCTTCCAGAAAAATGTCTTTTTCCCTAATAACGAGTTGACATCACCGAAAATTTGTGTTTTCCCTTTATAACGAGTAGAAATTTGTGTTTTTTCTTTGGTAACGAGTTCGAATTCATGTTTTCTTCTTATTAACGAGTTCAAATTTGTGTTTTTCTCTCGGTAACGAGTTGTCCTTGCGATAAAATGTGTTTTTCCCTAATAACGAGTTGACATCGCCGGAAATTTGTGTTTTCCCTTTATAACGAGTAGAATTTTGTGTTTTTTCTTTGGTAACGAGTTCGAATTCATGTTTTCTTCTTATTAACGAGTTCAAATTTGTGTTTTTCTCTCGGTAACGAGTTGTCCTTCCGTAAAAAATGTCTTTTTCCATAATAACGAGTTCACAACGCCGGAAATTTGTGTTTTCCCTTTATAACGAGTAGAAATTTGTGTTTTTTCTTTGGTAACGAGTTCGAATTCATGTTTTCTTCTATTTAACGAGTTCAAATTTGTGTTTTTCTCTCGGTAACAAGTTGTCCTTGTAGATTAAATGTTTTTTTTTCCCTAATAACGAGTTGACATCGCGGGAAATTTGTGTTTTCTCTTTATAACGAGTAAAAATTTGTGTTTTTTCTTTGGTAACGAGTTCGAATTCATGTTTTCTTCTTATTAACGAGTTCAAATTTGTGTTTTTCTTTGGTAACGAGTTGTCCTTCCGTAAAAAAAAAATGTGTTTTTCCCTAATAACGAGTTGACATCACCGGAAATTTGTGTTTTCCCTTAATAACGAGTAGAAATTTGTGTTTTTTCTTTATAACGAGTAAAAATTGTGTTTTTTCTTTATAACGAGTAGAAATTTGTGTTTTCTCTTTATAACGAGTAAAAGTTTGTGGTTTTTCTCTTGGTAACGAGTTCGAATTCATGTTTTCTTCTTTTTAACGAGTTCAAATTTGTGTTTTTCTCTCGGTAACGAGTTGTCCTTCTAGAAAAAATGTCTTTTTCCCTAATAACGAGTTGACCTCGCCGGAAATTTGTGTTTTCCCTTTATAATGAGTAAAAATTTGTGTTTTTTCTTTGGTAACGAGTTCGAATTCATGTTTTCTTCTTATTAACGAGTTCAAATTTGTGTTTTTCTCTCGATAACGAGTTGTCCTTCCAGAAAAAAATGTCTTTTTCCCTAATAACGAGTTGACATCGCCGGAAATTCGTGTTTTCCCTTTATAACGAGTAAAAATTTGTGTTTTTTCTTTGGTAACGAGTTCGAATTCATGTTTTCTTCTTATTAACGAGTTCAAATTTGTGTTTTGCTCTGGTAACGAGTTGTCCTTCCAGGAAAAAAATGTGTTTTTCCCTAATAACGAGTTGATATCTCCGGAAATTTGTGTTTTCCCTTAATAACGAGTAGAAATTTGTGTTTTTTCTTTATAACGAGTAAAAATTTGTGTATTTTCTTTATAACGAGTAGAAATTTGTGTTTTCTCTTTATAACGAGTAAAAGTTTGTGTTTTTTCTCTGGTAACGAGTTCGAATTCATGTTTTCTTCTTTTTAACGAGTTCAAATATGTGTTTTTCTCTGGTAACGAGTTGTCCTTCTAGAAAAAAATGTCTTTTTCCCTAATAACGATTTGACCACGCCGGAAATTTGTGTTTTCCCTTTATAATGAGTAAAAATTTGTGTTTTTTCTTTGGTAACGAGTTAGAATTCATGTTTTCTTCTTATTAACGAGTTTAAATTTGTGTTTTTCTCTGGTAACGAGTTGTCCTTCAAGAAAAAAATGTCTTTTTCCCTAATAACGAGTTGACATCGCCGGAAATTTGTGTTTTCACTTTATAACGAGTAGAAATTTGTGTTTTTTCTTTGGTAACGAGTTCGAATTCATGTTTTCTTCTATTTATCGAGTTCAAATTTGTGTTTTTCTCTCGGTAACGAGTTGTCCTTGCGTATAAAATGTTTTTTTCCCTAATAACGAGTTGACATCGCCGGAAATTTGTGTTTTCTCTTTATAACGAAAAAAAATTTGTGTTTTTTCTTTGGTAACGAGTTCGAATTCATGTTTTCTTCTTATTAACGAGTTCAAATTTGTGTTTTTCTCTGGTAACGAGTTGTCCTCCCAGAAAAAAATGTCTTTTTCCCTAATAACGAGTTGACATCGGCAGAAATTTGTGTTTTCCCTTTATAACGAGTAGAAATTTGTGTTTTTTCTTTGGTAACGAGTTTGAATTCATGTTTTCTTGTTATTAACGAGTTCAAATTTGTGTTTTTCTTGGGTAACGAGTTGTCCTTCCAGAAAAAATGCCTTTTTCCCTAATAACGCGTTGACATCGCCGGAAATTTGTGTTTTCCCTTTATAACGAGTAGAAATTTGTGTTTTTTCTTTGGTAACGAGTTCGAAATCATGTTTTCTTCTTATTAACGAGTTCAAATTTGTGTTTTTCACTCGGTAACGAGTAGTACTTCCAGAAAAAATGTCTTTTTCCCGAATAACGAGTTGACATCGCCGGAAATTTGTGTTTTCCCTTTATAATGAGTAGAAATTTGTGTTTTTTCTTTGGTAACGAGTTCGAATTCATGTTTTCTTCTTATTAACGAGTTCAAATTTGTGTTTTTCTCTGGTAACGAGTTGTCCTTCCAGAAAAAAGTCTTTTTCCCTAATAACGAGTTGACATCACCGGAAGTTTGTGTTTTCCCTTTATAACGAGTAGAAATTTGTGTTTTTTATTTGGTAACGAGTTCGAATTCATGTTTTCTTCTTATTAACGAGTTCAAATTTGTGTTTTTCTCATGTAACGTGTTGTCCTTGCGATAAAATGTCTTTTTCCCTAATAACGAGTTGACATCGGCGGAAATTTGTGTTTTCCCCTTATAACGAGTAGAAATTTGTGTTTTTCTTTGGTAACGAGTTCGAATTCATGTTTTGTTCTTATTAACGAGTTCAAATTTTTGTTTTTCACTTGTAACGAGTTGTCCTTCCGTAAAAATGTCTTTTTCCCTAATAACGAGTTGACATCACCGAAAATTTGTGTTTTCCCTTTATAACGAGTAGAAATTTGTGTTTTTTCTTTGGTAACGAGTTCGAATTCATGTTTTCTTCTTATTAACGAGTTCAAATTTGTGTTTTTCTCTGGTAACGAGTTGTCCTTGCAGATAAAATGTGTTTTTCCCTAATAACGAGTTGACATCGCCGGAAATTTGTGTTTTCCCTTTATAACGAGTAGAATTTTGTGTTTTTTCTTTGGTAACGAGTTCGAATTCATGTTTTCTTCTTATTAACGAGTTCAAATTTGTGTTTTTCTCTGGTAACGAGTTGTCCTTCCAGAAAAAATGTCTTTTTCCATAATAACGAGTTCACAACGCCGGAAATTTGTGTTTTCCCTTTATAACGAGTAGAAATTTGTGTTTTTTCTTTGGTAACGAGTTCGAATTCATGTTTTCTTCTATTTAACGAGTTCAAATTTGTGTTTTTCTCTGGTAACAAGTTGTCCTTGTAGATTAAATGTTTTTTTTCCCTAATAACGAGTTGACATCGCGGGAAATTTGTGTTTTCTCTTTATAACGAGTAAAAATTTGTGTTTTTTCTTTGGTAACGAGTTCGAATTCATGTTTTCTTCTTATTAACGAGTTCAAATTTGTGTTTTTCTTTGGTAACGAGTTGTCCTTCCAGAAAAAAAATGTGTTTTTCCCTAATAACGAGTTGACATCACCGGAAATTTGTGTTTTCCCTTAATAACGAGTAGAAATTTGTGTTTTTTCTTTATAACGAGTAAAAATTTGTGTTTTTTCTTTATAACGAGTAGAAATTTGTGTTTTCTCTTTATAACGAGTAAAAGTTTGTGGTTTTTCTCTGGTAACGAGTTCGAATTCATGTTTTCTTCTTTTTAACGAGTTCAAATTTGTGTTTTTCTCTGGTAACGAGTTGTCCTTCTAGAAAAAATGTCTTTTTCCCTAATAACGAGTTGACCTCGCCGGAAATTTGTGTTTTCCCTTTATAATGAGTAAAAATTTGTGTTTTTTCTTTGGTAACGAGTTCGAATTCATGTTTTCTTCTTATTAACGAGTTCAAATTTGTGTTTTTCTCTGATAACGAGTTGTCCTTCCAGAAAAAAATGTCTTTTTCCCTAATAACGAGTTGACATCGCCGGAAATTTGTGTTTTCACTTTATAACGAGTAGAAATTTGTGTTTTCTCTTTATAACGTGTAAAAATTTGAGTTTTTTCTTTGGTAACGAGTTCGAATTCATGTTTTCTTTTTATTAACGAGTTCAAATTCGTGTTTTTCTCTGGTAACGAGTTGTCCTTCTAGAAAAAAATGTCTTTTTCCCTAATAACGAGTTGACATCGCCGGAAATTTGTGTTTTCCCTTTATAACGAGTAAAAATTTGTGTTTTTTCTTTGGTAACGAGTTCGAATTCATGTTTTCTTCTTATTAACGAGTTCAAATTTGTGTTTTCTCTCGGTAACGAGTTGTCCTTCCGAAAAAAAAATGTGTTTTTCCCTAATAACGAGTTGACATCACCGGAAATTTGTGTTTTCCCTTAATAACGAGTAGAAATTTGTGTTTTTTCTTTGGTAACGAGTAAAAATTTGTGTTTTTTCTTTATAACGAGTAGAAATTTGTGTTTTCTCTTTATAACGAGTAAAAGTTTGTGTTTTTTCTCTGGTAACGAGTTCGAATTCATGTTTTCTTCTTTTAACGAGTTCAAATTTGTGTTTTTCTCTCGGTAACGAGTTGTCCTTCTAGAAAAAATGTCTTTTTCCCTAATAACGAGTTGACCTCGCCGGAAATTTGTGTTTTCCCTTTATAATGAGTAAAAATTTGTGTTTTTTCTTTGGTAACGAGTTCGAATTCATGTTTTCTTCTTATTAACGAGTTCAAATTTGTGTTTTTCTCTGATAACGAGTTGTCCTTCCAGAAAAAAATGTCTTTTTCCCTAATAACGAGTTGACATCGCCGGAAATTTGTGTTTTCACTTTATAACGAGTAGAAATTTGTGTTTTTTCTTTGGTAACGAGTTCGAATTCATGTTTTCTTCTATTTATCGAGTTCAAATTTGTGTTTTTCTCTAGTAACGAGCTGTCCTTGCAGATAAAATGTTTTTTCCCTAATAACGAGTTGACATCGCCGGAAATTTGTGTTTTCTCTTTATAACGAGTAAAAATTTGTGTTTTTTCTTTGGTAACGAGTTCGAATTCATGTTTTCTTCTTATTAACGAGTTCAAATTTGTGTTTTTCTCTGGTAACGAGTTGTCCTTCCAGAAAAAATGTCTTTTTCCCTAATAACGAGTTGACATCGGCAGAAATTTGTGTTTTGCCTTTATAACGTGTAGAAATTTGTGTTTTTTCTTTGGTAACGAGTTCGAATTCATGTTTTCTTCTTATTAACGAGTTCAAATTTGTGTTTTTCTTGGGTAACGAGTTGTCCTTCTAGAAAAATGCCTTTTTCCCTAATAACGCGTTGACATCGCCGGAAATTTGTGTTTTCCCTTTATAACGAGTAGAAATTTGTGTTTTTTCTTTGGTAACGAGTTCGAAATCATGTTTTCTTCTTATTAACGAGTTCAAATTTGTGTTTTTCACTGGTAACGAGTAGTACTTCCAGAAAAAATGTCTTTTTCGCGAATAACGAGTTGACATCGCCGGAAATTTGTGTTTTCCCTTTATAATGAGTAGAAATTTGTGTTTTTTCTTTGGTAACGAGTTCGAATTCATGTTTTCTTCTTATTAACGAGTTCAAATTTGTGTTTTTCTCTGGTAACGAGTTGTCCTTCCAGAAAAAATGTCTTTTTCCCTAATAACGAGTTGACATCACCGGAAGTTTGTGTTTTCCCTTTATAACGAGTAGAAATTTGTGTTTTTTATTAGGTAACGAGTTCGAATTCATGTTTTCTTCTTATTAACGAGTTCAAATTTGTGTTTTTCTCTGGTAACGAGTTGTCCTCCCAGAAAAAAATGTCTTTTTCCCTAATAACGAGTTGACATCGGCAGAAATTTGTGTTTTCCCTTTATAATGAGTAGAAATTTGTGTTTTTCTTTGGTAACGAGTTCGAATTCATGTTTTGTTCTTATTAACGAGTTCAAATTTTTGTTTTTCACTTGTAACGAGTTGTCCTTCCAGAAAAATGTCTTTTTCCCTAATAACGAGTTGACATCACCGAAAATTTGTGTTTTCCCTTTATAACGAGTAGAAATTTTTGTTTTTTCTTTGGTAACGAGTTCGAATTCATGTTTTCTTCTTATTAACGAGTTCAAATTTGTGTTTTTCTCTGGTAACGAGTTGTCCTTGCAGATAAAATGTCTTTTTCCCTAATAACGAGTTGACATCGCCGGAAATTTGTGTTTTCCCTTTATAACGAGTAGAAATTTGTGTTTTTTCTTTGGTAACGAGTTCGAATTCATGTTTTCTTCTTATTAACGAGTTCAAATTTGTGTTTTTCTCTGGTAACGAGTTGTCCTTCCAGAAAAAATGTCTTTTTCCTTAATAACGAGTTCACAACGCCGGAAATTTGTGTTTTCCCTTTATAACGAGTAGAAATTTGTGTTTTTTCTTTGGTAACGAGTTCGAATTCATGTTTTCTTCTATTTAACGAGTTCAAATTTGTGTTTTTCTCTAGTAACAAGTTGTCCTTGTAGATTAAATGTTTTTTTTCCCTAATAACGAGTTGACATCGCCGGAAATTTGTGTTTTCTCTTTATAACGAGTAAAAATTTGTGTTTTTTCTTTGGTAACGAGTTTGAATTCATTTTTCTTCTTATTAACGAGTTCAAATTTGTGTTTTTCTTTGGTAACGAGTTGTCCTTCTAGAAAAAAATGTCTTTTTCCCTAATAACGAGTTGACATCGCCGGAAATTTGTGTTTTCCCTTTATAATGATTAAAAATTTGTGTTTTTTCTTTGGTAACGAGTTCGAATTCATATTTTCTTCTTATTAACGAGTTCAAATTTGTGTTTTTCTCTGGTAACGAGTTGTCCTTCCAGAAAAAAATGTCTTTTTCCCTAATAACGAGTTGACATCGCCGGAAATTTGTGTTTTCACTTTATAACGAGTAGAAATTTGTGTTTTCTCTTTATAACGTGTAAAAATTTGAGTTTTTTCTTTGGTAACGAGTTCGAATTCATGTTTTCTTTTTATTAACGAGTTCAAATTCGTGATTTTCTCTGGTAACGAGTTGTCCTTCTAGAAAAAAATGTCTTTTTCCCTAATAACGAGTTGACATCGCCGGAAATTTGTGTTTTCCCTTTATAACAAGTAAACTTTTGTGTTTTTTCTTTGGTAACGAGTTCGAATTCATGTTTTCTTCTTATTAACGAGTTCAAATTTGTGTTTTGCTCTGGTAACGAGTTGTCCTTCCAGAAAAAAAATGTGTTTTTCCCTAATAACGAGTTGACATCACCGGAAATTTGTGTTTTCCCTTAATAACGAGTAGAAATTTGTGTTTTTTCTTTATAACGAGTAAAAATTTGTGTTTTTTCTTTATAACGAGTAGAAATTTGTGTTTTCTCTTTATAACGAGTAAAAGTTTGTGTTTTTTCTTTGGTAACGAGTTCGAATTCATGTTTTCTTCTTTTTAACGAGTTCAAATTTGTGTTTTTCTCTGGTAACGAGTTGTCCTTCTAGAAAAAATGTCTTTTTCCCTAATAACGAGTTGACCTCGCCGGAAATTTGTGTTTTCCCTTTATAATGAGTAAAAATTTGTGTTTTTTCTTTGGTAACGAGTTCGAATTCATGTTTTCTTCTTATTAACGAGTTCAAATTTGTGTTTTTCTCTCGATAACGAGTTGTCCTTCCAGAAAAAAATGTCTTTTTCCCTAATAACGAGTTGACATCGCCGGAAATTTGTGTTTTCACTTTATAACGAGTAGAAATTTTTGTTTTTTATTTGGTAACGAGTTCGAATTCATGTTTTCTTCTATTTATCGAGTTCAAATTTGTGTTTTTCTCTGGTAACGAGCTGTCCTTGCAGATAAAATGTTTTTTTTCCCTAATAACGAGTTGACATCGCCGGAAATTTGTGTTTTCTCTTTATAACGAGTAAAAATTTGTGTTTTTTCTTTGGTAACGAGTTCGAATTCATGTTTTCTTCTTATTAACGAGTTCAAATTTGTGTTTTTCTCTGGGTAACGAGTTGTCCTTCCGAAAAAAAATGTCTTTTTCCCTAATAACGAGTTGACATCGGCAGAAATTTGTGTTTTCCCTTTATAACGAGTAGAAATTTGTGTTTTTTCTTTGGTAACGAGTTCGAATTCATGTTTTCTTGTTATTAACGAGTTCAAATTTGTGTTTTTCTTGGGTAACGAGTTTTCCTTCCAGAAAAATGCCTTTTTCCCTAATAACGATTTGACATCGCCGGAATTTGTGTTTTCCCTTTTTAACGAGTAGAAATTTGTGTTTTTTCTTTGGTAACGAGTTCGAATTCATGTTTTCTTCTTATTAACGAGTTCAAATTTGTGTTTTTCTCTGGTAACGATTTGTCCTTCTAGAAAAAATGTCTTTTTCCCGAATAACGAGTTGACAACGCCGGAAATTTGTGTTTTCCCTTTATAACGAGTAGAAATTTGTGTTTTTTCTTTGGTAACGAGTTCGAATTCTTGTTTTCTTCTTATTAACGAGTTCAAATTTGTGTTTTTCTCTGGTAACGAGTTGTCCTTCCAGAAAAAAATGGCTTTTTCCCTAATAACGAGTTGACATCGCCGGAAATTTGTGTTTTCCCTTTATAACGAGTAGAAATTTGTGTTTTTTCTTTGATAACGAGTTCGAATTCATGTTTTCTTCTTAATAACGAGTTCAAATTTGTGTTTTTCACAGGTAACGAGTAGTCCTCCCAGAAAAAATGTCTTTTTCCCGAATAACGAGTTGACATCGCCGGAAATTTGTGGTTTCCCTTTATAACGAGTAGAAATTTGTGTTTTTTCTTTGGTAACGAGTTCAAATTCATGTTTTCTTCTTATTAACGAGTTCAAATTTGTGTTTTTCTCTGGTAACGAGTTTTCCTTCCAGAAAAAATGTCTTTTCCCTAATAACGATTTGATATCACCGGAAATTTGTGTTTTCTCTTTTTAACGAGTAGAAATTTGTGTTTTTTCTTTGGTAACGAGTTCGAATTCATGTTTTCTTCTTATTAACGAGTTCAAATTTGTGTTTTTCTCTGGTAACGATTTGTCCTTCCAGAAAAAATGTCTTTTTCCTTAATAACGAGTTCACAACGCCAGAAATTTGTGTTTTCCCTTTATAACGAGTAGAAATTTGTGTTTTTTCTTTGGTAACGAGTTCGAATTCATGTTTTCTTCTATTTAACGAGTTCAAATTTGTGTTTTTCTCTGGTAACAAGTTGTCCTTGTAGATTAAATGTCTTTTTCCCTAATAACGAGTTGACATCGCCGGAAATTTGTGTTTTCTCTTTATAACGAGTAAAAATTTGTGTTTTTTCTTTGGTAACGAGTTCGAATTCATGTTTTCTTCTATTTAACGAGTTCAAATTTGTGTTTTTCTCTAGTAACAAGTTGTCCTTGTAGATTAAATGTTTTTTTCCCTAATAACGAGTTGACATCGCCGGAAATTTGTGTTTTCTCTTTATAACGAGTAAAATTTGTGTTTTTTCTTTGGTAACGAGTTTGAATTCATGTTTTCTTCTTATTAACGAGTTCAAATTTGTGTTTTTCTTTGGTAACGAGTTGTCCTTCTAGAAAAAAATGTCTTTTTCCCTAATAACGAGTTGACATCGCCGGAAATTTGTGTTTTCCCTTTATAATGATTAAAAATTTGTGTTTTTTCTTTGGTAACGAGTTCGAATTCATATTTTCTTCTTATTAACGAGTTCAAATTTGTGTTTTTCTCTGGGTAACGAGTTGTCCTTCCGAAAAAAATGTCTTTTTCCCTAATAACGAGTTGACATCGCCGGAAATTTGTGTTTTCACTTTATAACGAGTAGAAATTTGTGTTTTCTCTTTATAACGTGTAAAAATTTGAGTTTTTTCTTTGGTAACGAGTTTGAATTCATGTTTTCTTTTTATTAACGAGTTCAAATTCGTGTTTTTCCCGGTAACGAGTTGTCCTTCTAGAAAAAAATGTCTTTTTCCCTAATAACGAGTTGACATCGACGGAAATTTGTGTTTTCCCTTTATAACAAGTAAAAATTTGTGTTTTTTCTTTGGTAACGAGTTCGAATTCATGTTTTCTTCTTATTAACGAGTTCAAATTTGTGTTTTGCTCTGGTAACGAGTTGTCCTTCCAGAAAAAAAATGTGTTTTTCCCTAATAACGAGTTGACATCACCGGAAATTTGTGTTTTCCCTTAATAACGAGTAGAAATTTGTGTTTTTTCTTTATAACGAGTAAAAATTTGTGTTTTTTCTTTATAACGAGTAGAAATTTGTGTTTTCTCTTTATAACGAGTAAAAGTTTGTGTTTTTTCTCTGGTAACGAGTTCGAATTCATGTTTTCTTCTTTTTAACGAGTTCAAATTTGTGTTTTTCTCTAGTAACGAGTTGTCCTTCTAGAAAAAATGTCTTTTTCCCTAATAACGAGTTGACCTCGCCGGAAATTTGTGTTTTCCCTTTATATTGAGTAAAAATTTGTGTTTTTTCTTTGGTAACGAGTTCGAATTCATGTTTTCTTCTTATTAACGAGTTCAAATTTGTGTTTTTCTCTGATAACGAGTTGTCCTTCCAGAAAAAAATGTCTTTTTCCCTAATAACGAGTTGACATCGCCGGAAATTTGTGTTTTCACTTTATAACGAGTAGAAATTTTTGTTTTTTCTTTGGTAACGAGTTCGAATTCATGTTTTCTTCTATTTATCGAGTTCAAATTTGTGTTTTTCTCTGGTAACGAGCTGTCCTTGCAGATAAAATGTTTTTTTCCCTAATAACGAGTTGACATCGCCGGAAATTTGTGTTTTTCTTTATAACGAGTAAAAATTTGTGTTTTTTCTTTGGTAACGAGTTCGAATTCATGTTTTCTTCTTATTAACGAGTTCAAATTTGTGTTTTTCTCTCGGTAACGAGTTGTCCTTCCGAAAAAAAAAATGTCTTTTTCCCTAATAACGAGTTGACATCGGCAGAAATTTGTGTTTTCCCTTTATAACGAGTAGAAATTTGTGTTTTTTCTTTGGTAACGAGTTCGAATTCATGTTTTCTTGTTATTAACGAGTTCAAATTTGTGTTTTTCTTGAGTAACGAGTTGTCCTTCCAGAAAAATGCCTTTTTCCCTAATAACGAGTTGACATCGCCGGAAATTTGTGTTTTCCCTTTATAACGAGTAGAAATTTGTGTTTTTTCTTTGGTAACGAGTTCGAAATCATGTTTTCTTCTTATTAACGAGTTCAAATTTGTGTTTTTTCTCGGTAACGAGTAGTACTTGTAGAAAAATGTCTTTTTCCCGAATAACGAGTTGACATCGCCGGAAATTTGTGTTTTCCCTTTATAATGAGTAGAAATTTGTGTTTTTTCTTTGGTAACGAGTTCGAATTCATGTTTTCTTCTTATTAACGAGTTCAAATTTGTGTTTTTCTCTCGGTAACGAGTTGTCCTTCCGAAAAAAAAATGTCTTTTTCCCTAATAACGAGTTGACATCACCGGAAGTTTGTGTTTTCCCTTTATAACGAGTAGAAATTTGTGTTTTTTATTTGGTAACGAGTTCGAATTCATGTTTTCTTCTTATTAACGAGTTCAAATTTGTGTTTTTCTCTCGTAACGTGTTGTCCTTGCAGATAAAATGTCTTTTTCCCTAATAACGAGTTGACATCGGCGGAAATTTGTGTTTTCCCTTTATAACGAGTAGAAATTTGTGTTTTTCTTTGGTAACGAGTTCGAATTCATGTTTTCTTCTTATTAACGAGTTCAAATTTTTGTTTTTCACTTGTAACGAGTTGTCCTTCCAGAAAAATGTCTTTTTCCCTAATAACGAGTTGACATCACCGAAAATTTGTGTTTTCCCTTTATAACGATTAGAAATTTGTGTTTTTTCTTTGGTAACGAGTTCGAATTCATGTTTTCTTCTTATTAACGAGTTCAAATTTGTGTTTTTCTCTGGTAACGAGTTGTCCTTGCAGATAAAATGTCTTTTTCCCTAATAACGAGTTGACATCGCCGGAAATTTGTGTTTTCCCTTTATAACGAGTAGAAATTTGTGTTTTTTCTTTGGTAACGAGTTCGAATTCATGTTTTCTTCTTATTAACGAGTTCAAATTTGTGTTTTTCTCTCGGTAACGAGTTGTCCTTCCGGAAAAAATGTCTTTTTCCTTAATAACGAGTTCACAACGCCGGAAATTTGTGTTTTCCCTTTATAACGAGTAGAAATTTGTGTTTTTTCTTTGGTAACGAGTTCGAATTCATGTTTTCTTTTATTTAACGAGTTCAAATTTGTGTTTTTCTCTCGGTAACAAGTTGTCCTTGTAGATTAAATGTTTTTTTCCCTAATAACGAGTTGACATCGCCGGAAATTTGTGTTTTCTCTTTATAACGAGTAAAAATTTGTGTTTTTTCTTTGGTAACGAGTTCGAATTCATGTTTTCTTCTTATTAACGAGTTCAAATTTGTGTTTTTCTTTGGTAACGAGTTGTCCTTCTAGAAAAAAATGTCTTTTTCCCTAATAACGAGTTGACATCGCCGGAAATTTGTGTTTTCCCTTTATAATGATTAAAAATTTGTGTTTTTTCTTTGGTAACGAGTTCGAATTCATATTTTCTTCTTATTAACGAGTTCATATTTGTGTTTTTCTCTGGTAACGAGTTGTCCTTCCAGAAAAAAATGTCTTTTTCCCTAATAACGAGTTGACATCGCCGGAAATTTGTGTTTTCCCTTTATAACGAGTAGAAATTTGTGTTTTTTCTTTGGTAACGAGTTCGAAATCATGTTTTCTTCTATTTAACGAGTTCAAATTTGTGTTTTTCTCTGGTAACGAGTTGTCCTTGCAGATAAAATGTTTTTTCCCTAATAACGAGTTGACATCGCCGGAAATTTGTGTTTTCTCTTTATAACGAGTAAAAATTTGTGTTTTTTTTTTTAAGTTCGAATTCAGTTAACGAGTTCAAATTTGTGTTTTTCTCTCGGTAACGAGTTGTCCTTCCGTAAAAAAAATGTCTTTTTCCCTAATAACGAGTTGACATCATCGGAAATTTGTGTTTTCCCTTTATAACGAGTAGAAATTTGTGTTTTTTCTTCGGTAACGAGTTCGAATTCATGTTTTCTTCTTATTAACGAGTTCAAATTTGTGTTTTTCTCTCGGTAACGAGTTGTCCTTCCGTAAAAAAAATGTCTTTTTCCTTAATAACGAGTTCACAACGCCGGAAATTTGTGTTTTCCCTTTATAACGAGTAGAAATTTGTGTTTTTTCTTTGGTAACGAGTTCGAATTCATGTTTTCTTCTATTTAACGAGTTCAACTTTGTGTTTTTCTCTGGTAACAAGTTGTCCTTGTAGATTAAATGTTTATTTTCCCTAATAACGAGTTGACATCGCCGGAAATTTGTGTTTTCTCTTTATAACGAGTAAAAATTTGTGTTTTTTCTTTGGTAACGAGTTCGAATTCATGTTTTCGTCTTATTAACGAGTTCAAATTTGTGTTTTTCTCTGGTAATGAGTTGTCCTTCTAGATAAAAATGTCTTTTTCCCTAATAACGAGTTGACATCGCCGGAAATTTGTGTTTTCCCTTTATAACGAGTAAAAATTTGTGTTTTTTCTTTGGTAACGAGTTCGAATTCATGTTTTCTTCTAATTAACGAGTTCAAATTTGTGTTTTGCTCTGGTAACGAGTTGTCATTCCAGAAAAAAATGTGTTTTTCCCTAATAACGAGTTGACATCGCCGGA
Organism: Gentiana straminea; assembly: GCA_036785695.1. Taxonomy (NCBI): domain Eukaryota; kingdom Viridiplantae; phylum Streptophyta; class Magnoliopsida; order Gentianales; family Gentianaceae; genus Gentiana; species Gentiana straminea. The sequence goes on from JAVUPR010000437.1 coordinate 3,084,931, forward strand.
AATTTGTGTTTTCCCTTAATAACGAGTAGAAATTTGTGTTTTTTCTTTGGTAACGAGTTCGAATTCATGTTTTCTTATTATTAACGAGTTCAAATTTGTGTTTTTCATTGGTAACGAGTTGTCCTTCCAGAAAAAATGTCTTTTTCCCGAATAACGAGTTGACATCGCCGGAAATTTGTGTTTTCCCTTTATAACGAGTAGAAATTTGTGTTTTTTCTTTGGTAACGAGTTCGAATTCATGTTTTCTTCTTATTAACGAGTTCAAATTTGTGTTTTTCTCTCGGTAATGAGTTGTCCTTCCGTAAAAAATGTCTTTTTCCCTAATAACGAGTTGACATCGCCGGAAATTTGTGTTTTCCCTTTATAACGAGTGGAATTTTGTGTTTTTTCTTTGGTAACGAGTTCGAATTCATGTTTTCTTCTTATTAACGAGTTCAAATTTGTGTTTTTCTCTCGGTAACGAGTTGTCCTTCCGTAAAAAATGTCTTTTTCCTTAATAACGAGTTCACAACGCCGGAAATTTGTGTTTTCCCTTTATAACGAGTAGAAATTTGTGTTTTTTCTTTGGTAACGAGTTCGAATTCATGTTTTCTTCTATTTAACGAGTTCAAATTTGTGTTTTTCTCTCGGTAACAAATTGTCCTTGTAGATTAAATGTTTTTTTCCTAATAACGAGTTGACATCGCCGGAAATTTGTGTTTTCTCTTTTTAACGAGTAGAAATTTGTAACGAGTAGAAATTTGTGTTTTTTCTTTGGTAACGAGTTCGAATTCATGTTTTCTTCTATTTAACGAGTTCAAATTTGTGTTTTTCTCTCGGTAGCAAGTTGTCCTTGTAGATTAAATGTTTTTTTCCCTAATAACGAGTTGACATTGCCGGAAATTTGTGTTTTCTCTTTATAACGAGTAAAAATTTGTGTTTTTTCTTTGGTAAGGAGTTCGAATTCATGTTTTCTTCTTATTAACGAGTTCAAATTTGTGTTTTTCTCTCGGTAACGAGTTGTCCTTCCGATAAAATGTCTTTTTCCCTAATAACGAGTTGACATCGCCGGAAATTTGTATTTTCCCTTTATAACGAGTAGAAATTTGTGTTTTTTCTTTGGTAACGAGTTCAAATTCATGTTTTCTTCTTATTAACGAGTTCAAATTTGTGTTTTTCTCGGTAACGAGTTGTCCTTCGTAGAAAAAATGTCTTTTTCCTAATAACGAGTTGACATCGCCGGAAATTTGTGTTTTCCCTTTATAACGAGTTGAAATTTGTGTTTTTTCTTTGGTAACGAGTTCGAATTCATGTTTTCTTCTTATTAACGAGTTCAAATTTGTGTTTTTCTCTGGTAACGAGTAGTCCTTCCAGAAAAAATGTCTTTTTTTCCCGAATAACGAGTTGACATCGCCGGAAATTTGTGTTTTCCCTTTATAACGAGTAGAAATTTGTGTTTTTTCTTTGGTAACGAGTTCGAATTCATGTTTTCTTCTTATTAACGAGTTCAAATTTGTGTTTTTCTCTGGTAACGAGTTGTCCTTCCACAAAAAATGTCTTTTTCCTTAATAACGAGTTGACAACGCCTGAAATTTGTGTTTTCCCTTTATAACGAGTAGAAATTTGTGTTTTTTCTTTGGTAACGAGTTTGAATTCATGTTTTCTTCTATTTAACGTGTTCAAATTTGTGTTTTTCTCGGGTAACGAGTTGTCCTTCCAGAAAAAAATGTCTTTTTCCCTAATAACGAGTTGACATCGCCGGAAATTTGTGTTTTCCCTTTATAACGAGTAGAAATTTGTGTTTTTTCTTTGGTAACGAGTTCGAATTCATGTTTTCTTCTTATTAACGAGTTCAAATTTGTGTTTTTCACTGGTAACGAGTTGTCCTTCCAGAAAAAATGTCTTTTTCCCTAATAACGAGTTGACATCGCCGGAAATTTGTGGTTTCCCTTTATAACGAGTAGAAATTTGTGTTTTTTCTTTGGTAACGAGTTCAAATTCATGTTTTCTTCTTATTAACGAGTTCAAATTTGTGTTTTTCTCTCGGTAACGAGTTGTCCTTCCGAAAAAATGTCTTTTCCCTAATAACGATTTGACATCACCGGAAATTTGTGTTTTCTCTTTATAACGAGTAGAAATTTGTGTTTTTTCTTTGGTAACGAGTTCGAATTCATGTTTTCTTCTTATTAACGAGTTCAAATTTGTGTTTTTCTCTTGTAACGAGTTGTCCTTCTAGAAAAAATGTCTTTTTCCCTAATAACGAGTTGACATCGCCGGAAATTTGTGTTTTCCCTTTATAACGAGTAGAAATTTGTGTTTTTTCTTTGGTAACGAGTTCGAAATCATGTTTTCTTCTTATTAACGAGTTCAAATTTGTGTTTTTCTCTGGTAACGAGTTGTCCTTCCAGAAAAAAATGTCTTTTTCCCTAATAACGAGTTGACATCGCCGGAAATTTGTGTTTTCCCTTTATAACGAGTAGAAATTTGTGTTTTTTCTTTGGTAACGAGTTCGAATTCATGTTTTCTTCTTATTAACGAGTTCAAATTTGTGTTTTTCTTGGGTAACGAGTTGTCCTTCCAAAAAAAATGTCTTTTTCCCTAATAACGAGTTGACATCGCCGGAAATTTGTGTTTTCCCTTTATAACGAGTAGAAATTTGTGTTTTTTCTTTGGTAACGAGTTCAAATTCATGTTTTCTTCTTATTAACGAGTTCAAATTTGTGTTTTTCTCTCGGTAACGAGTTGTCCTTCAGAAAAAAATGTCTTTTCCCTAATAACGAGTTGACATCACCGGAAATTTGTGTTTTCTCTTTATAACGAGTAGAAATTTGTGTTTTTTCTTTGGTAACGAGTTCGAATTCATGTTTTCTTCTTATTAACGAGTTCAAATTTGTGTTTTTCTCTCGGTAACGAGTTGTCCTTCCGAAAAAAATGTCTTTTTCCCTAATAACGAGTTGACATCGCCGGAAATTTGTGTTTTCCCTTTATAACGAGTAGAAATTTGTGTTTTTTCTTTGGTAACGAGTTCGAATTCATGTTTTCTTCTTATTTAACGAGTTCAAATTTGTGTTTTTCTCTGGTAACAAGTTGTCCTTGTAGAAAAATGTCTTTTTCCCTAATAACGAGTTGACATCGCCGGAAATTTGTGTTTTCTCTTTATAACGAGTAAAAATTTGTGTTTTTTCTTTGGTAACGAGTTCGAATTCATGTTTTCTTCTATTTAACGAGTTCAAATTTGTGTTTTTCTCTGGTAACAAGTTGTCCTTGTAGATTAAATGTTTTTTTCCCTAATAACGAGTTGACATCGCCGGAAATTTGTGTTTTCTCTTTATAACGAGTAAAAATTTGTGTTTTTTCTTTGGTAACGAGTTCGAATTCATGTTTTCTTCTTATTAACGAGTTCAAATTTGTGTTTTTCTCTTGGTAACGAGTTGTCCTTCTAGAAAAAAATGTCTTTTTCCCTAATAACGAGTTGACATCGCCGGAAATTTGTGTTTTCCCTTTATAATGATTAAAAATTTGTGTTTTTTCTTTGGTAACGAGTTCGAATTCATATTTTCTTCTTATTAACGAGTTCAAATTTGTGTTTTTCTCTGGTAACGAGTTGTCCTTCCAGAAAAAAATGTCTTTTTCCCTAATAACGAGTTGACATCGCCGGAAATTTGTGTTTTCACTTTATAACGAGTAGAAATTTGTGTTTTTTCTTTGGTAACGAGTTTGAATTCATGTTTTCTTCTTATTAACGAGTTCAAATTTGTGTTTTTCTCGGTAACGAGTTGTCCTTCGAAAAAAATGTCTTTTTCCCTAATAACGAGTTGACATCGCCGGAAATTTGTGTTTTCCTTTATAACGAGTAAAAATTTGTGTTTTTTCTTTGGTAACGAGTTCGAATTCATGTTTTCTTCTTATTAACGAGTTCAAATTTGTGTTTTTCTCTCGGTAACGAGTTGTCCTTCCGAAAAAAAAATGTCTTTTTCCCTAATAACGAGTTGACATCACCGGAAATTTGTGTTTTCCCTTAATAACGAGTAGAAATTTGTGTTTTTTTTTGGTAACGAGTTTTCATGTTTTCTTCTTATTAACGAGTTCAAATTTGTGTTTTTTCTCGGTAACGAGTTGTCCTTTCCAGAAAAAATTTTTTTAATAACGAGTTGACATCGCCGGAAATTTGTGTTTTCTCTTTATAACGAGTAAAAATTTGTGTTTTTTCTTTGGTAACGAGTTCGAATTCATGTTTTCTTCTTATTAACGAGTTCAAATTTGTGTTTTTCTCTAGTAACGAGTTGTCCTTTAGAAAAAATGTCTTTTTCCCTAATAACGAGTTGACTCGCCGGAAATTTGTGTTTTCCCTTTATATTGAGTAAAAATTTGTGTTTTTTCTTTGGTAACGAGTTCGAATTCATGTTTTCTTCTTATTAACGAGTTCAAATTTGTGTTTTTTCTCGGTAACGAGTTGTCCTTCGAGAAAAAATGTCTTTTTCCCTAATAACGAGTTGACATCGCCGGAAATTTGTGTTTTCCTTTATAACGAGTAGAAATTTGTGTTTTTTCTTTGGTAACGAGTTCGAATTCATGTTTTCTTCTATATTAACGAGTTCAAATTTGTGTTTTTCTCTCGGTAACGAGTTGTCCTTCCAGAAAAAATGTTTTTTCCCTAATAACGAGTTGACATCGCCGGAAATTTGTGTTTTCCTTTATAACGAGTAGAAATTTGTGTTTTTTCTTTGGTAACGAGTTCGAATTCATGTTTTCTTCTTATTAACGAGTTCAAATTTGTGTTTTTCTCTCGGTAACGAGTTGTCCTTCCAGAAAAAAATGTCTTTTTCCCTAATAACGAGTTGACATCGACGGCAATTTGTGTTTTCCCTTTATAACGAGTAGAAATTTGTGTTTTTTCTTTGGTAACGAGTTCGAATTCATGTTTTCTTCTTATTAACGAGTTCAAATTTGTGTTTTTCTTGAGTAACGAGTTGTCCTTCCGAAAAAATGTCTTTTTCCCTAATAACGAGTTGACATCGCCGGAAATTTGTGTTTTCCCTTTATAACGAGTAGAAATTTGTGTTTTTTCTTTGGTAACGAGTTCGAATTCATGTTTTCTTCTTATTAACGAGTTCAAATTTGTGTTTTTCTCTCGGTAACGAGTAGTACTTCCGAAAAAATGTCTTTTTCCCGAATAACGAGTTGACATCGCCGGAAATTTGTGTTTTCCCTTTATAATGAGTAGAAATTTGTGTTTTTTCTTTGGTAACGAGTTCGAATTCATGTTTTCTTCTTATTAACGAGTTCAAATTTGTGTTTTTCTCTCGGTAACGAGTTGTCCTTCCGAAAAAATGTCTTTTTCCCTAATAACGAGTTGACATCACCGGAAGTTTGTGTTTTCCCTTTATAACGAGTAGAAATTTGTGTTTTTTATTTGGTAACGAGTTCGAATTCATGTTTTCTTCTTATTAACGAGTTCAAATTTGTGTTTTTCTCTCGTAACGTGTTGTCCTTGCGATAAAATGTCTTTTTCCCTAATAACGAGTTGACATCGCCGGAATTTGTGTTTTCCCTTTATAACGAGTAGAAATTTGTGTTTTTCTTTGGTAACGAGTTCGAATTCATGTTTTCTTCTTATTAACGAGTTCAAATTTTTGTTTTTCACTGGTAACGAGTTGTCCTTCCAGAAAAAATGTCTTTTTCCCTAATAACGAGTTGACATCACCGAAAATTTGTGTTTTCCCTTTATAACGAGTAGAAATTTGTGTTTTTTCTTTGGTAACGAGTTCGAATTCATGTTTTCTTCTTATTAACGAGTTCAAATTTGTGTTTTTCTCTGGTAACGAGTTGTCCTTGCAGATAAAATGTCTTTTTCCCTAATAACGAGTTGACATCGCCGGAAATTTGTGTTTTCCCTTTATAACGAGTAGAAATTTGTGTTTTTTCTTTGGTAACGAGTTCGAATTCATGTTTTCTTCTTATTAACGAGTTCAAATTTGTGTTTTTCTCTGGTAACGAGTTGTCCTTCCAGAAAAAATGTCTTTTTCCTTAATAACGAGTTCACAACGCCGGAAATTTGTGTTTTCCCTTTATAACGAGTAGAAATTTGTGTTTTTTCTTTGGTAACGAGTTCGAATTCATGTTTTCTTTTATTTAACGAGTTCAAATTTGTGTTTTTCTCTGGTAACAAGTTGTCCTTGTAGATTAAATGTTTTTTTCCCTAATAACGAGTTGACATCGCCGGAAATTTGTGTTTTCTCTTTATAACGAGTAAAAATTTGTGTTTTTTCTTTGGTAACGAGTTCGAATTCATGTTTTCTTCTTATTAACGAGTTCAAATTTGTGTTTTTCTCACGTAACGAGTTGTCCTTCCAGAAAAAAATGTCTTTTTCCCTAATAACGAGTTGACATCGCCGGAAATTTGTGTTTTCCCTTTATAACGAGTAGAAATTTGTGTTTTTCTTTGGTAAAAATTTGAGTTTTTTCTTTGGTAACGAGTTCGAATTCATGTTTTCTTCTTATTAACGAGTTCAAATTTGTGTTTTTCACGGTAACGAGTTGTCCTTCTAGAAAAAAATGTCTTTTTCCCTAATAACGAGTTGACATCACCGGAAATTTGTGTTTTCCCTTTATAACGAGTAGAAATTTGTGTTTTTTCTTTGGTAACGAGTTCGAATTCATGTTTTCTTCTTATTAACGAGTTCAAATTTGTGTTTTTCTCTCGGTAACGAGTTGTCCTTCCGTAAAAAAAATGTCTTTTTCCCTAATAACGAGTTGACATCGCCGGAAATTTGTGTTTTCCCTTTATAACGAGTAGAAATTTGTGTTTTTTCTTTGGTAACGAGTTCGAATTCATGTTTTCTTCTTATTAACGAGTTCAAATTTGTGTTTTTCTCTGGTAACGAGTTGTCCTTCAGAAAAAAATGTCTTTTTCCTTAATAACGAGTTCACATCGCCGGAAATTTGTGTTTTCTCTTTATAACGAGTAGAAATTTGTGTTTTTTCTTTGGTAACGAGTTCGAATTCATGTTTTCTTCTTATTAACGAGTTCAAATTTGTGTTTTTCTCTGGTAACGAGTTGTCCTTGTAGAAAAAATGTCTTTTTCCCTAATAACGAGTTGACATCGCCGGAAATTTGTGTTTTCCCTTTATAACGAGTAAAAATTTGTGTTTTTTCTTTGGTAACGAGTTCGAATTCATGTTTTCTTCTTATTAACGAGTTCAAATTTGTGTTTTTCTCTTGGTAACGAGTTGTCCTTCTAGAAAAAAATGTCTTTTTCCCTAATAACGAGTTGACATCGCCGGAAATTTGTGTTTTCCCTTTATAACGAGTAAAATTTGTGTTTTTTCTTTGGTAACGAGTTCGAATTCATGTTTTCTTCTTATTAACGAGTTCAAATTTGTGTTTTTCTCTCGGTAACGAGTTGTCCTTCCGTAAAAAATGTCTTTTTCCCTAATAACGAGTTGACATCGCCGGAAATTTGTGTTTTCTCTTTATAACGAGTAAAAATTTGTGTTTTTTCTTTGGTAACGAGTTCGAATTCATGTTTTCTTCTTATTAACGAGTTCAAATTTGTGTTTTTCTCTCGGTAACGAGTTGTCCTTCCGAAAAAAATGTCTTTTTCCCTAATAACGAGTTGACATCGCCGGAAATTTGTGTTTTCCCTTTATAACGAGTAGAAATTTGTGTTTTTTCTTTGGTAACGAGTTCGAATTCATGTTTTCTTCTTATTAACGAGTTCAAATTTGTGTTTTTCTTGGTAACGAGTTGTCCTTCCGAAAAAAATGCCTTTTTCCCTAATAACGAGTTGATATCGCCGGAAATTTGTGTTTTCCCTTAATAACGAGTAGAAATTTGTGTTTTTTCTTTATAACGAGTAAAAATTTGTGTTTTTTTTTTTATAACGAGTAGAAATTTGTGTTTTCTTTTTCGAGTAAAAGTTTGTGTTTTTTTGGTAACGAGTTCGAATTCATGTTTTCTTCTTATTAACGAGTTCAAATTTGTGTTTTTCTCTGGTAACGAGTTGTCCTTCTAGAAAAAAATGTCTTTTTCCCTAATAACGAGTTGACATCGCCGGAAATTTGTGTTTTCCCTTTATAATGAGTAAAAATTTGTGTTTTTTCTTTGGTAACGAGTTCGAATTCATGTTTTCTTCTTATTAACGAGTTCAAATTTGTGTTTTTTCTCGGTAACGAGTTGTCCTTCCAGAAAAAAATGTCTTTTTCCCTAATAACGAGTTGACATCGCCGGAAATTTGTGTTTTCCCTTTATAACGAGTAGAAATTTGTGTTTTTTCTTTGGTAACGAGTTCGAATTCATGTTTTCTTCTTATTAACGAGTTCAAATTTGTGTTTTTCTCTCGGTAACGAGTTGTCCTTCCGTAGAAAAAATGTCTTTTTCCCTAATAACGAGTTGACATCAGCGGAAATTTGTGTTTTCCCTTTATAACGAGTAGAAATTTGTGTTTTTTCTTTGGTAACGAGTTCGAATTCATGTTTTCTTCTTATTAACGAGTTCAAATTTGTGTTTTTTCTTGGGTAACGAGTTGTCCTTCCGTAAAAATGTCTTTTTCCCTAATAACGAGTTGACATCGCCGGAAATTTGTGTTTTCCCTTTATAACGAGTAGAAATTTGTGTTTTTTCTTTGGTAACGAGTTTGAATTCATGTTTTCTTCTTATTAACGAGTTCAAATTTGTGTTTTTCTCTCGGTAACGAGTTGTCCTTCCAGAAAAAATGTCTTTTTCCCCTAATAACGAGTTGACATCGCCGGAAATTTGTGTTTTCCCTTTATAACGAGTAGAAATTTGTGTTTTTTCTTTGGTAACGAGTTCGAATTCATGTTTTCTTCTTATTAACGAGTTCAAATTTGTGTTTTTCTCTCGGTAACGAGTTGTCCTTCCGAAAAAATGTCTTTTTCCCTAATAACGAGTTGACATCGCCGGAAATTTGTGTTTTCCCTTTATAACGAGTAGAAATTTGTGTTTTTTCTTTGGTAACGAGTTCGAATTCATGTTTTCTTCTTATTAACGAGTTCAAATTTGTGTTTTTCTCTCGGTAACAAGTTGTCCTTGCGTAGATAAAATGTCTTTTTCCCTAATAACGAGTTGACATCGGCGGAAATTTGTGTTTTCCTTTATAACGAGTAGAAATTTGTGTTTTTCTTTGGTAACGAGTTCGAATTCATGTTTTCTTCTTATTAACGAGTTCAAATTTGTGTTTTTTTCACTTGTAACGAGTTGTCCTTCCTAGAAAAAAATGTCTTTTTCCCTAATAACGAGTTGACATCGCCGGAAATTTGTGTTTTCCCTTTATAACGAGTAGAAATTTGTGTTTTTTCTTTGGTAACGAGTTCGAATTCATGTTTTCTTCTTATTAACGAGTTCAAATTTGTGTTTTTCTCGGTAACGAGTTGTCCTTCCAGAAAAAATGTCTTTTTCCCTAATAACGAGTTGACATCGCCGGAAATTTGTGTTTTCCCTTTATAACGAGTAGAAATTTGTGTTTTTTCTTTGGTAACGAGTTCGAATTCATGTTTTCTTCTTATTAACGAGTTCAAATTTGTGTTTTTCTCTCGGTAACGAGTTGTCCTTGCGATAAAATGTTTTTTTCCTAATAACGAGTTGACATCGCCGGAAATTTGTGTTTTCTCTTTATAACGAGTAGAAATTTGTGTTTTTTCTTTGGTAAAGTTTTGTGTTTTCTTATTAACGAGTTCAAATTTGTGTCCGAGTTGTCCTTCCGAAAAAATGTCTTTTTCCTTAATAACGAGTTCACATCGCCGGAAATTTGTGTTTTCCCTTTATAACGAGTAGAAATTTGTGTTTTTTCTTTGGTAACGAGTTCGAATTCATGTTTTCTTCTTATTTAACGAGTTCAAATTTGTGTTTTTCTCTCGGTAACAAGTTGTCCTTGTAGAAAAAATGTTTTTTTCCCTAATAACGAGTTGACATCGCCGGAAATTTGTGTTTTCTCTTTATAACGAGTAAAAATTTGTGTTTTTTCTTTGGTAACGAGTTCGAATTCATGTTTTCTTCTTAACGAGTTCAAATTTGTGTTTTTCTCACGTAACGTGTTGTCCTTGCAGATAAAATGTCTTTTTCCCTAATAACGAGTTGACATCGGCGGAAATTTGTGTTTTCCCTTTATAACGAGTAGAAATTTGTGTTTTTCTTTGGTAACGAGTTCGAATTCATGTTTTGTTCTTATTAACGAGTTCAAATTTTTGTTTTTCACTTGTAACGAGTTGTCCTTCTAGTAAAAATGTCTTTTTCCCTAATAACGAGTTGACATCACCGAAAATTTGTGTTTTCCCTTTATAACGAGTAGAAATTTGTGTTTTTTCTTTGGTAACGAGTTCGAATTCATGTTTTCTTCTTATTAACGAGTTCAAATTTGTGTTTTTCTCTCGGTAACGAGTTGTCCTTGCGATAAAATGTCTTTTTCCCTAATAACGAGTTGACATCGCCGGAAATTTGTGTTTTCCCTTTATAACGAGTAGAAATTTGTGTTTTTTCTTTGGTAACGAGTTCGAATTCATGTTTTCTTCTTATTAACGAGTTCAAATTTGTGTTTTTCTCTGGTAACGAGTTGTCCTTCCAGAAAAAATGTCTTTTTCCTTAATAACGAGTTGACATCGCCGGAAATTTGTGTTTTCCCTTTATAACGAGTAGAAATTTGTGTTTTTTCTTTGGTAACGAGTTCGAATTCATGTTTTCTTCTATTTAACGAGTTCAAATTTGTGTTTTTCTCTGGTAACAAGTTGTCCTTGTAGATTAAATGTTTTTTTTCCCTAATAACGAGTTGACATCGCCGGAAATTTGTGTTTTCTCTTTATAACGAGTAAAAATTTGTGTTTTTTCTTTGGTAACGAGTTCGAATTCATGTTTTCTTCTTATTAACGAGTTCAAATTTGTGTTTTTCTTTGGTAACGAGTTGTCCTTCTAGAAAAAAATGTCTTTTTCCCTAATAACGAGTTGACATCGCCGGAAATTTGTGTTTTCCCTTTATAATGATTAATAATTTGTGTTTTTTCTTTGGTAACGAGTTCGAATTCATATTTTCTTCTTATTAACGAGTTCAAATTTGTGTTTTTCTCTCGGTAACGAGTTGTCCTTCGTAGAAAAAAAAATGTCTTTTTCCCTAATAACGAGTTGACATCGCCGGAAATTTGTGTTTTCACTTTATAACGAGTAGAAATTTGTGTTTTCTCTTTATAACGAGTAAAAATTTGTGTTTTTTCTTTGGTAACGAGTTCGAATTCATGTTTTCTTCTTATTAACGAGTTCAAATTTGTGTTTTTCTCTGGTAACGAGTTGTCCTTCTCGAAAAAAATGTCTTTTTCCCTAATAACGAGTTGACATCGCCGGAAATTCGTGTTTTCCCTTTATAACGAGTAAAAATTTGTGTTTTTTCTTTGGTAACGAGTTCGAATTCATGTTTTCTTCTTATTAACGAGTTCAAATTTGTGTTTTGCTCTGGTAACGAGTTGTCCTTCCAGAAAAAAATGTGTTTTTCCCTAATAACGAGTTGATATCGCCGGAAATTTGTGTTTTCCCTTAATAACGAGTAGAAATTTGTGTTTTTTCTTTATAACGAGTAAAAATTTGTGTTTTTTCTTTATAACGAGTAGAAATTTGTGTTTTCTCTTTATAACGAGTAAAAGTTTGTGTTTTTTCTCTCGGTAACGAGTTCGAATTCATGTTTTCTTCTTTTTAACGAGTTCAAATTTGTGTTTTTCTCTGGTAACGAGTTGTCCTTCTAGAAAAAAATGTCTTTTTCCCTAATAACGAGTTGACCTCGCCGGAAATTTGTGTTTTCCCTTTATAATGAGTAAAAATTTGTGTTTTTTCTTTGGTAACGAGTTCGAATTCATGTTTTCTTCTTATTAACGAGTTTAAATTTGTGTTTTTCTCTGGTAACGAGTTGTCCTTCCGAAAAAAATGTCTTTTTCCCTAATAACGAGTTGACATCGCCGGAAATTTGTGTTTTCACTTTATAACGAGTAGAAATTTGTGTTTTTTCTTTGGTAACGAGTTCGAATTCATGTTTTCTTCTATTTAACGAGTTCAAATTTGTGTTTTTCTCTGGTAACGAGTTGTCCTTGCAGATAAAATGTTTTTTCCCTAATAACGAGTTGACATCGCCGGAAATTTGTGTTTTCTCTTTATAACGAGTAAAAATTTGTGTTTTTTCTTTGGTAACGAGTTCGAATTCATGTTTTCTTCTTATTAACGAGTTCAAATTTGTGTTTTTCTCTGGTAACGAGGTTGTCCTTCAGAAAAAAATGTCTTTTTCCCTAATAACGAGTTGACATCGGCAGAAATTTGTGTTTTCCCTTTATAACGAGTAGAAATTTGTGTTTTTTCTTTGGTAACGAGTTTGAATTCATGTTTTCTTGTTATTAATGAGTTCAAATTTGTGTTTTTCTTGGGTAACGAGTTGTCCTTCCAGAAAAAATGCCTTTTTCCCTAATAACGCGTTGACATCGCCGGAAATTTGTGTTTTCCCTTTATAACGAGTAGAAATTTGTGTTTTTTCTTTGGTAACGAGTTCGAAATCATGTTTTCTTCTTATTAACGAGTTCAAATTTGTGTTTTTCACTGGCAACGAGTAGTACTTCCAGAAAAAATGTCTTTTTCCCGAATAACGAGTTGACATCGCCGGAAATTTGTGTTTTCCCTTTATAATGACTAGAAATTTGTGTTTTTTCTTTGGTAACGAGTTCGAATTCATGTTTTCTTCTTATTAACGAGTTCAAATTTGTGTTTTTCTCTGGTAACGAGTTGTCCTTCCAGAAAAAATGTCTTTTTCCCTAATAACGAGTTGACATCACCGGAAGTTTGTGTTTTCCCTTTATAACGAGTAGAAATTTGTGTTTTTTATTTGGTAACGAGTTCGAATTCATGTTTTCTTCTTATTAACGAGTTCAAATTTGTGTTTTTCTCACGTAACGTGTTGTCCTTGCAGATAAAATGTCTTTTTCCCTAATAACGAGTTGACATCGGCGGAAATTTGTGTTTTCCCCTTATAACGAGTAGAAATTTGTGTTTTTCTTTGGTAACGAGTTCGAATTCATGTTTTGTTCTTATTAACGAGTTCAAATTTTTGTTTTTCACTTGTAACGAGTTGTCCTTCCAAAAAATGTCTTTTTCCCTAATAACGAGTTGACATCACCGAAAATTTGTGTTTTCCCTTTATAACGAGTAGAAATTTGTGTTTTTTCTTTGGTAACGAGTTCGAATTCATGTTTTCTTCTTATTAACGAGTTCAAATTTGTGTTTTTCTCTGGTAACGAGTTGTCCTTGCAGATAAAATGTCTTTTTCCCTAATAACGAGTTGACATCGCCGGAAATTTGTGTTTTCCCTTTATAACGAGTAGAAATTTGTGTTTTTTCTTTGGTAACGAGTTCGAATTCATGTTTTCTTCTTATTAACGAGTTCAAATTTGTGTTTTTCTCTCGGTAACGAGTTGTCCTTCCGTAGAAAAAATGTCTTTTTCCTTAATAACGAGTTCACAACGCCGGAAATTTGTGTTTTCCCTTTATAACGAGTAGAAATTTGTGTTTTTTCTTTGGTAACGAGTTTGAATTCATGTTTTCTTCTATTTAACGAGTTCAAATTTGTGTTTTTCTCTGGTAACAAGTTGTCCTTGTAGATTAAATGTTTTTTTTTCCCTAATAACGAGTTGACATCGCCGGAAATTTGTGTTTTCTCTTTATAACGAGTAAAAATTTGTGTTTTTTCTTTGGTAACGAGTTCGAATTCATGTTTTCTTCTTATTAACGAGTTCAAATTTGTGTTTTTCTCACGTAACGTGTTGTCCTTGCAGATAAAATGTCTTTTTCCCTAATTACGAGTTGACATCGGCGGAAATTTGTGTTTTCCCCTTATAACGAGTAGAAATTTGTGTTTTTCTTTGGTAACGAGTTCGAATTCATGTTTTGTTCTTATTAACGAGTTCAAATTTTTGTTTTTCACTTGTAACGAGTTGTCCTTCCAGAAATATGTCTTTTTCCCTAATAACGAGTTGACATCACCGAAAATTTGTGTTTTCCCTTTATAACGAGTAGAAATTTGTGTTTTTTCTTTGGTAACGAGTTCGAATTCATGTTTTCTTCTTATTAACGAGTTCAAATTTGTGTTTCTCTCGGTAACGAGTTGTCCTTGCGATAAAATGTCTTTTTCCCTAATAACGAGTTGACATCGCCGGAAATTTGTGTTTTCCCTTTATAACGAGTAGAAATTTGTGTTTTTTCTTTGGTAACGAGTTCGAATTCATGTTTTCTTCTTATTAACGAGTTCAAATTTGTGTTTTTCTCTGGTAACGAGTTGTCCTTCCAGAAAAAATGTCTTTTTCCTTAATAACGAGTTCACAACGCCGGAAATTTGTGTTTTCCCTTTATAACGAGTAGAAATTTGTGTTTTTTCTTTGGTAACGAGTTCGAATTCATGTTTTATTCTATTTAACGAGTTCAAATTTGTGTTTTTCTCTGGTAACAAGTTGTCCTTGTAGATTAAATGTTTTTTTTCCCTAATAACGAGTTGACATCGCCGGAAATTTGTGTTTTCTCTTTATAACGAGTAAAAATTTGTGTTTTTTCTTTGGTAACGAGTTCGAATTCATGTTTTCTTCTTATTAACGAGTTCAAATTTGTGTTTTTCTTTGGTAACGAGTTGTCCTTCTAGAAAAAAATGTCTTTTTCCCTAATAACGAGTTGACATCGCCGGAAATTTGTGTTTTCCCTTTATAATGATTAATAATTTGTGTTTTTTCTTTGGTAACGAGTTCGAATTCATATTTTCTTCTTATTAACGAGTTCAAATTTGTGTTTTTCTCTAGTAACGAGTTGTCCTTCCAGAAAAAAATGTCTTTTTCCCTAATAACGAGTTGACATCGCCGGAAATTTGTGTTTTCCCTTTATAACGAGTAAAAATTTATGTTTTTTCTTTGGTAACGAGTTCGAATTCATGTTTTCTTCTTATTAACGAGTTCAAATTTGTGTTTTGCTCTGGTAACGAGTTGTCCTTCCGGAAAAAAAATGTGTTTTTCCCTAATAACGAGTTGACATCACCGGAAATTTGTGTTTTCCCTTAATAACGAGTAGAAATTTGTGTTTTTTCTTTATAACGAGTAAAAATTTGTGTTTTTTCTTTATAACGAGTAGAAATTTGTGTTTTCTCCTTATAACGAGTAAAAGTTTGTGTTTTTTCTCTGGTAACGAGTTCGAATTCATGTTTTCTTCTTTTGAGTTGTCCTTCCAGAAAAAATGTCTTTTTCCCTAATAACGAGTTGACATCGCCGGAAATTTGTGTTTTTCCTTTATAACGAGTGGAATTTTGTGTTTTTTCTTTGGTAACGAGTTCGAATTCATGTTTTCTTCTTATTTACTAGTTCAAATTTGTGTTTTTCTCTGGTAACGAGTTTTCCATCCAGAAAAATGTCTTTTTCCTAAATAACGAGTTCACAACGCCAGAAATTTGTGTTTTCCCTTTATAACGAGTAGAAATTTATGTTTTTTCTTTGGTAACGAGTTCGAATTCATGTTTTCTTCTATTTAACGAGTTCAAATTTGTGTTTTTCTCTGGTAACAAGTTGTCCTTGTAGATTAAATGTTTTTTTCCCTAATAACGAGTTGACATCGCCGGAAATTTGTGTTTTCTCTTTATAACGAGTAAAAATTTGTGTTTTTTCTTTGGTAACGAGTTCGAATTCATGTTTTCTTCTTATTAACGAGTTCAAATTTGTGTTTTTCTCTGGTAACGAGTTGTCCTTCCAGAAAAAATGTCTTTTTCCCTAATAACGAGTTGACATCATCGGAAATTGGTGTTTGCCCTTTTTAACGAGTAGAAATTTGTGTTTTTTCTTTGGTAACGAGTTCGAATTCAAGTTTTATTCTTATTAACGAGTTCAAATTTGTGTTTTTCTCTGGTAACGAGTTGTCTTTCCGTAAAAATGTCTTTTTCCTTAATAACGAGTTCACAACGCCAGAAATTTGTGTTTTCCCTTTATAACGAGTAGAAATTTGTGTTTTTTCTTTGGTAACGAGTTCGAATTCAAGTTTTCTTCTATTTAACGAGTTCGAATATGTGTTTTTCTCTGGTAACAAGTTGTCCTTGTAGATTAAATGTTTATTTTCCCTAATAACGAGTTGACATCGCCGGAAATTTGTGTTTTCTCTTTATAACGAGTAAAAATTTGTGTTTTTTCTTTGGTAACGAGTTCGAATTCATGCTTTCTTCTTATTAACGAGTTCAAATTTGTGTTTTTCTCTGGTAACGAGTTGTCCTTCCAGAAAAAAATGTCTTTTTCCCTAATAACGAGTTGACATCGCCGGAAATTTGCATTTTCCCTTTATAACGAGTAAAAATTTGTGTTTTTTCTTTGGTAACGAGTTTGAATTCATGTTTTCTTCATATTAACGAGTTCAAATTTGTGTTTTTCTCTGGTAACGAGTTGTCCTTCCAGAAAAAATGTCTTTTTCCTTAATAACGAGTTCACAACGCCGGAAATTTGTGTTTTCCCTTTATAACGAGTAGAAATTTGTGTTTTTTCTTTGGTAACGAGTTCGAATTCATGTTTTCTTCTATTTAACGAGTTCAACTTTGTGTTTTTCTCTCGGTAACAAGTTGTCCTTGCAGATTAAATGTTTATTTTCCCTAATAACGAGTTGACATCGCTGGAAATTTGTGTTTTCTCTTTATAACGAGTAAAAATTTGTGTTTTTTCTTTGGTAACGAGTTCGAATTCATGTTTTCTTCTTATTAACGAGTTCAAATTTGTGTTTTTCTGTGGTAACGAGTTGTCCTTCCAGAAAAAATGTCTTTTTCCTTAATAACGAGTTCACAACGCCAGAAATTTGTGTTTTCCCTTTATAACGAGTAGAAATTTGTGTTTTTCTCTGGTAACGAGTAGTCCTTCCAGAAAAAATGTCTTTTTCCCGAATAACGAGTTGACATCGCCGGAAATTGGTGTTTTCCCTTTATAACGAGTAGAAATTTGTGTTTTTTCTTTGGTAACGAGCTCGAATTCATGTTTTCTTCTTATTAACGAGTTCAAATTTGTGTTTTTCTCTGGTAATGAGTTGTCCTTCCAAAAAAAATGTCTTTTTCCCTAATAACGAGTTGACATCGCCGGAAATTTGTGTTTTCCCTTTAAAACGAGTGGAATTTTGTGTTTTTTTCTTTGGTAACGAGTTCGAATTCATGTTTTCTTCTTATTTACTAGTTCAAATTTGTGTTTTTCTCTGGTAACGAGTTGTCCATTCAGAAAAATGTCTTTTTCCCTAATAACGAGTTCACAACGCCAGAAATTTGTGTTTTCCCTTTATAACGAGTAGAAATTTATGTTTTTTCTTTGGTAACGAGTTCGAATTCATGTTTTCTTCTATTTAACGAGTTCAAATTTGTGTTTTTCTCTGGTAACAAGTTGTCCTTGTAGATTAAATGTTTTTTTTCCCTAATAACGAGTTGACATCGCCGGAAATTTGTGTTTTCTCTTTATAACGAGTAAAAATTTGTGTTTTTTGTTTGGTAACGAGTTCGAATTCATGTTTTCTTCTTATTAACGAGTTCAAATTTGTGTTTTTCTCTGGTAACGAGTTGTCCTTCCAGAAAAAAATGTCTTTTTCCCTAATAACGAGTTGACATCATCGGAAATTTGTGTTTTCCCTTTTTAACGAGTAGAAATTTGTGTTTTTTCTTTGGTAACGAGTTCGAATTCAAGTTTTATTCTTATTAACGAGTTCAAATTTATGTTTTTCTCTGGTAACGAGTTGTCTTTCCGAAAAATGTCTTTTTCCTTAATAACGAGTTCACAACGCCAGAAATTTGTGTTTTCCCTTTATAACGAGTAGAAATTTGTGTTTTTTCTTTGGTAACGAGTTCGAATTCATGTTTTCTTCTATTTAACGAGTTCGAATATGTGTTTTTCTCACGGTAACAAGTTGTCCTTGTAGATTAAATGTTTTTTTCCCTAATAACGAGTTGACATCGCCGGAAATTTGTGTTTTCTCTTTATAACGAGTAAAAATTTGTGTTTTTTCTTTGGTAACGAGTTCGAATTCATGTTTTCTTCTTATTAACGAGTTCAAATTTGTGTTTTTCTCTCGGTAACGAGTTGTCCTTCAGAAAAAAATGTCTTTTTCCCTAATAACGAGTTGACATCGCCGGAAATTTGCATTTTCCCTTTATAACGAGTAAAAATTTGTGTTTTTTCTTTGGTAACGAGTTCGAATTCATGTTTTCTTCTTATTAACGAGTTCAAATTTGTGTTTTTCTCTGGTAACGAGTTGTCCTTCCAGAAAAAATGTCTTTTTCCTTAATAACGAGTTCACAACGCCGGAAATTTGTGTTTTCCCTTTATAACGAGTAGAAATTTGTGTTTTTTCTTTGGTAACGAGTTTGAATTCATGTTTTCTTCTATTTAACGAGTTCAACTTTGTGTTTTTCTCTGGTAACAAGTTGTCCTTGTAGATTAAATGTTTATTTTCCCTAATAACGAGTTGACATCGCCGGAAATTTGTGTTTTCTCTTTATAACGAGTAAAAATTTGTGTTTTTTCTTTGGTAACGAGTTCGAATTCATGTTTTCTTCTTATTAACGAGTTCAAATTTGTGTTTTTCTGTGGTAACAAGTTGTCCTTCCAGAAAAAATGTCTTTTTCCTTAATAATGAGTTCACAACGCCAGAAATTTGTGTTTTCCCTTTATAACGAGTAGAAATTTGTGTTTTTCTCTGGTAACGAGTAGTCCTTCCAGAAAAAATGTCTTTTTCCCGAATAACGAGTTGACATCGCCGGAAATTGGTGTTTTCCCTTTATAACGAGTAGAAATTTGTGTTTTTTCTTTGGTAACGAGTTCGAATTCATGTTTTCTTCTTATTAACGAGTTCAAATTTGTGTTTTTCTCTGGGTAATGAGTTGTCCTTCCGAAAAAATGTCTTTTTCCCTAATAACGAGTTGACATCGCCGGAAATTTGTGTTTTCCCTTTATAACGAGTGGAATTTTGTGTTTTTTCTTTGGTAACGAGTTCGAATTCATGTTTTCTTCTTATTTACTAGTTCAAATTTGTGTTTTTCTCTGGTAACGAGTTGTCCATCCAGAAAAATGTCTTTTTCCTTAATAACGAGTTCACAACGCCAGAAATTTGTGTTTTCCCTTTATAACGAGTAGAAATTTATGTTTTTTCTTTGGTAACGAGTTCGAATTCATGTTTTCTTCTATTTAACGAGTTCAAATTTGTGTTTTTCTCTGGTAACAAGTTGTCCTTGTAGATTAAATGTTTTTTTCCCTAATAACGAGTTGACATCGCCGGAAATTTGTGTTTTCTCTTTATAACGAGTAAAAATTTGTGTTTTTTCTTTGGTAACGAGTTCGAATTCATGTTTTCTTCTTATTAACGAGTACAAATTTGTGTTTTCTCTGGTAACGAGTTGTCCTTCCAGAAAAAAATGTCTTTTTCCCTAATAACGAGTTGACATCATCGGAAATTTGTGTTTTCCCTTTTTAACGAGTAGAAATTTGTGTTTTTTCTTTGGTAACGAGTTCGAATTCAAGTTTTATTCTTATTAACGAGTTCAAATTTGTGTTTTTCTCTGGTAACGAGTTGTCTTTCCAGAAAAATGTCTTTTTCCTTAATAACGAGTTCACAACGCCAGAAATTTGTGTTTTCCCTTTATAACGAGTAGAAATTTGTGTTTTTTCTTTGGTAACGAGTTCGAATTCATGTTTTCTTCTATTTAACGAGTTCGAATATGTGTTTTTCTCTGGTAACAAGTTGTCCTTGTAGATTAAATGTTTTTTTCCCTAATAACGAGTTGACATCGCCGGAAATTTGTGTTTTCTCTTTATAACGAGTAAAAATTTGTGTTTTTTCTTTGGTAACGAGTTCGAATTCATGTTTTCTTCTTATTAACGAGTTCAAATTTGTGTTTTTCTCTCGGTAACGAGTTGTCCTTCCGAAAAAAATGTCTTTTTCCCTAATAACGAGTTGACATCGCCGGAAATTTGCATTTTCCCTTTATAACGAGTAAAAATTTGTGTTTTTTCTTTGGTAACGAGTTCGAATTCATGTTTTCTTCTTATTAACGAGTTCAAATTTGTGTTTTTCTCTCGGTAACGAGTTGTCCTTCCGAAAAAATGTCTTTTTCCTAATAACGAGTTCACAACGTCGGAAATTTGTGTTTTCCCTTTATAACGAGTAGAAATTTGTGTTTTTTCTTTGGTAACGAGTTTGAATTCATGTTTTCTTCTATTTAACGAGTTCAACTTTGTGTTTTTCTCTGGTAACAAGTTGTCCTTGTAGATTAAATGTTTATTTTCCCTAATAACGAGTTGACATCGCCGGAAATTTGTGTTTTCTCTTTATAACGAGTAAAAATTTGTGTTTTTTCTTTGGTAACGAGTTCGAATTCCTGTTTTCGTCTTATTAACGAGTTCAAATTTGTGTTTTTCTCTGGTAACGAGTTGTCCTACTAGAAAAAAATGTCTTTTTCCCTAATAACGAGTTGACATCGCCGGAAATTTGTGTTTTCCCTTTATAACGAGTAAAAATTTGTGTTTTTTCTTTGATAACGAGTTCGAATTCATGTTTTCTTCTTATTAACGAGTTCAAATTTGTGTTTTGCTCTGGTAACGAGTTGTCCTTCCAGAAAAAAATGTGTTTTTCCCTAATAACGAGTTGACATCGCCGGAAATTTGGGTGTTCCCTTAATAACGAGTAGAAATTTGTGTTTTTTCTTTGGTAACGAGTTCGAATTCATGTTTTCTTCTTATTAACGAGTTCAAATTTGTGTTTTTCTTCGGTAACGAGTTGTCCTTCCGAAAAAATGTCTTCTTCCCGAATAACGAGTTGACATCGCCGGAAATTGGTGTTTTCCCTTTATAACGAGTAGAAATTTGTGTTTTTTCTTTGGTAACGAGTTCGAATTCATGTTTTCTTCTTATTAACGAGTTCAAATTTGTGTTTTTCTCTGGTAACGAGTTGTCCTTCCAGAAAAATGTCTTTTTCCCTAATAACGAGTTGACATCACCGGAAATTTGTGTTTTCCCTTTTTAACGAGTAGAAATTTGTGTTTTTTCTTTGGTAACGAGTTCGAATTCATGTTTTCTTCTTATTTACGAGTTCAAAGTTGTGTTTTTCTCTGGTAACGAGTTGTCCATCCAGAAAAATGTCTTTTTCCTTAATAACGAGTTCACAACGCCAGAAATTTGTGTTTTCCCTTTATAACGTGTAGAAATTTATGTTTTTTCTTTGGTAACGAGTTCGAATTCCTGTTTTCTTCTATTTAACGAGTTCAAATTTGTGTTTTTCTCTGGTAAGAAGTTGTCCTTGTAGATTAAATATTTTTTTCCCTAATAACGAGTTGACATCGCCGGAAATTTGTGTTTTCTCTTTATAACGAGTAAAATTTTGTGTTTTTTCTTTGGTAACGAGTTCTAATTCATGTTTTCTTCTTATTAACGAGTTCAAATTTGTGTTTTTCTCTGGTAACGAGTTGTCCTTCCAGAAAAAATGTCTTTTTCCCTAATAACGAGTTGACATCACCGGAAATTTGTGTTTTCCCTTTTTAACGAGTAGAAATTTGTGTTTTTTCTTTGGTAACGAGTTCGAATTCAAGTTTTATTCTTATTAACGAGTTCAAATTTGTGTTTTTCTCTGGTAACGAGTTGTCTTTCCAGAAAAATGTCTTTTTCCTTAATAACGAGTTCACAACGCCAGAAATTTGTGTTTTCCCTTTATAACGAGTAGAAATTTGTGTTTTTTCTTTGGTAACGAGTTCGAATTCAAGTTTTCTTCTATTTAACGAGTTCGAATATGTGTTTTTCTCGGTAACAAGTTGTCCTTGTAGATTAAATGTTTATTTTCCCTAATAACGAGTTGACATCGCCGGAAATTTGTGTTTTCTCTTTATAACGAGTAAAAATTTGTGTTTTTTCTTTGGTAACGAGTTCGAATTCATGCTTTCTTCTTATTAACGAGTTCAAATTTGTGTTTTCTCTCGGTAACGAGTTGTCCTTCCGAGAAAAAAATGTCTTTTTCCCTAATAACGAGTTGACATCGCCGGAAATTTGCATTTTCCCTTTATAACGAGTAAAAATTTGTGTTTTTTCTTTGGTAACGAGTTCGAATTCATGTTTTCTTCTTATTAACCAGTTCAAATTTGTGTTTTTCTCTGGTAACGAGTTGTCCTTCCAGAAAAAATGTCTTTTTCCTTAATAACGAGTTCACAACGCCGGAAATTTGTGTTTTCCCTTTATAACGAGTAGAAATTTGTGTTTTTTCTTTGGTAACGAGTTCGAATTCATGTTTTCTTCTATTTAACGAGTTCAACTTTGTGTTTTTCACTCGGTAACAAGTTGTCCTTGTAGATTAAATGTTTATTTTCCCTAATAACGAGTTGACATCGCCGGAAATTTGTGTTTTCTCTTTATAACGAGTAAAAATTTGTGTTTTTTCTTTGGTAACGAGTTCGAATTCATGTTTTCTTCTATTTAACAAGTTCAAATTTGTGTTTTTCTCTGGTAACGAGTTGTCCTTCTAGAAAAAAATGTCTTTTTCCCTAATAACGAGTTGACATCGCCGAAATTTGTGTTTTCCCTTTATAACGAGTAAAAATTTGTGTTTTTTCTTTGGTAACTAGTTCGAATTGATGTTTTCTTCTTATTAACGAGTTCAAATTTGTGTTTTTCTCTGGTAACGAGTTGTCCTTCCGAAAAAAAAATGTCTTTTTCCCTAATAACGAGTTGACATCGCCGGAAATTTGTGTTTTCCCTTTATAACGAGTAGAAATTTGTGTTTTTTCTTTGGTGACGAGTTCGAATTCATGTTTTCTTCTTATTAATGAGTTCAAATTTGTGTTTTTCTCTGGTAACGAGTAGTCCTTCCAGAAAAATTGTCTTTTTCCCGAATAACGAGTTGACATCGCCGGAAATTTGTGTTTTCCCTTTATAACGAGTAGAAATTTGTGTTTTTTCTTTGGTAACGAGTTCGAATTCATGTTTTCTTCTTATTAACGAGTTCAAATTTGTTTTTTTCTCTAATAACGAGTTGTCCTTCTAGAAAAAATGTCTTTTTCCTTAATAACGAGTAGACAACGCCAGAAATTTGTGTTTTCCCTTTATAACGAGTAGAAATTTGTGTTTTTTCTTTGGTAACGAGTTCGAATTCATGTTTTCTTCTATTTAACGTGTTCAAATTTGTGTTTTTCTCGGGTAACGAGTTGTCCTTCCAGAAAAAAATGCCTTTTTCCCTAATAACGAGTTGACATCGCCGGAAATTTGTGTTTTCCCTTTATAACGATTAGAAATTTGTGTTTTTTCTTTGGTAACGAGTTCGAATTCATGTTTTCTTCTTATTAACGAGTTCAAATTTGTGTTTTTCTCTTTTAACGAGTTTTCCTTCCAGAAAAAATGTCTTTTTCCCTAATAACGATTTGACATCACCGGAAATTTGTGTTTTCCCTTTTTAACGAGTAGAAATTTGTGTTTTTTCTTTGGTAACGAGTTCGAATTAATGTTTTCTTCTTATTAACGAGTTCAAATTTGTGTTTTTCTCTGGTAACGATTTGTCCTTCCAGAAAAAATGTCTTTTTCCTTAATAACGAGTTCACAACGCCAGAAATTTGTGTTTTCCCTTTATAACGAGTAGAAATTTGTGTTTTTCCTTTGGTAACGAGTTCGAATTCATGTTTTCTTCTATTTAACGAGTTCAAATTTGTGTTTTTCTCTGGAAACAAGTTCTCCTTGTAGATTAAATGTTTTTTTCCCTAATAACGAGTTGACATCGCCGGAAATTTGTGTTTTCTCTTTATAACGAGTAAAAATTTGTGTTTTTTCTTTGGTAACGAGTTCGAATTCATGTTTTCTTCTTATTAACGAGTTCAAATTTGTGTTTTTCTCTCGGTAACGAGTTGTCCTTCCGAGAAAAAAAAATGTCTTTTTCCCTAATAACGAGTTGACATCGCCGGAAATTTGTATTTTCCCTTTATAACGTGTAAAAATTTGTGTTTTTTCTTTGGTAACGAATTCATGTTTTCTTCTTATTAACGAGTTCAAATTTGTGTTTTTCTCTGGTAACGAGTTGTCCTTCCAGAAAAAATGTCTTTTTCCCTAATAACGAGTTGACATCGCCGGAAATTTGTGTTTTCCCTTTATAACGATTAGAAATTTGTGTTTTTTCTTTGGTAACGAGTTCGAATTCATGTTTTCTTCTTATTAACGAGTTCAAATTTGTGTTTTTCTCTTTTCACGAGTTTTCCTTCCAGAAAAAATGTCTTTTTCCCTAATAACGATTTGACATCACCGGAAATTTGTGTTTTCCCTTTTTAACGAGTAGAAATTTGTGTTTTTTCTTTGGTAACGAGTTCGAATTAATGTTTTCTTCTTATTAACGAGTTCAAATTTGTGTTTTTCTCTGGTAACGATTTGTCCTTCCAGAAAAAATGTCTTTTTCCTTAATAACGAGTTCACAACGCCGGAAATTTGTTTTTTCCCTTTATAACGAGTAGAAATGTGTGTTTTTTCTTTGGTAACGAGTTCGAATTCATGTTTTCTTCTATTTAACGAGTTCAAATTTGTGTTTTTCTCTGGTAACAAGTTGTCCTTGTAGATTAAATGTTTTTTCCCTACTAACGAGTTGACATCGCCGGAAATTTGTGTTTTCTCTTTATAACGAGTAAAAATTTGTGTTTTTTCTTTGGTAACGAGTTCGAATTCATGTTTTCTTCTTATTAACGAGTTCAAATTTGTGTTTTTCTCTGGTAAGGAGTTGTCCTTCTAGAAAAAAATGTCTTTTTCCCTAATAACGAGTTGACATCGCCGGAAATTTGTATTTTCCTAAAAAACGAGTAAAAATTTGTGTTTTTTCTTTGGTAACGAGTTCGAATTCATGTTTTCTAATTATTAACGAGTTCAAATTTGTGTTTTTCTCTGGTAACGAGTTGTCCTTCCAAAAAAAAATGTCTTTTTCCCTAATAACGAGTTGACATCGCCGAAATTTGTGTTTTCCCTTTATAACGAGTAAAAATTTGTGTTTTTTCTTTGGTAACGAGTTCGAATTCATGTTTTCTTCTTATTAACGAGTTCAAATTTGTGTTTTTCTCTGGTAACGAGTTGTCCTTCCAGAAAAAAAATGTCTTTTTCCCTAATAACGAGTTGACATCGCCGGAAATTTGTATTTTCCCTTTATAACGAGTTCAAATTCTTGTTTTCTTCTTATTAACGAGTTCAAATTTGTGTTTTTCACTGGTAACGAGTTGTCCTTCCAGAAAAAATGTCTTTTTCCCGAATAACGAGTTGACATCGCCGGAAATTTGTGTTTTCCCTTTATAACGAGTAGAAATTTGTGTTTTTTCTTTGGTGACGAGTTCGAATTCATGTTTTCTTCTTATTAATGAGTTCAAATTTGTGTTTTTTCTCGATAACGAGTAGTCCTTCCAGAAAAAATGTCTTTTTCCCGAATAACGAGTTGACATCGCCGGAAATTTGTGTTTTCCCTTTATAACGAGTAGAAATTTGTGTTTTTTCTTTGGTAACGAGTTCGAATTCATGTTTTCTTCATATTAACGAGTTCAAATTTGTGTTTTTCTCTGGTAACGAGTTGTCCTTCCAGAAAAAATGTCTTTTTCCTTAATAACGAGTTCACATCGCCGGAAATTTGTGTTTTCCCTTTATAACGAGTAGAAATTTGTGTTTTTCTCTGGTAACGAGTTGTCCTTCCAGAAAAAATGTCTTTTTCCCAAATAACGAGTTGACATCGCCGGAAATTTGTGTTTTCCCTTTATAACGAGTAGAAATTTGTGTTTTTTCTTTGGTAACGAGTTCGAATTCATGTTTTCTTCTTATTAACGAGTTCAAAATTTTCTTTTTCTCTTGTAACGAGTTGTCCTTCCAGAAAAAATGTCTTTTTCCCGAATAACGAGTTGACATCGCCGGAAATTGGTGTTTTCCCTTTATAACGAGTAGAAATTTGTGTTTTTTCTTTGGTAACGAGTTCGAATTCATGTTTTCTTCTTATTAACGAGTTCAAATTTGTGTTTTTCTCGGGTAATGAGTTGTCCTTCCAGAAAAAATGTCTTTTTCCCTAATAACGAGTTGACATCGCCGGAAATTTGTGTTTTCCATTTATAACGAGTGGAATTTTGTGTTTTTTCTTTGGTAACGAGTTCAAATTCATGTTTTCTTCTTATTTACGAGTTCAAATTTGTGTTTTTCTCTGGTAACAAGTTGTCCATCCAGAAAAATGTCTTTTTCCTTAATAACGAGTTCACAACGCCAGAAATTTGTGTTTTCCCTTTATAACGTGTAGAAATTTATGTTTTTTCTTTGGTAACGAGTTCGAATTCATGTTTTCTTCTATTTAACGAGTTCAAATTTGTGTTTTTCTCTGGTAAGAAGTTGTCCTTGTAGATTAAATATTTTTTTCCCTAATAACGAGTTGACATCGCCGGAAATTTGTGTTTTCTCTTTATAACGAGTAAAATTTTGTGTTTTTTCTTTGGTAACGAGTTCTAATTCATGTTTTCTTCTTATTAACGAGTTCAAATTTGTGTTTTTCTCACGGTAACGAGTTGTCCTTCGAGAAAAAATGTCTTTTTCCCTAATAACGAGTTGACATCACCGGAAATTTGTGTTTTCCCTTTTTAACGAGTAGAAATTTGTGTTTTTTCTTTGGTAACGAGTTCGAATTCAAGTTTTATTCTTATTAACGAGTTCAAATTTGTGTTTTTCTCTGGTAACGAGTTGTCTTTCCAGAAAAATGTCTTTTTCCTTAATAACGAGTTCACAACGCCAGAAATTTGTGTTTTCCCTTTATAACGAGTAGAAATTTGTGTTTTTTCTTTGGTAACGAGTTCGAATTCAAGTTTTCTTCTATTTAACGAGTTCGAATATGTGTTTTTCTCTGGTAACAAGTTGTCCTTGTAGATTAAATGTTTATTTTCCCTAATAACGAGTTGACATCGCCGGAAATTTGTGTTTTCTCTTTATAACGAGTAAAAATTTGTGTTTTTTCTTTGGTAACGAGTTCGAATTCATGCTTTCTTCTTATTAACGAGTTCAAATTTGTGTTTTCCTCTGGTAACGAGTTGTCCTTCCAGAAAAAAATGTCTTTTTCCCTAATAACGAGTTGACATCGCCGGAAATTTGCATTTTCCCTTTATAACGAGTAAAAATTTGTGTTTTTTCTTTGGTAACGAGTTCGAATTCATGTTTTCTTCTTATTAACGAGTTCAAATTTGTGTTTTTCTCTGGTAACGAGTTGTCCTTCCAGAAAAAATGTCTTTTTCCTTAATAACGAGTTCACAACGCCGGAAATTTGTGTTTTCCCTTTATAACGAGTAGAAATTTGTGTTTTTTCTTTGGTAACGAGTTCGAATTCATGTTTTCTTCTATTTAACGAGTTCAACTTTGTGTTTTTCTCTGGTAACAAGTTGTCCTTGTAGATTAAATGTTTATTTTCCCTAATAACGAGTTGACATCGCCGGAAATTTGTGTTTTCTCTTTATAACGAGTAAAAATTTGTGTTTTTTCTTTGCTAACGAGTTCGAATTCATGTTTTCTTCTATTTAACAAGTTCAAATTTGTGTTTTTCTCTGGTAACATGTTGTCCTTGTAGATTAAATGTTTTTTTCCCTAATAACGAGTTGACATCGCCGGAAATTTGTGTTTTCTCTTTATAACGAGTAAAAATTTGTGTTTTTTCTTTGGTAACGAATAGAATTCATGTTTTCTTCTTATTAACGAATTCAAATTTGTGTTTTTTCTCGGTAACGAGTTGTCCTTCTAGAAAAAAATGTCTTTTTCCCTAATAACGAGTTGACATCGCCGAAATTTGTGTTTTCCCTTTATAACGAGTAAAAATTTGTGTTTTTTCTTTGGTAACTAGTTCGAATTCATGTTTTCTTCTTATTAACGAGTTCAAATTTGTGTTTTTCTCTCGGTAACGAGTTGTCCTTCCAGAAAAAAAATGTCTTTTTCCCTAATAACGAGTTGACATCGCCGGAAATTTGTGTTTTCCCTTTATAACGAGTAGAAATTTGTGTTTTTTCTTTGGTGACGAGTTCGAATTCATGTTTTCTTCTTATTAATGAGTTCAAATTTGTGTTTTTCTCTGGTAACGAGTAGTCCTTCCAGAAAAATTGTCTTTTTCCCGAATAACGAGTTGACATCGCCGGAAATTTGTGTTTTCCCTTTATAACGAGTAGAAATTTGTGTTTTTTCTTTGGTAACGAGTTCAAATTCATGTTTTCTTCTTATTAACGAGTTCAAATTTGTTTTTTTCTCTAATAACGAGTTGTCCTTCTAGAAAAAATGTCTTTTTCCTTAATAACGAGTGACAACGCCGGAAATTTGTGTTTTCCCTTTATAACGAGTAGAAATTTGTGTTTTTTCTTTGGTAACGAGTTTGAATTCATGTTTTCTTCTTATTTAACGTGTTCAAATTTGTGTTTTTCTCGGGTAACGAGTTGTCCTTCCAGAAAAAAATGCCTTTTTCCCTAATAACGAGTTGACATCGCCGGAAATTTGTGTTTTCCCTTTATAACGAGTAGAAATTTGTGTTTTTTCTTTGGTAACGAGTTCGAATTCATGTTTTCTTCTTAATAACGAGTTCAAATTTGTGTTTTTCACTGGTAACGAGTAGTCCTCCCAGAAAAAATGTCTTTTTCCCGAATAACGAGTTGACATCGCCGGAAATTTGTGTTTTCCCTTTATAACGATTAGAAATTTGTGTTTTTTCTTTGGTAACGAGTTCGAATTCATGTTTTCTTCTTATTAACGAGTTCAAATTTGTGTTTTTCTCTTTTAACGAGTTTTCCTTCCGAGAAAAATGTCTTTTTCCCTAATAACGATTTGACATCACCGGAAATTTGTGTTTTCCCTTTTTAACGAGTAGAAATTTGTGTTTTTTCTTTGGTAACGAGTTCGAATTAATGTTTTCTTCTTATTAACGAGTTCAAATTTGTGTTTTTCTCTGGTAACGATTTGTCCTTCCAGAAAAAATGTCTTTTTCCTTAATAACGAGTTGACATCGCGGAAATTTGTGTTTTCCCTTTATAACGAGTAGAAATTTGTGTTTTTTCTTTGGTAACGAGTTCGAATTCATGTTTTCTTCTTATTAACGAGTTCAAATTGTGTTTTTTCTCTGGTAACAAGTTGTCCTTGTAGATTAAATGTTTTTTTCCCTAATAACGAGTTGACATCGCCGGAAATTTGTGTTTTCTC
The DNA here is from genome assembly GCA_036785695.1 of Gentiana straminea. NCBI lineage: Eukaryota > Viridiplantae > Streptophyta > Magnoliopsida > Gentianales > Gentianaceae > Gentiana > Gentiana straminea. Next base: position 3,114,109 of record JAVUPR010000437.1, read on the forward strand.
TTTATAACGAGTAAAAATTTGTGTTTTTTCTTTGGTAACGAGTTCGAATTCATGTTTTCTTCTTATTAACGAGTTCAAATTTGTGTTTTTCTCTCGGTAACGAGTTGTCCTTCGAGAAAAAAATGTCTTTTTCCCTAATAACGAGTTGACATCGCCGGAAATTTGTATTTTCCCTTTATAACGTGTAAAAATTTGTGTTTTTTTTCTTTGGTAACGAGTTCGAATTCATGTTTTCTTCTTATTAACGAGTTCAAATTTGTGTTTTTCTCTGGTAACGAGTTGTCCTTCCGAAAAAATGTCTTTTTCCCTAATAACGAGTTGACATCGCCGGAAATTTGTTTTTTCCCTTTATAACGAGTAGAAATGTGTGTTTTTTCTTTGGTAACGAGTTCGAATTCATGTTTTCTTCTTATTTAACGAGTTCAAATTTGTGTTTTTCTCTCGGTAACAAGTTGTCCTTGTAGAAAATGTTTTTTTTCCCTACTAACGAGTTGACATCGCCGGAAATTTGTGTTTTCTCTTTATAACGAGTAAAAATTTGTGTTTTTTCTTTGGTAACGAGTTCGAATTCATGTTTTCTTCTTATTAACGAGTTCAAATTTGTGTTTTTCTCTCGGTAAGGAGTTGTCCTTCTAGAAAAAAATGTCTTTTTCCCTAATAACGAGTTGACATCGCCGGAAATTTGTGTTTTCCCTATATAACGAGTAAAAATTTGTGTTTTTTCTTTGGTAACGAGTTCGAATTCATGTTTTCTAATTATTAACGAGTTCAAATTTGTGTTTTTCTCGGTAACGAGTTGTCCTTCCAAAAAAAAATGTCTTTTTCCCTAATAACGAGTTGACATCGCCGAAATTTGTGTTTTCCCTTTATAACGAGTAAAAATTTGTGTTTTTTCTTTGGTAACGAGTTCGAATTCATGTTTTCTTCTTATTAACGAGTTCAAATTTGTGTTTTTCTCTCGGTAACGAGTTGTCCTTCCGTAAAAAAATGTCTTTTTCCCTAATAACGAGTTGACATCGCCGGAAATTTGTATTTTCCCTTTATAACGAGTAGAAATTTGTGTTTTTTCTTTGGTAACGAGTTCAAATTCTTGTTTTCTTCTTATTAACGAGTTCAAATTTGTGTTTTTCTCTGGTAACGAGTTGTCCTTCCAGAAAAAATGTCTTTTTCCCGAATAACGAGTTGACATCGCCGGAAATTTGTGTTTTCCCTTTATAACGAGTAGAAATTTGTGTTTTTTCTTTGGTGACGAGTTCGAATTCATGTTTTCTTCTTATTAATGAGTTCAAATTTGTGTTTTTCTCTGATAACGAGTAGTCCTTCCAGAAAAAAATGTCTTTTTCCCTAATAACGAGTTGACATCGCCGGAAATTTGTATTTTCCCTTTATAACGTGTAAAAATTTGTGTTTTTTCTTTGGTAACGAGTTCGAATTCATGTTTTCTTCTTATTAACGAGTTCAAATTTGTGTTTTTCTCTGGTAACGAGTTGTCCTTCCAGAAAAAATGTCTTTTTCCCTAATAACGAGTTGACATCGCCGGAAATTTGTGTTTTCCCTTTATAACGAGTAGAAATGTGTGTTTTTTCTTTGGTAACGAGTTCGAATTCATGTTTTCTTCTATTTAACGAGTTCAAATTTGTGTTTTTCTCTGGTAACAAGTTGTCCTTGTAGATTAAATGTTTTTTTCCCTATAACGAGTTGACATCGCCGGAAATTTGTGTTTTCTCTTTATAACGAGTAAAAATTTGTGTTTTTTCTTTGGTAACGAGTTCGAATTCATGTTTTCTTCTTATTAACGAGTTCAAATTTGTGTTTTTCTCTGGTAAGGAGTTGTCCTTCTAGAAAAAAATGTCTTTTTCCCTAATAACGAGTTGACATCGCCGGAAATTTGTGTTTTCCCTATATAACGAGTAAAAATTTGTGTTTTTTCTTTGGTAACGAGTTCGAATTCATGTTTTCTAATTATTAACGAGTTCAAATTTGTGTTTTTCTCTGGTAACGAGTTGTCCTTCCAAAAAAAAATGTCTTTTTCCCTAATAACGAGTTGACATCGCCGAAATTTGTGTTTTCCCTTTATAACGAGTAAAAATTTGTGTTTTTTCTTTGGTAACGAGTTCGAATTCATGTTTTCTTCTTATTAACGAGTTCAAATTTGTGTTTTTCTCTGGTAACGAGTTGTCCTTCCAGAAAAAAAATGTCTTTTTCCCTAATAACGAGTTGACATCGCCGGAAATTTGTATTTTCCCTTTATAACGAGTAGAAATTTGTGTTTTTTCTTTGGTAACGAGTTCAAATTCTTGTTTTCTTCTTATTAACGAGTTCAAATTTGTGTTTTTTTCTCGGTAACGAGTTGTCCTTCCGAAAAAATGTCTTTTTCCCGAATAACGAGTTGACATCGCCGGAAATTTGTGTTTTCCCTTTATAACGAGTAGAAATTTGTGTTTTTTCTTTGGTGACGAGTTCGAATTCATGTTTTCTTCTTATTAATGAGTTCAAATTTGTGTTTTTCTCTGATAACGAGTAGTCCTTCCAGAAAAAATGTCTTTTTCCCGAATAACGAGTTGACATCGCCGGAAATTTGTGTTTTCCCTTTATAACGAGTAGAAATTTGTGTTTTTTCTTTGGTAACGAGTTCGAATTCATGTTTTCTTCTTATTAACGAGTTCAAATTTGTGTTTTTCTCGGTAACGAGTTGTCCTTCAGGAAAAAATGTCTTTTTCCTTAATAACGAGTTCACAACGCCGGAAATTTGTGTTTTCCCTTTATAACGAGTAGAAATTTGTGTTTTTTTCTGCGGTAACGAGTAGTCCTTCCTTCCGGAAAAAATGTCTTTTTCCCAAATAACGAGTTGACATCGCCGGAAATTTGTGTTTTCCCTTTATAACGAGTAGAAATTTGTGTTTTTTCTTTGGTAACGAGTTCGAATTCATGTTTCCTTCTTATTTAACGAGTTCAAATTTTTCTTTTTCTCTTGTAACGAGTTGTCCTTCCGAGAAAAAATGTCTTTTTCCCTAATAACGAGTTGACATCACCAAAAATTTGTGTTTTCCCTTTATAACGAGTAGAAATTTGTGTTTTTTCTTTGGTAGCGAGTTCGAATTCATGTTTTCTTCTTATTAACGAGTTCAAATTTGTGTTTTTTCTCGGTAACGAGTTGTCCTTCCAGAAAAAATGTCTTTTTCCCTAATAACGAGTTGACATCATCGGAAATTTGTGTTTTCCCTTTATAACGAGTAGAAATTTGTGTTTTTTCTTTGGTAACGAGTTCGAATTCATGTTTTCTTCTTATTAACGAGTTCAAATTTGTGTTTTTTCTCGGTAACGAGTTGTCCTTCCAGAAAAAATGTCTTTTTCCTTAATAACGAGTTCACAACGCCGGAAATTTGTGTTTTCCCTTTATAACGAGTAGAAATTTGTGTTTTTTCTTTGGTAACGAGTTCGAATTCATATTTTCTTCTATTTAACGAGTTCAACTTTGTGTTTTTCTCTGGTAACAAGTTTTCCTTGTAGATTAAATGTTTTTTTTCCCTAATAACGAGTTGACATCGCCGGAAATTTGTGTTTTCTCTTTATAACGAGTAAAAATTTGTGTTTTTTCTTTGGTAACGAGTTCGAATTCATGTTTTCGTCTTATTAACGAGTTCAAATTTGTGTGTTTTTTCTACGGTAATGAGTTGTCCTTCTAGAAAAAAATGTCTTTTTCCCTAATAACGAGTTGACATCGCCGGAAATTTGTGTTTTCCCTTTATAACGAGTAAAAATTTGTGTTTTTTCTTTGGTAACGAGTTCGAATTCATGTTTTCTTCTTATTAACGAGTTCAAATTTGTGTTTTTTCTCTGGTAACGAGTTGTCCTTCCAGAAAAAATGTGTTTTTCCCTAATAACGAGTTGACATCGCCGGAAATTTGTGTTTTCCCTTTATAACGAGTAGAAATTTGTGTTTTTTCTTTGGTAACGAGTTCGAATTCATGTTTTCTTCTTATTAACGAGTTCAAATTTGTGTTTTTCACTGGTAACGAGTTGTCCTTCCAGAAAAAATGTCTTTTCCCGAATAACGAGTTGACATCGCCGGAAATTTGTGTTTTCCCTTTATAACGAGTAGAAATTTGTGTTTTTTCTTTGGTAACGAGTTCGAATTCATGTTTTCTTCTTATTAACGAGTTCAAATTTGTGTTTTTCTCTCGGTAATGAGTTGTCCTTCCAGAAAAAAATGTCTTTTTCCCTAATAACGAGTTGACATCGCCGGAAATTTGTGTTTTCCATTTATAACGAGTAGAAATTTGTGTTTTTTCTTTGGTAACGAGTTCAAATTCATGTTTTCTTCTTATTAACGAGTTCAAATTTGTGTTTTTCTCTGGTAACGAGTTGTCCTTCCAGAAAAATGTCTTTTTCCTTAATAACGAGTTCACAACGCCGGAAATTTGTGTTTTCCCTTTATAACGAGTAGAAATTTGTGTTTTTTCTTTGATAACGAGTTCGAATTCATGTTTTCTTCTATTTAACGAGTTCAAATTTGTGTTTTTCTCACGGTAACAAGTTGTCCTTGTAGATTAAATGTTTTTTTCCCTAATAACGAGTTGACATCGCCGGAAATTTGTGTTTTCTCTTTATAACGAGTAAAAATTTGTGTTTTTTCTTTGGTAACGAGTTCGAATTCATGTTTTCTTCTTATTAACGAGTTCAAATTTGTGTTTTTCTCTCGGTAACGAGTTGTCCTTCTAGAAAAAAATGTCTTTTTCCCTAATAACGAGTTGACATCGCCGGAAATTTGTGTTTTCCCTTTATAACGAGTAAAAATTTGTGTTTTTTCTTTGGTAACGAGTTCGAATTCATGTTTTCTTCTTATTAACGAGTTCAAATTTGTGTTTTTCTCACGGTAACGAGTTGTCCTTCCGAAAAAAAATGTCTTTTTCCCTAATAACGAGTTGACATCGCCGGAAATTTGTGTTTTCCCTTTATAACGAGTAGAAATTTGTGTTTTTTCTTTGGTAACGAGTTCGAATTCATGTTTTCTTCTTATTAATGAGTTCAAATTTGTGTTTTTCTCGGTAACGAGTTGTCCTTCCTAGAAAAATTGTCTTTTTCCCGAATAACGAGTTGACATCGCCGGAAATTTGTGTTTTCCCTTTATAACGAGTAGAAATTTGTGTTTTTTCTTTGGTAACGAGTTCGAATTCATGTTTTCTTCTTATTAACGAGTTCAAATTTGTGTTTTTCTCTAATAACGAGTTGTCCTTCTAGAAAAAATGTCTTTTTCTTAATAACGAGTTGACATCGCCGGAAATTTGTGTTTTCCCTTTATAACGAGTAGAAATTTGTGTTTTTTCTTTGGTAACGAGTTCGAATTCATGTTTTCTTCTATTTAACGAGTTCAAATTTGTGTTTTTCTCGGGTAACGAGTTGTCCTTCCAGAAAAAATGCCTTTTTCCCTAATAACGAGTTGACATCGCCGGAAATTTGTGTTTTCCCTTTATAACGAGTAGAAATTTGTGTTTTTTCTTTGGTAACGAGTTCGAATTCATGTTTTCTTCTTATTAACGAGTTCAAATTTGTGTTTTTCTCTGGTAACGAGTAGTCCTTCCAGAAAAAATGTCTTTTTCCCGAATAACGAGTTGACATCGCCGGAAATTTGTGTTTTCCCTTTATAACGAGTAGAAATTTGTGTTTTTTCTTTGGTAACGAGTTCGAATTCATGTTTTCTTCTTATTAACGAGTTCAAATTTGTGTTTTTCTCTGGTAACGAGTTTTCCTTCCAGAAAAAATGTCTTTTTCCCTAATAACGAGTTGACATCACCGGAAATTTGTGTTTTCCCTTTTAACGAGTAGAAATTTGTGTTTTTTCTTTGGTAACGAGTTCGAATTCATGTTTTCTTCTTATTAACGAGTTCAAATTTGTGTTTTTCTCTGGTAACGAGTTGTCCTTCCAGAAAAATGTCTTTTTCCTTAATAACGAGTTCACATCGCCGGAAATTTGTGTTTTCCCTTTATAACGAGTAGAAATTTGTGTTTTTTCTTTGGTAACGAGTTCGAATTCATGTTTTCTTCTATTTAACGAGTTCAAATTTGTGTTTTTCTCGGAAACAAGTTCTCCTTGTAGATTAAATGTTTTTTTCCCTAATAACGAGTTGACCTCGCCGGAAATTTGTGTTTTCTCTTTATAACGAGTAAAAATTTGTGTTTTTTCTTTGGTAACGAGTTCGAATTCATGTTTTCTTCTTATTAACGAGTTCAAATTTGTGTTTTTCTCGGTAACGAGTTGTCCTTCCGAGAAAAAAATGTCTTTTTCCCTAATAACGAGTTGACATCGCCGGAAATTTGTGTTTTCCCTTTATAACGAGTAGAAATTTGTGTTTTTTCTTTGGTAACGAGTTCGAATTCATGTTTTCTTCTTATTAACGAGTTCAAATTTGTGTTTTTCTCTACGGTAACGAGTTGTCCTTCCAGAAAAATGTCTTTTTCCCTAATAACGAGTTGACATCGCCGGAAATTTGTGTTTTCCCTTTATAACGAGTAGAAATTTGTGTTTTTTCTTTGGTAACGAGTTCGAATTCATGTTTTCTTCTATTTAACGAGTTCAAATTTGTGTTTTTCTCAGGTAACAAGTTGTCCTTGTAGATTAAATGTTTTTTTCCCTAATAACGAGTTGACATCGCCGGAAATTTGTGTTTTCTCTTTATAACGAGTAAAAATTTGTGTTTTTTCTTTGGTAACGAGTTCGAATTCATGTTTTCTTCTTATTAACGAGTTCAAATTTGTGTTTTTTTCTGGTAACGAGTTGTCCTTCTAGAAAAAAATGTCTTTTTCCCTAATAACGAGTTGACATCGCCGGAAATTTGTGTTTTCCCTTTATAACGAGTAAAAATTTGTGTTTTTTCTTTGGTAACGAGTTCGAATTCATGTTTTCTTCTTATTAACGAGTTCAAATTTGTGTTTTTCTCTGGTAACGAGTTGTCCTTCCAGAAAAAAAATGTCTTTTTCCCTAATAACGAGTTGACATCGCCGGAAATTTGTGTTTTCCCTTTATAACGAGTAGAAATTTGTGTTTTTTCTTTGGTAACGAGTTCGAATTCATGTTTTCTTCTTATTAACGAGTTCAAATTTGTGTTTTTCTCTCGGTAACGAGTTGTCCTTCCGGAAAAAAATGTCTTTTTCCCTAATAACGAGTTGACATCGCCGGAAATTTGTGTTTTCCCTTTATAACGAGTAGAAATTTGTGTTTTTTCTTTGGTAACGAGTTCGAATTCATGTTTTCTTCTTATTAACGAGTTCAAATTTGTGTTTTTCTCTGGTAACGAGTTGTCCTTCCTAGAAAAAAATGTCTTTTTCCCTAATAACGAGTTGACATCGCCGGAAATTTGTGTTTTCCCTTTATAACGAGTAGAAATTTGTGTTTTTTCTTTGGTAACGAGTTCGAATTCATGTTTTCTTCTTATTAACGAGTTCAAATTTGTGTTTTTCTCGGTAACGAGTTGTCCTTCCGAAAAAAAATGTCTTTTTCCCTAATAACGAGTTGACATCGCCGGAAATTTGTGTTTTCCCTTTATAACGAGTAGAAATTTGTGTTTTTTCTTTGGTAACGAGTTCGAATTCATGTTTTCTTCTTATTAACGAGTTCAAATTTGTGTTTTTCTCTCGGTAACGAGTTGTCCTTCCGGAAAAAAATGTCTTTTTCCTTAATAACGAGTTGACATCGCCGGAAATTTGTGTTTTCCCTTTATAACGAGTAGAAATTTGTGTTTTTCTTTGGTAACGAGTTCGAATTCATGTTTCTTCTTATTAACGAGTTCAAATTTGTGTTTTTCTCTGGTAACGAGTTGTCCTTCAGAGAAAAAATGTCTTTTTCCCGAATAACGAGTTGACATCGCCGGAAATTTGTGTTTTCCCTTTATAACGAGTAGAAATTTGTGTTTTTTCTTTGGTAACGAGTTCGAATTCATGTTTTCTTCTTATTAACGAGTTCAAATTTGTGTTTTTCTCGGTAACGAGTTGTCCTTCAGAAAAAATGTCTTTTTCCCTAATAACGAGTTGACATCGCCGGAAATTTGTGTTTTCCCTTTATAACGAGTAGAAATTTGTGTTTTTTCTTTGGTAACGAGTTCGAATTCATGTTTTCTTCTTATTAACGAGTTCAAATTTGTGTTTTTCTCGGGTAACGAGTTGTCCTTCCAGAGAAAAAATGTCTTTTTCCCTAATAACGAGTTGACATCGCCGGAAATTTGTGTTTTCCCTTTATAACGAGTAGAAATTTGTGTTTTTTCTTTGGTAACGAGTTCGAATTCATGTTTTCTTCTTATTAACGAGTTCAAATTTGTGTTTTTCTCGGTAACGAGTTGTCCTTCCAGAAAAAATGTCTTTTTCCCTAATAACGAGTTGACATCGCCGGAAATTTGTGTTTTCCCTTTATAACGAGTAGAAATTTGTGTTTTTTCTTTGGTAACGAGTTCGAATTCATGTTTTCTTCTTATTAACGAGTTCAAATTTGTGTTTTTCTCTCGGTAACGAGTTGTCCTTCCGAGAAAAATGTCTTTTTCCTTAATAACGAGTTGACATCGCCGGAAATTTGTGTTTTCCCTTTATAACGAGTAGAAATTTGTGTTTTTTCTTTGGTAACGAGTTCGAATTCATGTTTTCTTCTTATTAACGAGTTCAAATTTGTGTTTTTCTCTGGTAACGAGTTGTCCTTGTAGAAAAAATGTTTTTTTCCCTAATAACGAGTTGACATCGCCGGAAATTTGTGTTTTCTCTTTATAACGAGTAAAAATTTGTGTTTTTTCTTTGGTAACGAGTTCGAATTCATGTTTTCTTCTTATTAACGAGTTCAAATTTGTGTTTTTCTCTGGTAACGAGTTGTCCTTCCAGAAAAAAAATGTCTTTTTCCCTAATAACGAGTTGACATCGCCGGAAATTTGTGTTTTCCCTTTATAACGAGTAGAAATTTGTGTTTTTTCTTTGGTAACGAGTTCGAATTCATGTTTTCTTCTTATTAACGAGTTCAAATTTGTGTTTTTCTCTGGTAACGAGTTGTCCTTGGAAAAAATGTCTTTTTCCCTAATAACGAGTTGACATCGCCGGAAATTTGTGTTTTCCTTTATAACGAGTAGAAATTTGTGTTTTTTCTTTGGTAACGAGTTCGAATTCATGTTTTCTTCTTATTAACGAGTTCAAATTTGTGTTTTTCTCTGGTAACGAGTTGTCCTTCCAGAAAAAATGTCTTTTTCCCTAATAACGAGTTGACATCACCGGAAATTTGTGTTTTCCCTTTTTAACGAGTAGAAATTTGTGTTTTTTCTTTGGTAACGAGTTCGAATTCATGTTTTCTTCTTATTAACGAGTTCAAATTTGTGTTTTTCTCTGGTAACGAGTTGTCCTTCCAGAAAAAATGTCTTTTTCCTTAATAACGAGTTCACAACGCCGGAAATTTGTGTTTTCCCTTTATAACGAGTAGAAATTTGTGTTTTTTCTTTGGTAACGAGTTCGAATTCATGTTTTCTTCTATTTAACGAGTTCAAATTTGTGTTTTTCTCTGGTAACAAGTTGTCCTTGTAGATTAAATGTTTTTTTCCCTAATAACGAGTTGACATCGCCGGAAATTTGTGTTTTCTCTTTATAACGAGTAAAAATTTGTGTTTTTTCTTTGGTAACGAGTTCGAATTCATGTTTTCTTCTTATTAACGAGTTCAAATTTGTGTTTTTCTCTGGTAACGAGTTGTCCTTCTAGAAAAAAATGTCTTTTTCCCTAATAACGAGTTGACATCGCCGGAAATTTGTATTTTCCTTTATAACGAGTAAAAATTTGTGTTTTTTCTTTGGTAACGAGTTCGAATTCATGTTTTCTTCTTATTAACGAGTTCAAATTTGTGTTTTTCTCTAGTAACGAGTTGTCCTTCCAAAAAAAATGTCTTTTTCCCTAATAACGAGTTGACATCGCCGGAAATTTGTGTTTTCCCTTTATAACGAGTAGAAATTTGTGTTTTTTCTTTGGTAACGAGTTCGAATTCATGTTTTCTTCTTATTAACGAGTTCAAATTTGTGTTTTTCTACGGTAACGAGTTGTCCTTCCGGAAAAAAATGTCTTTTTCCCTAATAACGAGTTGACATCGCCGGAAATTTGTATTTTCCCTTTATAACGAGTTCAAATTTTGTTTTTTCTTTTGGTTTCTTCATTAACGAGTTCAAATTTGTGTTTTTCTCTGGTAACGAGTTGTCCTTCCGGAAAAAATGTCTTTTTCCCGAATAACGAGTTGACATCGCCGGAAATTTGTGTTTTCCCTTTATAACGAGTAGAAATTTGTGTTTTTTCTTTGGTAACGAGTTCGAATTCATGTTTTCTTCTTATTAACGAGTTCAAATTTGTGTTTTTCTACGATAACGAGTTGTCCTTCTAGAAAAAATGTCTTTTTCCCGAATAACGAGTTGACATCGCCGGAAATTTGTGTTTTCCCTTTATAACGAGTAGAAATTTGTGTTTTTTCTTTGGTAACGAGTTCGAATTCATGTTTTCTTCTTATTAACGAGTTCAAATTTGTGTTTTTCTCGGTAACGAGTTGTCCTTCCGGAAAAAATGTCTTTTTCCTTAATAACGAGTTCACAAGAAATTTGTGTTTTCCCTTTATAACGAGTAGAAATTTGTGTTTTTCTCGGTAACGAGTAGTCCTTTCTTATTAAAAAAATGTCTTTTTCCCAAATAACGAGTTGACATCGCCGGAAATTTGTGTTTTCCCTTTATAACGAGTAGAAATTTGTGTTTTTTCTTTGGTAACGAGTTCGAATTCATGTTTTCTTCTTATTAACGAGTTCAAATTTGTGTTTTTCTCTGGTAACGAGTTGTCCTTCCAGAAAAAAAATGTCTTCTTCCCGAATAACGAGTTGACATCGCCGGAAATTGGTGTTTTCCCTTTATAACGAGTAGAAATTTGTGTTTTTTCTTTGGTAACGAGTTCGAATTCATGTTTTCTTCTTATTAACGAGTTCAAATTTGTGTTTTTCTCGGGTAATGAGTTGTCCTTCCGGAAAAAATGTCTTTTTCCCTAATAACGAGTTGACATCGCCGGAAATTTGTGTTTTCCATTTATAACGAGTAGAAATTTGTGTTTTTTCTTTGGTAACGAGTTCAAATTCATGTTTTCTTCTTATTTACGAGTTCAAATTTGTGTTTTTCTCTCGGTAACAAGTTGTCCATCCGAGAAAAATGTCTTTTTCCTTAATAACGAGTTCACAACGCCGGAAATTTGTGTTTTCCCTTTATAACGTGTAGAAATTTATGTTTTTTCTTTGGTAACGAGTTCGAATTCATGTTTTCTTCTATTTAACGAGTTCAAATTTGTGTTTTTCTCTGGTAAGAAGTTGTCCTTGTAGATTAAATATTTTTTCCCTAATAACGAGTTGACATCGCCGGAAATTTGTGTTTTCTCTTTATAACGAGTAAAATTTGTGTTTTTTCTTTGGTAACGAGTTCTAATTCATGTTTTCTTCTTATTAACGAGTTCAAATTTGTGTTTTTCTCTGGTAACGAGTTGTCCTTCCAGAAAAAATGTCTTTTTCCCTAATAACGAGTTGACATCACCGGAAATTTGTGTTTTCCCTTTTTAACGAGTAGAAATTTGTGTTTTTTCTTTGGTAACGAGTTCGAATTCAAGTTTTATTCTTATTAACGAGTTCAAATTTGTGTTTTTCTCTGGTAACGAGTTGTCTTTCCGAGAAAAATGTCTTTTTCCTTAATAACGAGTTCACAACGCCAGAAATTTGTGTTTTCCCTTTATAACGAGTAGAAATTTGTGTTTTTTCTTTGGTAACGAGTTCGAATTCATGTTTTCTTCTATTTAACGAGTTCGAATATGTGTTTTTCTCTCGGTAACAAGTTGTCCTTGTAGATTAAATGTTTATTTTCCCTAATAACGAGTTGACATCGCCGGAAATTTGTGTTTTCTCTTTATAACGAGTAAAAATTTGTGTTTTTTCTTTGGTAACGAGTTCGAATTCATGTTTTCTTCTTATTAACGAGTTCAAATTTGTGTTTTTCTCTGGTAACGAGTTGTCCTTCCAGAAAAAAATGTCTTTTTCCCTAATAACGAGTTGACATCGCCGGAAATTTGCATTTTCCCTTTATAACGAGTAAAAATTTGTGTTTTTTCTTTGGTAACGAGTTCGAATTCATGTTTTCTTCTTATTAACGAGTTCAAATTTGTGTTTTTCTCTGGTAACGAGTTGTCCTTCCGGAAAAAATGTCTTTTTCCTTAATAACGAGTTCACAACGCCGGAAATTTGTGTTTTCCCTTTATAACGAGTAGAAATTTGTGTTTTTTCTTTGGTAACGAGTTCGAATTCATGTTTTCTTCTATTTAACGAGTTCAACTTTGTGTTTTTCTCTCGGTAACAAGTTGTCCTTGTAGATTAAATGTTTTTTTCCCTAATAACGAGTTGACATCGCCGGAAATTTGTGTTTTCTCTTTATAACGAGTAAAAATTTGTGTTTTTTCTTTGCTAACGAGTTCGAATTCATGTTTTCTTCTATTTAACGAGTTCAAATTTGTGTTTTTCTCTCGGTAACATGTTGTCCTTGTAGATTAAATTTTTTTTCCCTAATAACGAGTTGACATCGCCGGAAATTTGTGTTTTCTCTTTATAACGAGTAAAAATTTGTGTTTTTTCTTTGGTAACGAGTTCGAATTCATGTTTTCTTCTTATTAACGAATTCAAATTTGTGTTTTTCTCTGGTAACGAGTTGTCCTTCTAGAAAAAAATGTCTTTTTCCCTAATAACGAGTTGACATCGCCGGAAATTTGTGTTTTCCCTTTATAACGAGTAAAAATTTGTGTTTTTTCTTTGGTAACTAGTTCGAATTCATGTTTTCTTCTTATTAACGAGTTCAAATTTGTGTTTTTCTCTGGTAACGAGTTGTCCTTCCAGAAAAAAAAATGTCTTTTTCCCTAATAACGAGTTGACATCGCCGGAAATTTGTGTTTTCCCTTTATAACGAGTAGAAATTTGTGTTTTTTCTTTGGTAACGAGTTCGAATTCATGTTTTCTTCTTATTAACGAGTTCAAATTTGTGTTTTTCTCTCGGTAACGAGTTGTCCTTCCGAGAAAAAATGTCTTTTTCCCGAATAACGAGTTGACATCGCCGGAAATTTGTGTTTTCCCTTTATAACGAGTAGAAATTTGTGTTTTTTCTTTGGTAACGAGTTCGAATTCATGTTTTCTTCTTATTAACGAGTTCAAATTTGTGTTTTTTCTCGGTAACGAGTTGTCCTTCTAGAAAAAATGTCTTTTTCCTTAATAACGAGTAGACAACGCCGGAAATTTGTGTTTTCCCTTTATAACGAGTAGAAATTTGTGTTTTTTCTTTGGTAACGAGTTTGAATTCATGTTTTCTTCTATTTAACGAGTTCAAATTTGTGTTTTTCTCGGGTAACGAGTTGTCCTTCCGAGAAAAAATGCCTTTTTCCCTAATAACGAGTTGACATCGCCGGAAATTTGTGTTTTCCCTTTATAACGAGTAGAAATTTGTGTTTTTTCTTTGGTAACGAGTTCGAATTCATGTTTTCTTCTTATTAACGAGTTCAAATTTGTGTTTTTCTCGGTAACGAGTAGTCCTTCCCAGAAAAAATGTCTTTTTCCCGAATAACGAGTTGACATCGCCGGAAATTTGTGTTTTCCCTTTATAACGATTAGAAATTTGTGTTTTTTCTTTGGTAACGAGTTCGAATTCATGTTTTCTTCTTATTAACGAGTTCAAATTTGTGTTTTTCTCTGGTAACGAGTTTTCCTTCCAGAAAAAATGTCTTTTTCCCTAATAACGAGTTGACATCACCGGAAATTTGTGTTTTCCCTTTTTAACGAGTAGAAATTTGTGTTTTTTCTTTGGTAACGAGTTCGAATTAATGTTTTCTTCTTATTAACGAGTTCAAATTTGTGTTTTTCTCTGGTAACGAGTTGTCCTTCCAGAAAAAATGTCTTTTTCCTTAATAACGAGTTCACATCGCCGGAAATTTGTGTTTTCCCTTTATAACGAGTAGAAATTTGTGTTTTTTCTTTGGTAACGAGTTCGAATTCATGTTTTCTTCTATTTAACGAGTTCGAATATGTGTTTTTCTCTGGTAACAAGTTGTCCTTGTAGATTAAATGTTTTTTTCCCTAATAACGAGTTGACATCGCCGGAAATTTGTGTTTTCTCTTTATAACGAGTAAAAATTTGTGTTTTTTCTTTGGTAACGAGTTCGAATTCATGTTTTCTTCTTATTAACGAGTTCAAATTTGTGTTTTTCTCGGTAACGAGTTGTCCTTCCAGAAAAAAATGTCTTTTTCCCTAATAACGAGTTGACATCGCCGGAAATTTGTATTTTCCCTTTATAACGTGTAAAAATTTGTGTTTTTTCTTTGGTAACGAGTTCGAATTCATGTTTTCTTCTTATTAACGAGTTCAAATTTGTGTTTTTCTCTCGGTAACGAGTTGTCCTTCCGAAAAAATGTCTTTTTCCCTAATAACGAGTTGACATCGCCGGAAATTTGTTTTTTCCCTTTATAACGAGTAGAAATTTGTGTTTTTTCTTTGGTAACGAGTTCGAATTCATGTTTTCTTCTTATTTAACGAGTTCAAATTTGTGTTTTTCTCTCGGTAACAAGTTGTCCTTGTAGATTAAATGTTTTTTCCCTAATAACGAGTTGACATCGCCGGAAATTTGTGTTTTCTCTTTATAACGAGTAAAAATTTGTGTTTTTTCTTTGGTAACGAGTTCGAATTCATGTTTTCTTCTTATTAACGAGTTCAAATTTGTGTTTTTCTCTCGGTAAGGAGTTGTCCTTCTAGAAAAAAATGTCTTTTTCCCTAATAACGAGTTGACATCGCCGGAAATTTGTGTTTTCCCTTTATAACGAGTAAAAATTTGTGTTTTTTCTTTGGTAACGAGTTCGAATTCATGTTTTCTAATTATTAACGAGTTCAAATTTGTGTTTTTCTCGGTAACGAGTTGTCCTTCCAAAAAAAAATGTCTTTTTCCCTAATAACGAGTTGACATCGCCGGAAATTTGTGTTTTCCCTTTATAACGAGTAAAAATTTGTGTTTTTTCTTTGGTAACGAGTTCGAATTCATGTTTTCTTCTTATTAACGAGTTCAAATTTGTGTTTTTCTCTCGGTAACGAGTTGTCCTTCCAGAAAAAAAATGTCTTTTTCCCTAATAACGAGTTGACATCGCCGGAAATTTGTATTTTCCCTTTATAACGAGTAGAAATTTGTGTTTTTTCTTTGGTAACGAGTTCAAATTCTTGTTTTCTTCTTATTAACGAGTTCAAATTTGTGTTTTTCTCTGGTAACGAGTTGTCCTTCCAGAAAAAATGTCTTTTTCCCGAATAACGAGTTGACATCGCCGGAAATTTGTGTTTTCCCTTTATAACGAGTAGAAATTTGTGTTTTTTCTTTGGTGACGAGTTCGAATTCATGTTTTCTTCTTATTAATGAGTTCAAATTTGTGTTTTTCTCTCGATAACGAGTAGTCCTTCCGTAAAAAAAATGTCTTTTTCCCTAATAACGAGTTGACATCGCCGGAAATTTGTATTTTCCCTTTATAACGTGTAAAAATTTGTGTTTTTTCTTTGGTAACGAGTTCGAATTCATGTTTTCTTCTTATTAACGAGTTCAAATTTGTGTTTTTCTCTCGGTAACGAGTTGTCCTTCCGAGAAAAAATGTCTTTTTCCCTAATAACGAGTTGACATCGCCGGAAATTTGTTTTTCCCTTTATAACGAGTAGAAATTGTGTTTTTTCTTTGGTAACGAGTTCGAATTCATGTTTTCTTCTTATTTAACGAGTTCAAATTTGTGTTTTTCTCTCGGTAACAAGTTGTCCTTGTAGATTAAATGTTTTTTTCCCTACTAACGAGTTGACATCGCCGGAAATTTGTGTTTTCTCTTTATAACGAGTAAAAATTTGTGTTTTTTCTTTGGTAACGAGTTCGAATTCATGTTTTCTTCTTATTAACGAGTTCAAATTTGTGTTTTTCTCTCGGTAAGGAGTTGTCCTTCTAGAAAAAAATGTCTTTTTCCCTAATAACGAGTTGACATCGCCGGAAATTTGTGTTTTCCCTATATAACGAGTAAAAATTTGTGTTTTTTCTTTGGTAACGAGTTCGAATTCATGTTTTCTAATTATTAACGAGTTCAAATTTGTGTTTTTCTCTCGGTAACGAGTTGTCCTTCCAAAAAAAAATGTCTTTTTCCCTAATAACGAGTTGACATCGCCGAAATTTGTGTTTTCCCTTTATAACGAGTAAAAATTTGTGTTTTTTCTTTGGTAACGAGTTCGAATTCATGTTTTCTTCTTATTAACGAGTTCAAATTTGTGTTTTTCTCTGGTAACGAGTTGTCCTTCCAGAAAAAAAATGTCTTTTTCCCTAATAACGAGTTGACATCGCCGGAAATTTGTATTTTCCCTTTATAACGAGTAGAAATTTGTGTTTTTTCTTTGGTAACGAGTTCAAATTCTTGTTTTCTTCTTATTAACGAGTTCAAATTTGTGTTTTTCACTCGGTAACGAGTTGTCCTTCCGTAAAAAATGTCTTTTTCCCGAATAACGAGTTGACATCGCCGGAAATTTGTGTTTTCCCTTTATAACGAGTAGAAATTTGTGTTTTTTCTTTGGTGACGAGTTCGAATTCATGTTTTCTTCTTATTAATGAGTTCAAATTTGTGTTTTTCTCTCGATAACGAGTAGTCCTTCCGAAAAAATGTCTTTTTCCCGAATAACGAGTTGACATCGCCGGAAATTTGTGTTTTCCCTTTATAACGAGTAGAAATTTGTGTTTTTTCTTTGGTAACGAGTTCGAATTCATGTTTTCTTCTTATTAACGAGTTCAAATTTGTGTTTTTCTCTGGTAACGAGTTGTCCTTCCAGAAAAAATGTCTTTTTCCTTAATAACGAGTTCACAACGCCAGAAATTTGTGTTTTCCCTTTATAACGAGTAGAAATTTGTGTTTTTCTCTGGTAACGAGTAGTCCTTCCAGAAAAAATGTCTTTTTCCCAAATAACGAGTTGACATCGCCGGAAATTTGTGTTTTCCCTTTATAACGAGTAGAAATTTGTGTTTTTTCTTTGGTAACGAGTTCGAATTCATGTTTCCTTCTTATTTACGAGTTCAAATTTTTCTTTTTCTCTTGTAACGAGTTGTCCTTCCAGAAAAAATGTCTTTTTCCCTAATAACGAGTTGACATCACCAAAAATTTGTGTTTTCCCTTTATAACGAGTAGAAATTTGTGTTTTTTCTTTGGTAGCGAGTTCGAATTCATGTTTTCTTCTTATTAACGAGTTCAAATTTGTGTTTTTCTCTGGTAACGAGTTGTCCTTCCAGAAAAAAATGTCTTTTTCCCTAATAACGAGTTGACATCATCGGAAATTTGTGTTTTCCCTTTATAACGAGTAGAAATTTGTGTTTTTTCTTTGGTAACGAGTTCGAATTCATGTTTTCTTCTTATTAACGAGTTCAAATTTGTGTTTTTCTCTGGTAACGAGTTGTCCTTCCAGAAAAAATGTCTTTTTCCTTAATAACGAGTTCACAACGCCGGAAATTTGTGTTTTCCCTTTATAACGAGTAGAAATTTGTGTTTTTTCTTTGGTAACGAGTTCGAATTCATGTTTTCTTCTATTTAACGAGTTCAACTTTGTGTTTTTCTCTGATAACAAGTTTTCCTTGTAGATTAAATGTTTATTTTCCCTAATAACGAGTTGACATCGCCGGAAATTTGTGTTTTCTCTTTATAACGAGTAAAAATTTGTGTTTTTTCTTTGGTAACGAGTTCGAATTCATGTTTTCGTCTTATTAACGAGTTCAAATTTGTGTTTTTCTCTGGTAATGAGTTGTCCTTCTAGAAAAAAATGTCTTTTTCCCTAATAACGAGTTGACATCGCCGGAAATTTGTGTTTTCCCTTTATAACGAGTAAAAATTTGTGTTTTTTCTTTGGTAACGAGTTCGAATTCATGTTTTCTTCTTATTAACGAGTTCAAATTTGTGTTTTGCTCTGGTAACGAGTTGTCCTTCCAGAAAAAAATGTGTTTTTCCCTAATAACGAGTTGACATCGCCGGAAATTTGTGTTTTCCCTTAATAACGAGTAGAAATTTGTGTTTTTTCTTTGGTAACGAGTTCGAATTCATGTTTTCTTCTTATTAACGAGTTCAAATTTGTGTTTTTCTCGGTAACGAGTTGTCCTTCCGTAAAAAATGTCTTTTTCCCGAATAACGAGTTGACATCGCCGGAAATTGGTGTTTTCCCTTTATAACGAGTAGAAATTTGTGTTTTTTCTTTGGTAACGAGTTCGAATTCATGTTTTCTTCTTATTAACGAGTTCAAATTTGTGTTTTTCTCTCGGTAATGAGTTGTCCTTCCGAAAAAATGTCTTTTTCCCTAATAACGAGTTGACATCGCCGGAAATTTGTGTTTTCCATTTATAACGAGTGGAATTTTGTGTTTTTTCTTTGGTAACGAGTTCAAATTCATGTTTTCTTCTTATTTACGAGTTCAAATTTGTGTTTTTCTCTGGTAACAAGTTGTCCATCCAGAAAAATGTCTTTTTCCTTAATAACAAGTTCACAACGCCAGAAATTTGTGTTTTCCCTTTATAACGAGTAGAAATTTATGTTTTTTCTTTGATAACGAGTTCGAATTCATGTTTTCTTCTATTTAACGAGTTCAAATTTGTGTTTTTCTCTGGTAACAAATTGTCCTTGTAGATTAAATGTTTTTTTCCCTAATAACGAGTTGACATCGCCGGAAATTTGTGTTTTCTCTTTATAACGAGTAAAAATTTGTGTTTTTTCTTTGGTAACGAATAGAATTCATGTTTTCTTCTTATTAACGAGTTCAAATTTGTGTTTTTCTCTGGTAACGAGTTGTCCTTCTAGAAAAAAATGTCTTTTTCCCTAATAACGAGTTGACATCGCCGAAATTTGTGTTTTCCCTTTATAACGAGTAAAAATTTGTGTTTTTTCTTTGGTAACTAGTTCGAATTCATGTTTTCTTCTTATTAACGAGTTCAAATTTGTGTTTTTCTCTCGGTAACGAGTTGTCCTTCCGGAAAAAAATGTCTTTTTCCCTAATAACGAGTTGACATCGCCGGAAATTTGTGTTTTCCCTTTATAACGAGTAGAAATTTGTGTTTTTTCTTTGGTGACGAGTTCGAATTCATGTTTTCTTCTTATTAATGAGTTCAAATTTGTGTTTTTCTCTGGTAAAGGAGTAGTCCTTCCGAAAAATTGTCTTTTTCCCGAATAACGAGTTGACATCGCCGGAAATTTGTGTTTTCCCTTTATAACGAGTAGAAATTTGTGTTTTTTCTTTGGTAACGAGTTCGAATTCATGTTTTCTTCTTATTAACGAGTTCAAATTTGTGTTTTTCTCTAATAACGAGTTGTCCTTCTAGAAAAAATGTCTTTTTCTTAATAACGAGTAGACAACGCAAGAAATTTGTGTTTTCCCTTTATAACGAGTAGAAATTTGTGTTTTTTCTTTGGTAACGAGTTCGAATTCATGTTTTCTTCTATTTAACGTGTTCAAAGTTGTGTTTTTCTCGGGTAACGAGTTGTCCTTCCAGAAAAAAATGCCTTTTTCCCTAATAACGAGTTGACATCGCCGGAAATTTGTGTTTTCCCTTTATAACGAGTAGAAATTTGTGTTTTTTCTTTGGTAACGAGTTCGAATTCATGTTTTCTTCTTAATAACGAGTTCAAATTTGTGTTTTTCACTGGTAACGAGTAGTCCTCCCGAAAAAATGTCTTTTTCCCGAATAACGAGTTGACATCGCCGGAAATTTGTGTTTTCCCTTTATAACGAGTAGAAATTTGTGTTTTTTCTTTGGTAACGAGTTCGAATTCATGTTTTCTTCTTATTAACGAGTTCAAATTTGTGTTTTTCTCTTTTAACGAGTTTTCCTTCCAGAAAAAATGTCTTTTTCCCTAATAACGATTTGACATCACCGGAAATTTGTGTTTTCCCTTTTTAACGAGTAGAAATTTGTGTTTTTTCTTTGGTAACGAGTTCGAATTAATGTTTTCTTCTTATTAACGAGTTCAAATTTGTGTTTTTCTCTCGGTAACGATTTGTCCTTCCGTAAAAAATGTCTTTTTCCTTAATAACGAGTTCACAACGCCGAAATTTGTGTTTTCCCTTTATAACGAGTAGAAATTTGTGTTTTTTCTTTGGTAACGAGTTCGAATTCATGTTTTCTTCTATTTAACGAGTTCAAATTTGTGTTTTTTCTCGGAAACAAGTTCTCCTTGTAGATTAAATGTTTTTTTCCCTAATAACGAGTTGACATCGCCGGAAATTTGTGTTTTCTCTTTATAACGAGTAAAAATTTGTGTTTTTTCTTTGGTAACGAGTTCGAATTCATGTTTTCTTCTTATTAACGAGTTCAAATTTGTGTTTTTCTCTGGTAACGAGTTGTCCTTCCAGAAAAAAATGTCTTTTTCCCTAATAACGAGTTGACATCGCCGAAAATTTGTATTTTCCCTTTATAACGTGTAAAAATTTGTGTTTTTTCTTTGGTAACGAGTTCGAATTCATGTTTTCTTCTTATTAACGAGTTCAAATTTGTGTTTTTCTCTGGTAACGAGTTGTCCTTCCAGAAAAAATGTCTTTTTCCCTAATAACGAGTTGACATCGCCGGAAATTTGTTTTTTCCCTTTATAACGAGTAGAAATGTGTGTTTTTTCTTTGGTAACGAGTTCGAATTCATGTTTTCTTCTATTTAACGAGTTCAAATTTGTGTTTTTCTCTGGTAACAAGTTGTCCTTGTAGATTAAATGTTTTTTTTCCCTAATAACGAGTTGAGATCGCCGGAAATTTGTGTTTTCTCTTTATAACGAGTAAAAATTTGTGTTTTTTCTTTGGTAACGAGTTCGAATTCATGTTTTCTTCTTATTAACGAGTTCAAATTTGTGTTTTTTCTGGTAAGGAGTTGTCCTTCTAGAAAAAAATGTCTTTTTCCCAAATAACGAGTTGACATCGCCGGAAATTTGTGTTTTCCCTATATAACGAGTAAAAATTTGTGTTTTTTCTTTGGTAACGAGTTCGAATTCATGTTTTCTAATTATTAACGAGTTCAAATTTGTGTTTTTCTCTCGGTAACGAGTTGTCCTTCCAAAAAAAAATGTCTTTTTCCCTAATAACGAGTTGACATCGCCGAAATTTGTGTTTTCCCTTTATAACGAGTAAAAATTTGTGTTTTTTCTTTGGTAACGAGTTCGAATTCATGTTTTCTTCTTATTAACGAGTTCAAATTTGTGTTTTTCTCTCGGTAACGAGTTGTCCTTCCGTAAAAAAAATGTCTTTTTCCCTAATAACGAGTTGACATCGCCGGAAATTTGTATTTTCCCTTTATAACGAGTAGAAATTTGTGTTTTTTCTTTGGTAACGAGTTCAAATTCTTGTTTTCTTCTTATTAACGAGTTCAAATTTGTGTTTTTCACTCGGTAACGAGTTGTCCTTCCGAAAAAATGTCTTTTTCCCGAATAACGAGTTGACATCGCCGGAAATTTGTGTTTTCCCTTTATAACGAGTAGAAATTTGTGTTTTTTCTTTGGTGACGAGTTCGAATTCATGTTTTCTTCTTATTAATGAGTTCAAATTTGTGTTTTTCTCTCGATAACGAGTAGTCCTTCCAGAAAAAATGTCTTTTTCCCGAATAACGAGTTGACATCGCCGGAAATTTGTGTTTTCCCTTTATCACGAGTAGAAATTTGTGTTTTTTCTTTGGTAACGAGTTCGAATTCATGTTTTCTTCTTATTAACGAGTTCAAATTTGTGTTTTTCTCTCGGTAACGAGTTGTCCTTCCGTAAAAAATGTCTTTTTCCTTAATAACGAGTTCACAACGCCAGAAATTTGTGTTTTCCCTTTATAACGAGTAGAAATTTGTGTTTTTCTCAGGTAACGAGTAGTCCTTCCAGAAAAAATGTCTTTTTCCCGAATAACGAGTTGACATCGCCGGAAATTTGTGTTTTCCCTTTATAACGAGTAGAAATTTGTGTTTTTTCTTTGGTAACGAGTTCGAATTCATGTTTTCTTCTTATTAACGAGTTCAAATTTTTCTTTTTCTCTTGTAACGAGTTGTCCTTCAAGAAAAAATGTCTTTTTCCCTAATAACGAGTTGACATCACCAAAAATTTGTGTTTTCCCTTTATAACGAGTAGAAATTTGTGTTTTTTCTTTGGTAGCGAGTTCGAATTCATGTTTTCTTCTTATTAACGAGTTCAAATTTGTGTTTTTCTCTGGTAACGAGTTGTCCTTCCAGAAAAAATGTCTTTTTCCCTAATAACGAGTTGACATCATCGGAAATTTGTGTTTTCCCTTTATAACGAGTAGAAATTTGTGTTTTTTCTTTGGTAACGAGTTCGAATTCATGTTTTCTTCTTATTAACGAGTTCAAATTTGTGTTTTTCTCTCGGTAACGAGTTGTCCTTCCGTAAAAAATGTCTTTTTCCTTAATAACGAGTTCACAACGCCGGAAATTTGTGTTTTCCCTTTATAACGAGTAGAAATTTGTGTTTTTTCTTTGGTAACGAGTTCGAATTCATGTTTTCTTCTTATTAACGAGTTCAAATTTGTGTTTTTCACCGGTAACGAGTTGTCCTTCCGAAAAAATGTCTTTTCCCGAATAACGAGTTGACATCGCCGGAAATTGGTGTTTTCCCTTTATAACGAGTAGAAATTTGTGTTTTTTCTTTGGTAACGAGTTCGAATTCATGTTTTCTTCTTATTAACGAGTTCAAATTTTTGTTTTTCTCTGGTAATGAGTTGTCCTTCCAGAAAAAATGTCTTTTTCCCTAATAACGAGTTGACATCGCCGGAAATTTGTGTTTTCCCTTTATAACGAGTGGAATTTTGTGTTTTTTCTTTGGTAACGAGTTCGAATTCATGTTTTCTTCTTATTTACGAGTTCAAATTTGTGTTTTTCTCTCGGTAACAAGCTGTCCATCCAGAAAAATGTCTTTTTCCTTAATAACGAGTTCACAACGCCAGAAATTTGTGTTTTCCCTTTATAACGAGTAGAAATTTATGTTTTTTCTTTGATAACGAGTTCGAATTCATGTTTTCTTCTATTTAACGAGTTCAAATTTGTGTTATTCTCTGGTAACAAATTGTCCTTGTAGATTAAATGTTTTTTTCCCTAATAACGAGTTGACATCGCCGGAAATTTGTGTTTTCTCTTTATAACGAGTAAAAATTTGTGTTTTTTCTTTGGTAACGAGTTCGAATTCATGTTTTCTTCTTATTAACGAGTTCAAATTTGTGTTTTTCTCTCGGTAACGAGTTGTCCTTCCGAAAAAATTTCTTTTTCCCTAATAACGAGTTGACATCACCGGAAATTTGTGTTTTCCCTTTTAACGAGTAGAAATTTGTGTTTTTTCTTTGGTAACGAGTTCGAATTCAAGTTTTATTCTTATTAACGAGTTCAAATTTGTGTTTTTCTCTGGTAACGAGTTGTCTTTCCAGAAAAATGTCTTTTTCCTTAATAACGAGTTCACAACGCCAGAAATGTGTGTTTTCCCTTTATAACGAGTAGAAATTTGTGTTTTTTCTTTGGTAACGAGTTCGAATTCATGTTTTCTTCTATTTAACGTGTTCAAATATGTGTTTTTCTCTGGTGACAAGTTGTCCTTGTAGATTAAATGTTTCTTTCCCTAATAACGAGTTGACATCGCCGGAAATTTGTGTTTTCTCTTTATAACGAGTAAAAATTTGTGTTTTTTCTTTCTTAACGAGTTCGAATTCATGTTTTCTTCTTATTAACGAGTTCAAATTTGTGTTTTTCTCTGGTAACGAGTTGTCCTTCCAGAAAAAAATGTCTTTTTCCCTAATAACGAGTTGACATCGCCGGAAATTTGCATTTTCCCTTTATAACGAGTAAAAATTTGTGTTTTTTCTTTGGTAACGAGTTCGAATTCATGTTTTCTTCTTATTAACGAGTTCAAATTTGTGTTTTTCTCTGGTAACGAGTTGTCCTTCCAGAAAAAATGTCTTTTTCCTTAATAACGAGTTCACAACGCCGGAAATTTGTGTTTTCGCTTTATAACGAGTAGAAATTTGTGTTTTTTCTTTGGTAACGAGTTCGAATTCATGTTTTCTTCTATTTAACGAGTTCAACTTTGTGTTTTTCTCTGATAACAAGTTGTCCTTGTAGATTAAATGATTTTTTTCCCTAATAACGAGTTGACATCGCTGGAAATTTGTGTTTTCTCTTTATAACGAGTAAAAATTTGTGTTTTTTCTTTGGTAACGAGTTCGAATTCATGTTTTCGTCTTATTAACGAGTTCAAATTTGTGTTTTTCTCTGGTAACGAGTTGTCTTTCTAGAAAAAAATGTCTTTTTCCCTAATAACGAGTTGACATCGCCGGAAATTTGTGTTTTCCCTTTATAACGAGTAAAAATTTGTGTTTTTTCTTTGGTAACGAGTTCGAATTCATGTTTTCTTCTTATTAACGAGTTCAAATTTGTGTTTTGCTCTGGTAACGAGTTGTCCTTCAAGAAAAAAATGTGTTTTTCCCTAATAACGAGTTGACATCGCCGGAAATTTGTGTTTTCCCTTAATAACGAGTAGAAATTTGTGTTTTTTCTTTGGTAACGTGTTCGAATTCATGTTTTCTTCTTATTAACGAGTTCAAATTTGTGTTTTTCACTGGTAACGAGATGTCCTTCCAGAAAAAATGTCTTCTTCCCGAATAACGAGTTGACATCGCCGGAAATTGGTGTTTTCCCTTTATAACGAGTAGAAATTTGTGTTTTTTCTTTGGTAACGAGTTCGAATTCATGTTTTCTTCTTATTAACGAGTTCAAATTTGTGTTTTTCTCTGGTAACGAGTTGTCCTTCCAGAAAAAATATCTTTTTCCCTAATAACGAGTTGACATCACCGGAAATTTGTGTTTTCCCTTTTTAACGAGTAGAAATTTGTGTTTTTTCTTTGGTAACGAGTTCGAATTCATGTTTTCTTCTTATTTACGAGTTCAAATTTGTGTTTTTCTCTGGTAACGAGTTGTCCATCCAGAAAAATGTCTTTTTCCTTAATAACGAGTTCACAACGCCAGAAATTTGTGTTTTCCCTTTATAACGTGTAGAAATTTATGTTTTTTCTTTGGTAACGAGTTCGAATTCATGTTTTCTTCTATTTAACGAGTTCAAATTTGTGTTTTTCTCTCGGTAACAAGTTGTCCTTGTAGATTAAATGTTTTTTTCCCTAATAACGAGTTGACATCGCCGGAAATTTGTGTTTTCTCTTTATAACGAGTAAAAATTTGTGTTTTTTCTTTGGTAACGAGTTCGAATTCATGTTTTCTTCTTATTAACGAGTTCAAATTTGTGTTTTTCTCTGGTAACGAGTTGTCCTTCCAGAAAAAATGTCTTTTTCCCTAATAACGAGTTGACATCACCGGAAATTTGTGTTTTCCCTTTTTAACGAGTAGAAATTTGTGTTTTTTCTTTGGTAACGAGTTCTAATTCAAGTTTTATTCTTATTAACGAGTTCAAATTTTTGTTTTTCTCTGGTAACGAGTTGTCTTTCCAGAAAAATGTCTTTTTCCTTAATAACGAGTTCACAACGTCAGAAATTTGTGTTTTCCCTTTATAACGAGTAGAAATTTGTGTTTTTTCTTTGGTAACGAGTTCGAATTCATGTTCTCTTCTATTTAACGAGTTCGAATATGTGTTTTTCTCTGGTAACAAGTTGTCCTTGTAAATTAAATGTTTTTTTCCCTAATAACGAGTTGACATCGCCGGAAATTTGTGTTTTCTCTTTATAACGAGTAAAAATTTGTGTTTTTTCTTTGGTAACGAGTTCGAATTCATGTTTTCTTCTTATTAACGAGTTCAAATTTGTGTTTTTCTCTGGTAATGAGTTGTCCTTCCAGAAAAAAATGTCTTTTTCCCTAATAACGAGTTGACATCGCCGGAAATTTGCATTTTCCCTTTATAACGAGTAAAAATTTGTGTTTTTTCTTTGGTAACGAGTTCGAATTCATGTTTTCTTCTTATTAACGAGTTTTTCAAATTTGTGTTTTTCTCTGGTAACGAGTTGTCCTTCCAGAAAAAATGTCTTTTTCCTTAATAACGAGTTCACAACGCCGGAAATTTGTGTTTTCCCATTATAACGAGTAGAAATTTGTGTTTTTTCTTTGGTAACGAGTTCGAATTCATGTTTTCTTCTATTTAACGAGTTCAACTTTGTGTTTTTCTCTGGTAACAAGTTGTCCTTGTAGATTAAATGATTTTTTTCCCTAATAACGAGTTGACATCGCCGGAAATTTGTGTTTTCTCTTTATAACGAGTAAAAATTTGCGTTTTTTCTTTGGTAACGAGTTCGAATTCATGTTTTCGTCTTATTAATGAGTTCAAATTTGTGTTTTTCTCTGGTAACGAGTTGTCTTTCTAGAAAAAAATGTCTTTTTCCCTAATAACGAGTTGACATCGCCGGAAATTTGTGTTTTCCCTTTATAACGAGTAAACATTTGTGTTTTTTCTTTGGTAACGAGTTCGAATTCATGTTTTCTTCTTATTAACGAGTTCAAATTTGTGTTTTGCTCTGGTAACGAGTTGTCCTTCCAGAAAAAAATGTGTTTTTCCCTAATAACGAGTTGACATCGCCGGAAATTTGTGTTTTCCCTTAATAACGAGTGGAAATTTGTGTTTTTTCTTTGGTAACGAGTTCGAATTCATGTTTTCTTCTTATTAACGAGTTCAAATTTGTGTTTTTCACTGGTAACGAGATGTCCTTCCAGATAAAATGTCTTCTTCCCGAATAACGAGTTGACATCGCCGGAAATTGGTGTTTTCCCTTTATAACGAGTAGAAATTTGTGTTTTTTCTTTGGTAACGAGTTCGAATTCATGTTTTCTTCTTATTAACGAGTTCAAATTTGTGTTTTTCTCTCGGTAACGAGTTGTCCTTCCGAAAAAATATCTTTTTCCCTAATAACGAGTTGACATCACCGGAAATTTGTGTTTTCCCTTTTAACGAGTAGAAATTTGTGTTTTTTCTTTGGTAACGAGTTCGAATTCATGTTTTCTTCTTATTTACGAGTTCAAATTTGTGTTTTTCTCTCGGTAACGAGTTGTCCATCCGAAAAATGTCTTTTTCCTTAATAACGAGTTCACAACGCCAGAAATTTGTGTTTTCCCTTTATAACGTGTAGAAATTTATGTTTTTTCTTTGGTAACGAGTTCGAATTCATGTTTTCTTCTATTTAACGAGTTCAAATTTGTGTTTTTCTCTGGTAACAAGTTGTCCTTGTAGATTAAATGTTTTTTTCCCTAATAACGAGTTGACATCGCCGGAAATTTGTGTTTTCTCTTTATAACGAGTAAAAATTTGTGTTTTTTCTTTGGTAACGAGTTCGAATTCATGTTTTCTTCTTATTAACGAGTTCAAATTTGTGTTTCTCTCTGGTAACGAGTTGTCCTTCCAGAAAAAATGTCTTTTTCCCTAATAACGAGTTGACATCACCGGAAATTTGTGTTTTCCCTTTTTAACGAGTAGAAATTTGAGTTTTTTCTTTGGTAACGAGTTCGAATTCAAGTTTTATTCTTATTAACGAGTTCAAATTTTTGTTTTTCTCTGGTAACGAGTTGTCTTTCTAGAGAAATGTCTTTTTCCTTAATAACGAGTTCACAACGCCAGAAATTTGTGTTTTCCCTTTATAACGAGTAGAAATTTGTGTTTTTTCTTTGGTAACGAGTTCGAATTCATGTTTTCTTCTATTTAACGAGTTCGAATATGTGTTTTTCTCTCGGTAACAAGTTGTCCTTGTAAATTAAATGTTTTTTTCCCTAATAACGAGTTGACATCGCCGGAAATTTGTGTTTTCTCTTTATAACGAGTAAAAATTTGTGTTTTTTTTCTTTGGTAACGAGTTCGAATTCATGTTTTCTTCTTCTTAACGAGTTCAAATTTGTGTTTTTCTCTGGTAATGAGTTGTCCATCCAGAAAAAAATGTCTTTTTCCCTAATAACGAGTTGACATCGCCGGAAATTTGCATTTTCCCTTTATAACTAGTAAAAATTTGTGTTTTTTCTTTGGTAACGAGTTCGAATTCATGTTTTCTTCTTATTAACGAGTTCAAATTTGTGTTTTTCTCTGGTAACGAGTTGTCCTTCCGTAAAAAATGTCTTTTTCCCTAATAACGAGTTGACATCGCCGGAAATTTGTGTTTTCTCTTTATAACGAGTAAAAATTTGTGTTTTTTCTTTGGAAACGAGTTCGAATTCATGTTTTCTTCTTATTAACGAGTTCAAATTTGTGTTTCTCCTTGGTAACGAGTTGTCCTTCCAGAAAAAATTGTCTTTTTCCCTAATAACGAGTTGACATCGCCGGAAATTTGTGTTTTCCCTTTATAACGAGTAGAAATTTGTGTTTTTTCTTTGGTAACGAGTTCGAATTCATGTTTTCTTCTATTTAACGAGTTCAAATTTTTGTTTTTCTCTGGTAACAAGTTGTCCTTGTAGATTAAATGTTTTTTTCCCTAATAACGAGTTGACATCGCCGGAAATTTGTGTTTTCTCTTTATAACGAGTAAAAATTTGTGTTTTTTCTTTGGTAACGAATAGAATTCATGTTTTCTTCTTATTAACGAGTTCAAATTTGTGTTTTTCTCTGGTAACGAGTTGTCCTTCTAGGAAAAAATGTCTTTTTCCCTAATAACGAGTTGACATCGCCGAAATTTGTGTTTTCCCTTTATAACGAGTAAAAATTTGTGTTTTTTCTTTGGTAACTAGTTCGAATTAATGTTTTCTTCTTATTAACGAGTTCAAATTTGTGTTTTTCTCTCGGTAACGAGTTGTCCTTCCGTAAAAAAAATGTCTTTTTCCCTAATAACGAGTTGACATCGCCGGAAATTTGTGTTTTCCCTTTATAACGAGTAGAAATTTGTGTTTTTTCTTTGGTGACGAGTTCGAATTCATGTTTTCTTCTTATTAATGAGTACAAATTTGTGTTTTTCTCTGGTAACGAGTAGTCCTTCCAGAAAAATTGTCTTTTTCCCGAATAACGAGTTGACATCGCCGGAAATTTGTGTTTTCCCTTTATAACGAGTAGAAATTTGTGTTTTTTCTTTGGTAACGAGTTCGAATTCATGTTTTCTTCTTATTAACGAGTTCAAATTTGTGTTTTTCTCTGGTAACGAGTTGTCCTTCTAGAAAAAATGTATATTTCCTTAATAACGAGTTGACAACGCCAGAAATTTGTGTTTTCCCTTTATAACGAGTAGAAATTTGTGTTTTTTCTTTGGTAACGAGTTCGAATTCATAATTTCTTCTATTTAACGTGTTAAAATTTGTGTTTTTCTCGGGTAACGAGTTGTCCTTCCAGAAAAAAATGCCTTTTTCCCTAATAACGAGTTGACATCGCCGGAAATTTGTGTTTTCCCTTTATAACGAGTAGAAATTTTTGTTTTTTCTTTGGTAACGAGTTCGAATTCATGTTTTCTTCTTAATAACGAGTTCAAATTTGTGTTTTTCTCGGTAACGAGTAGTCCTCCCAGAAAAAATGTCTTTTTCCCGAATAACGAGTTGACATCGCCGGAAATTTGTGTTTTCCCTTTATAACGAGTAGAAATTTGTGTTTTTTCTTTGGTAACGAGTTCGAATTCATGTTTTCTTCTTATTAAAGAGTTCAAATTTGTGTTTTTCTCTGGTAACGAGTTTTCCTTCCAGAAAAAATGTCTTTTTCCCTAATAAGATTTGACATCACCGGAAATTTGTGTTTTCCCTTTTTAACGAGTAGAAATTGGTGTTTTTTTTGGTAACGAGTTCGAATTCATGTTTTCTTCTTATTAACGAGTTCAAATTTGTGTTTTTCTCTGGTAACGATTTGTCCTTCCAGAAAAAATGTCTTTTTCCTTAATAACGAGTTCACAACGCCAGAAATTTGTGTTTTCCCTTTATAACGAGTAGAAATTTGTGTTTTTTCTTTGGTAACGAGTTCAAATTCATGTTTTCTTCTATTTAACGAGTTCAAATTTGTGTTTTTCTCTGGTAACAAGTTTTCCTTGTAGATTAAATGTTTTTTTTCCTAATAACGAGTTGACATCGCCGGAAATTTGTGTTTTCTCTTTATAACGAGTAAAAATTTGTGTTTTTTCTTTGGTAACGAGTTCGAATTCATGTTTTCTTCTTATTAACGAGTTCAAATTTGTGTTTTTCTCCGGTAAGGAGTTGTCCGTCTAGAAAAAAATGTCTTTTTCCCTAATAACGAGTTGACATCGCCGGAAATTTGTATTTTCCCTTTATAACGTGTAAAAATTTGTGTTTTTTCTTTGGTAACGAGTTCGAATTCATGTTTTCTTCTTATTAACGAGTTCAAATTTGTGTTTTTCTCTCGGTAACGAGTTGTCCTTCCGAAAAAATGTATTTTTCCCTAATAACGAGTTGACATCGCCGGAAATTTGTGTTTTCCCTTTATAACGAGTAGAAATTTGTGTTTTTTCTTTGGTAACGAGTTCGAATTCATGTTTTCTTCTATTTAACGAGTTCAAATTTGTGTTTTTCTCTGGTAACAAGTTGTCCTTGTAGATTAAATGTTTTTTTTCCCTAATAACGAGTTGACATCGCCGGAAATTTGTGTTTTCTCTTTATAACGAGTAAAAATTTGTGTTTTTTCTTTGGTAACGAGTTCGAATTCATGTTTTCTTCTTATTAACGAGTTCAAATTTGTGTTTTTCTCTGGTAAGGAGTTGTCCTTCTAGAAAAAAATGTCTTTTTCCCTAATAACGAGTTGACATCGCCGGAAATTTGTGTTTTCCCTTTATAACGAGTAAAAATTTGTGTTTTTTCGTGGTAACAAGTTCGAATTCATGTTTTCTAATTATTAACGAGTTCAAATTTGTGTTTTTCTCTCGGTAACGAGTTGTCCTTCCGTAGAAAAAAAAAATGTCTTTTTCCCTAATAACGAGTTGACATCGCCGAAATTTGTGTTTTCCCTTTATAACGAGTAAAAATTTGTGTTTTTTCTTTGGTAACGAGTTCGAATTCATGTTTTCTTCTTATTAACGAGTTCAAATTTGTGTTTTTTCTCGGTAACGAGTTGTCCTTGAAGAAAAAAAGGTTTTTTCTCTGATAACGAGTGGACATCGCCGGAAATTTGTGTTTTCCCTTTATAACGAGTAGAAATTTGTGTTTTCCCTTTATAACGAGTAGAAATTTGTGTTTTCCCTTTATAACGAGTAGAAATTTGTGTTTTTTCTTTGGTAACGAGTTCGAATTCATGTTTTCTTCTATTTAACGAGTTCAAATTTGTGTTTTTCTCTGGTAGCAAGTTGTCCTTGTAGATTAAATGTTTTTTTCCCTAATAACGAGTTGACATTGCCGGAAATTTGTGTTTTCTCTTTATAACGAGTAAAAATTTGTGTTTTTTCTTTGGTAACGAGTTCGAATTCATGTTTTCTTCTTCTTAACGAGTTCAAATTTGTGTTTTTCTCTGGTAACGAGTTGTCCTTCTAGAAAAAAATGTCTTTTTCCCTAATAACGAGTTGACATCGCCGGAAATTTGTGTTTTCCCTTTACAACGAGTAAAAATTTGTGTTTTTTCTTTTGTAACGAGTTCGAATTCATGTTTTCTTCTTATTAACGAGTTCAAATTTGTGTTTTTCTCTGGTAACGAGTTGTCCTTCCAGAAAAAAAAATTTCTTTTTCCCTAATAACGAGTTGGCATCGCCGGAAATTTGTGTTTTCCCTTTATAACGAGTAGAAATTTGTATTTTTTCTTTGGTAACGAGTTCGAATTCATGTTTTCTTCTTATTAACGAGTTCAAATTTGTGTTTTTCATCGGTAACGAGTTGTCCTTCCGTAAAAAATGTCTTTTTCCCGAATAACGAGTTGACATCATAGGAAATTTGTGTTTTCCCTTTATAACGAGTAGAAATTTGTGTTTTTTCTTTGGTAACGAGTTCAAATTCATGTTTTATTCTTATTAACGAGTTCAAATTTGTGTTTTTCTCTCGGTAACGAGTTGTCCTTCCAGAAAAAATGTCTTTTTCCCAAATAACGAGTTGACATCACCGGAAATTTGTGTTTTCCCTTTATAACGAGTAGAAATTTGTGTTTTTTCTTTGGTAACGAGTTCAAATTCATGTTTTCTTCTTATTAATGAGTTCAAATTTGTGTTTTTCTCTGGTAACGTGTTGTCCTTGCAGATAAAATGTCTTTTTCCCTAATAACGAGTTGACATCGCCGGAAATTTGTATTTTCCCTTTATAACGAGTAGAAATTTGAGTTTTTTCTTTGGTGACGAGTTCGAATTCATGTTTTCTACTTATTAATGAGTTCAAATTTGTGTTTTTCTCTGGTAACGAGTAGTCCTTCCAGAAAAAATGTCTTTTTCCCGAATAACGAGTTGACATCGCCGGAAATTTGTGTTTTCCCTTTATAACGAGTAGAAATTTGTGTTTTTTCTTTGGTAACGAGTTCGAATTCATGTTTTCTTCTTATTAACGAGTTCAAATTTGTGTTTTTCTCGGTAAAGAGTTGTCCTTCCAGAAAAAATGTCTTTTTCCTTAATAACGAGTTGACAACGCCAGAAATTTGTGTTTTCCCTTTATAACGAGTAGAAATTTGTGTTTTTTCTTTGGTAACGAGTTCGAATTCATGTTTTCTTCTATTTAACGTGTTCAAATTTGTGTTTTTCTCGGGTAACGAGTTGTCCTTCCAGAAAAAAATGGCTTTTTCCCTAATAACGAGTTGACATCGCCGGAAATTTGTGTTTTCCCTTTATAACGAGTAGAAATTTGTGTTTTTTCTTTGGTAACGAGTTCGAATTCATGTTTCCTTCTTAATAACGAGTTCAAATTTGTGTTTTTCACAGGTAACGAGTAGTCCTCCCAGAAAAAATGTCTTTTTCCCGAATAACGAGTTGACATCGCCGGAAATTTGTGGTTTCCCTTTATAACGAGTAGAAATTTGTGTTTTTTCTTTGGTAACGAGTTCGAATTCATGTTTTCTTCTTATTAACGAGTTCAAATTTGTGTTTTTCTCTGGTAACGAGTTTTCCTTCCAGAAAAAATGTCTTTTCCCTAATAACGATTTGACATCACCGGAAATTTGTGTTTTCTCTTTTTAACGAGTAGAAATTTGTGTTTTTTCTTTGGTAACGAGTTCGAATTCATGTTTTCTTCTTATTAACGAGTTCAAATTTGTGTTTTTCTCTGGTAACGATTTGTCCTTCCAGAAAAAATTTATTTTACCTTAATAACGAGTTCACAACGCCAGAAATTTGTGTTTTCCCTTTATAACGAGTAGAAATTTGTGTTTTTTCTTTGGTAACGAGTTCGAATTCATGTTTTCTTCTATTTAACGAGTTCAAATTTGTGTTTTTCTCTGGTAACAAGTTGTCCTTGTAGATTAAATGTTTTTTTTCCCTAATAACGAGTTGACATGGCCGGAAATTTGTGTTTTCTCTTTATAACGAGTAAAAATTTGAGTTTTTTCTTTGGTAACGAGTTCGAATTCATGTTTTCTTCTTATTAACGAGTTCAAATTTGTGTTTTTCTCTGGGTAACGAGTGGTCCTTCCGAAAAAAATGTCTTTTTCCCTAATAACGAGTTGACATCGCCGGATATTTGTGTTTTCCCTTTATAACTAGTAAAAATTTGTGTTTTTTCTTTGGTAACGAGTTCGAATTCATGTTTTCTTCTTATTAACGAGTTCAAATTTGTGTTTTTCTTTGGTAACGAGTTGTCCTTCTAGAAAAATGTCTTTTTCCCTAATAACGAGTTGACATCGCCGGAAATTTGTGTTTTCTCTTTATAACGAGTAAAAATTTGTGTTTTTTCTTTGGTAACGAGTTCGAATTCATGTTTTCTTCGATTAACGAGTTCAAATTTGTGTTTTTCTTTGGTAACGAGTTGTCCTTCCGTAAAAGATTGTCTTTTTCCCTAATAACGAGTTGACATCGCCGGAAATTTGTGTTTTCCCTTTATAACGAGTAGAAATTTGTGTTTTTTCTTTGGTAACGAGTTCGAATTCATGTTTTCTTCTATTTAACGAGTTCAAATTTTTGTTTTTCTCTGGTAACAAGTTGTCCTTGTAGATTAAATGTTTTTTTCCCTAATAACGAGTTGACATCGCCGGAAATTTGTGTTTTCTCTTTATAACGAGTAAAAATTTGTGTTTTTTCTTTGGTAACGAGTTCGAATTCATGTTTTCTTCTTATTAACGAGTTCAAATTTGTGTTTTTCTCTGGTAACGATTTGTCCTTCCAGAAAAAATGTCTTTTACCTTAATAACGAGTTCACATCGACGGAAATTTGTGTTTTCCCTTTATAACGAGTAGAAATTTGTGTTTTTTCTTTGGTAACGAGTTTGAATTCATGTTTTCTTATATTTAACGAGTTCAAATTTGTGTTTTTCTCTCGGTAACAAGTTGTCCTTGTAGATTAAATGTTTTTTTCCCTAATAACGAGTTGACATCGCCGGAAATTTGTGTTTTCTCTTTATAACGAGTAAAAATTTGTGTTTTTTCTTTGGTAACGAGTTCGAATTCATGTTTTCTTCTTATTAACGAGTTCAAATTTGTGTTTTTCTCTCGGTAACGAGTTGTCCTTCCGAGAAAAAAATGTCTTTTTCCCTAATAACGAGTTGACATCGCCGGAAATTTGTGTTTTCCCTTTATAACTAGTAAAAATTTGTGTTTTTTCTTTGGTAACGAGTTCGAATTCATGTTTTCTTCTTATTAACGAGTTCAAATTTGTGTTTTTCTCTCGGTAACGAGTTGTCCTTCTAGAAAAATGTCTTTTTCCCTAATAACGAGTTGACATCGCCGGAAATTTGTGTTTTCTCTTTATAACGAGTAAAAATTTGTGTTTTTTCTTTGGTAACGAGTTCGAATTCATGTTTTCTTCTTATTAACGAGTTCAAATTTGTGTTTTTCTCTCGGTAACGAGTTGTCCTTCCGAAAAAAAATGTCTTTTTCCCTAATAACGAGTTGACATCGCCGGATATTTGTGTTTTCCCTTTATAACTAGTAAAAATTTGTGTTTTTTCTTTGGTAACGAGTTCGAATTCATGTTTTCTTCTTATTAACGAGTTCAAATTTGTGTTTTTCTTTGGTAACGAGTTGTCCTTCTAGAAAAATGTCTTTTTCCCTAATAACGAGTTGACATCGCCGGAAATTTGTGTTTTCTCTTTATAACGAGTAAAAATTTGTGTTTTTTCTTTGGTAACGAGTTCGAATTCATGTTTTCTTCGATTAACGAGTTCAAATTTGTGTTTTTCTTTGGTAACGAGTTGTCCTTCCGTAAAAGATTGTCTTTTTCCCTAATAACGAGTTGACATCGCCGGAAATTTGTGTTTTCCCTTTATAACGAGTAGAAATTTGTGTTTTTTCTTTGGTAACGAGTTCGAATTCATGTTTTCTTCTATTTAACGAGTTCAAATTTTTGTTTTTCTCTCGGTAACAAGTTGTCCTTGTAGATTAAATGTTTTTTTCCCTAATAACGAGTTGACATCGCCGGAAATTTGTGTTTTCTCTTTATAACGAGTAAAAATTTGTGTTTTTTCTTTGGTAACGAGTTCGAATTCATGTTTTCTTCTTATTAACGAGTTCAAATTTGTGTTTTTCTCTCGGTAACGATTTGTCCTTCCGAGAAAAAAATGTCTTTTACCTTAATAACGAGTTCACAACGACGGAAATTTGTGTTTTCCCTTTATAACGAGTAGAAATTTGTGTTTTTTCTTTGGTAACGAGTTTGAATTCATGTTTTCTTATATTTAACGAGTTCAAATTTGTGTTTTTCTCTCGGTAACAAGTTGTCCTTGTAGATTAAATGTTTTTTTCCCTAATAACGAGTTGACATCGCCGGAAATTTGTGTTTTCTCTTTATAACGAGTAAAAATTTGTGTTTTTTCTTTGGTAACGAGTTCGAATTCATGTTTTCTTCTTATTAACGAGTTCAAATTTGTGTTTTTCTCTGGTAACGAGTTGTCCTTCCAGAAAAAAATGTCTTTTTCCCTAATAACGAGTTGACATCGCCGGAAATTTGTGTTTTCCCTTTATAACTAGTAAAAATTTGTGTTTTTTCTTTGGTAACGAGTTCGAATTCATGTTTTCTTCTTATTAACGAGTTCAAATTTGTGTTTTTCTCTCGGTAACGAGTTGTCCTTCTAGAAAAATGTCTTTTTCCCTAATAACGAGTTGACATCGCCGGAAATTTGTGTTTTCTCTTTATAACGAGTAAAAATTTGTGTTTTTTCTTTGGTAACGAGTTCGAATTCATGTTTTCTTCTTATTAACGAGTTCAAATTTGTGTTTTTCTCGGTAACGAGTTGTCCTTCCGAGAAAAAAATGTCTTTTTCCCTAATAACGAGTTGACATCGCCGGATATTTGTGTTTTCCCTTTATAACTAGTAAAAATTTGTGTTTTTTCTTTGGTAACGAGTTCGAATTCATGTTTTCTTCTTATTAACGAGTTCAAATTTGTGTTTTTCTCTGGTAACGAGTTGTCCTTCTAGAAAAATGTCTTTTTACCTAATAATGAGTTGACATCGCCGGAAATTTGTGTTTTCTCTTTATAACGAGTAAAAATTTGTGTTTTTTCTTTGGTAACGAGTTCGAATTCATGTTTTCTTCTTATTAACGAGTTCAAATTTGGGTTTTTCTTTGGTAACGAGTTGTCCTTCCAGAAAAGATTGTCTTTTTCCCTAATAACGAGTTGACATCGCCGGAAATTTGTGTTTTCCCTTTATAACGAGTAGAAATTTGTGTTTTTTCTTTGGTAACGAGTTCGAATTCATGTTTTCTTCTATTTAACGAGTTCAAATTTTGTTTTTCTCTCGGTAACAAGTTGTCCTTGTAGATTAAATGTTTTTTTCCCTAATAACGAGTTGACATCGCCGGAAATTTGTGTTTTCTCTTTATAACGAGTAAAAATTTGTGTTTTTTCTTTGGTAACGAGTTCGAATTCATGTTTTCTTCTTATTAACGAGTTCAAATTTGTGTTTTTCTCTCGGTAACGATTTGTCCTTCCGGAAAAAATGTCTTTTACCTTAATAACGAGTTCACAACGACAGAAATTTGTGTTTTCCCTTTATAACGAGTAGAAATTTGTGTTTTTTCTTTGGTAACGAGTTTGAATTCATGTTTTCTTATATTTAACGAATTCAAATTTGTGTTTTTCTCTGGTAACAAGTTGTCCTTGTAGATTAAATGTTTTTTTCCCTAATAACGAGTTGACATCGCCGGAAATTTGTGTTTTCTCTTTATAACGAGTAAAAATTTGTGTTTTTTCTTTGGTAACGAGTTCGAATTCATGTTTTCTTCTTATTAACGAGTTCAAATTTGTGTTTTTCTCTGGTAACGAGTTGTCCTTCCAGAAAAAAATGTCTTTTTCCCTAATAACGAGTTGACATCGCCGGAAATTTGTGTTTTCCCTTTATAACTAGTAAAAATTTGTGTTTTTTCTTTGGTAACGAGTTCGAATTCATGTTTTCTTCTTATTAACGAGTTCAAATTTGTGTTTTTCTCCGGTAACGAGTTGTCCTTCTAGAAAAATGTCTTTTTCCCTAATAACGAGTTGACATCGCCGGAAATTTGTGTTTTCTCTTTATAACGAGTAAAAATTTGTGTTTTTTCTTTGGTAACGAGTTCGAATTCATGTTTTCTTCTTATTAACGAGTTCAAATTTGTGTTTTTCTCTCGGTAACGAGTTGTCCTTCCGAAAAAAATGTCTTTTTCCCTAATAACGAGTTGACATCGCCGGATATTTGTGTTTTCCCTTTATAACTAGTAAAAATTTGTGTTTTTTCTTTGGTAACGAGTTCGAATTCATGTTTTCTTCTTATTAACGAGTTCAAATTTGTGTTTTTCTCTGGTAACGATTTGTCCTTCCGAAAAAATGTCTTTTACCTTAATAACGAGTTCACAACGACGGAAATTTGTGTTTTCCCTTTATAACGAGTAGAAATTTGTGTTTTTTCTTTGGTAACGAGTTTGAATTCATGTTTTCTTATATTTAACGAATTCAAATTTGTGTTTTTCTCTCGGTAACAAGTTGTCCTTGTAGATTAAATGTTTTTTTCCCTAATAACGAGTTGACATCGCCGGAAATTTGTGTTTTCTCTTTATAACGAGTAAAAATTTGTGTTTTTTCTTTGGTAACGAGTTCGAATTCATGTTTTCTTCTTATTAACGAGTTCAAATTTGTGTTTTTCTCTCGGTAACGAGTTGTCCTTCCGAAAAAAATGTCTTTTTCCCTAATAACGAGTTGACATCGCCGGAAATTTGTGTTTTCCCTTTATAACTAGTAAAAATTTGTGTTTTTTCTTTGGTAACGAGTTCGAATTCATGTTTTCTTCTTATTAACGAGTTCAAATTTGTGTTTTTCTCTGGTAACGAGTTGTCCTTCTAGAAAAATGTCTTTTTCCCTAATAACGAGTTGACATCGCCGGAAATTTGTGTTTTCTCTTTATAACGAGTAAAAATTTGTGTTTTTTCTTTGGTAACGAGTTCGAATTCATGTTTTCTTCTTATTAACGAGTTCAAATTTGTGTTTTTCTCTGGTAACGAGTTGTCCTTCCAGAAAAAAATGTCTTTTTCCCTAATAACGAGTTGACATCGCCGGATATTTGTGTTTTCCCTTTATAACTAGTAAAAATTTGTGTTTTTTCTTTGGTAACGAGTTCGAATTCATGTTTTCTTCTTATTAACGAGTTCAAATTTGTGTTTTTCTCTGGTAACGAGTTGTCCTTCTAGAAAAATGTCTTTTTACCTAATAATGAGTTGACATCGCCGGAAATTTGTGTTTTCTCTTTATAACGAGTAAAAATTTGTGTTTTTTCTTTGGTAACGAGTTCGAATTCATGTTTTCTTCTTATTAACGAGTTCAAATTTGGGTTTTTCTTGGTAACGAGTTGTCCTTCCAGAAAAGATTGTCTTTTTCCCTAATAACGAGTTGACATCGCCGGAAATTTGTGTTTTCCCTTTATAACGAGTAGAAATTTGTGTTTTTTCTTTGGTAACGAGTTCGAATTCATGTTTTCTTCTATTTAACGAGTTCAAATTTTTGTTTTTCTCTGGTAACAAGTTGTCCTTGTAGATTAAATGTTTTTTTCCCTAATAACGAGTTGACATCGCCGGAAATTTGTGTTTTCTCTTTATAACGAGTAAAAATTTGTGTTTTTTCTTTGGTAACGAGTTCGAATTCATGTTTTCTTCTTATTAACGAGTTCAAATTTGTGTTTTTCTCTGGTAACGATTTGTCCTTCCAGAAAAAATGTCTTTTACCTTAATAACGAGTTCACAACGACAGAAATTTGTGTTTTCCCTTTATAACGAGTAGAAATTTGTGTTTTTTCTTTGGTAACGAGTTTGAATTCATGTTTTCTTATATTTAACGAGTTCAAATTTGTGTTTTTCTCTGGTAACAAGTTGTCCTTGTAGATTAAATGTTTTTTTCCCTAATAACGAGTTGACATCGCCGGAAATTTGTGTTTTCTCTTTATAACGAGTAAAAATTTGTGTTTTTTCTTTGGTAACGAGTTCGAATTCATGTTTTCTTCTTATTAACGAGTTCAAATTTGTGTTTTTCTCTGGTAACGAGTTGTCCTTCCAGAAAAAAATGTCTTTTTCCATAATAACGAGTTGACATCGCCGGAAATTTGTGTTTTCCCTTTATAACTAGTAAAAATTTGTGTTTTTTCTTTGGTAACG
The DNA here is from genome assembly GCA_036785695.1 of Gentiana straminea. Classification (NCBI taxonomy): domain Eukaryota; kingdom Viridiplantae; phylum Streptophyta; class Magnoliopsida; order Gentianales; family Gentianaceae; genus Gentiana; species Gentiana straminea. The sequence continues at coordinate 3,153,777 of JAVUPR010000437.1, forward strand.
AGTTCGAATTCATGTTTTCTTCTTATTAACGAGTTCAAATTTGTGTTTTTCTCTCGGTAACGAGTTGTCCTTCTAGAAAAATGTCTTTTTCCCTAATAACGACTTGACATCGCCGGAAATTTGTGTTTTCTCTTTATAACGAGTAAAAATTTGTGTTTTTTCTTTGGTAACGAGTTCGAATTCATGTTTTCTTCTTATTAACGAGTTCAAATTTGTGTTTTTCTCTCGGTAACGAGTTGTCCTTCCGAGAAAAAAATGTCTTTTTCCCTAAAACGAGTTGACATCGCCGGAAATTTGTGTTTTCCCTTTATAACTAGTAAAAATTTGTGTTTTTTCTTTGGTAACGAGTTCGAATTCATGTTTTCTTCTTATTAACGAGTTCAAATTTGTGTTTTTCTCTCGGTAACGAGTTGTCCTTCTAGAAAAATGTCTTTTTCCCTAATAATGAGTTGACATCGCCGGAAATTTGTGTTTTCTCTTTATAACGAGTAAAAATTTGTGTTTTTTCTTTGGTAACGAGTTCGAATTCATGTTTTCTTCTTATTAACGAGTTCAAATTTGTGTTTTTCTTTGGTAACGAGTTGTCCTTCCGTAAAAGATTGTCTTTTTCCCTAATAACGAGTTGACATCGCCGGAAATTTGTGTTTTCCCTTTATAACGAGTAGAAATTTGTGTTTTTTCTTTGGTAACGAGTTCGAATTCATGTTTTCTTCTATTTAACGAGTTCAAATTTTTGTTTTTCTCTGGTAACAAGTTGTCCTTGTAGATTAAATGTTTTTTTCCCTAATAACGAGTTGACATCGCCGGAAATTTGTGTTTTCTCTTTATAACGAGTAAAAATTTGTGTTTTTTCTTTGGTAACGAGTTCGAATTCATGTTTTCTTCTTATTAACGAGTTCAAATTTGTGTTTTTCTCTGGTAACGATTTGTCCTTCCAGAAAAAATGTCTTTTACCTTAATAACGAGTTCACAACGACAGAAATTTGTGTTTTCCCTTTATAACGAGTAGAAATTTGTGTTTTTTCTTTGGTAACGAGTTTGAATTCATGTTTTCTTATATTTAACGAGTTCAAATTTGTGTTTTTCTCTGGTAACAAGTTGTCCTTGTAGATAAAATGTTTTTTTCCCTAATAACGAGTTGACATCGCCGGAAATTTGTGTTTTCTCTTTATAACGAGTAAAAATTTGTGTTTTTTCTTTGGTAACGAGTTCGAATTCATGTTTTCTTCTTATTAACGAGTTCAAATTTGTGTTTTTCTCTGGTAACGAGTTATCCTTCCAGAAAAAAATGTCTTTTTCCCTAATAACGAGTTGACATCGCCGGAAATTTGTGTTTTCCCTTTATAACTAGTAAAAATTTGTGTTTTTTCTTTGGTAACGAGTTCGAATTCATGTTTTCTTCTTATTAACGAGTTCAAATTTGTGTTTTTCTCTCGGTAACGAGTTGTCCTTCTAGAAAAATGTCTTTTTCCCTAATAACGAGTTGACATCGCCGGAAATTTGTGTTTTCTCTTTATAACGAGTAAAAATTTGTGTTTTTTCTTTGGTAACGAGTTCGAATTCATGTTTTCTTCTTATTAACGAGTTCAAATTTGTGTTTTTCTCTCGGTAACGAGTTGTCCTTCCGAAAAAAATGTCTTTTTCCCTAAAAACGAGTTGACATCGCCGGAAATTTGTGTTTTCCCTTTATAACTAGTAAAAATTTGTGTTTTTTCTTTGGTAACGAGTTCGAATTCATGTTTTCTTCTTATTAACGAGTTCAAATTTGTGTTTTTCTCTGGTAACGAGTTGTCCTTCTAGAAAAATGTCTTTTTCCCTAATAATGAGTTGACATCGCCGGAAATTTGTGTTTTCTCTTTATAACGAGTAAAAATTTGTGTTTTTTCTTTGGTAACGAGTTCGAATTCATGTTTTCTTCTTATTAACGAGTTCAAATTTGTGTTTTTCTTTGGTAACGAGTTGTCCTTCCGTAAAAGATTGTCTTTTTCCCTAATAACGAGTTGACATCGCCGGAAATTTGTGTTTTCCCTTTATAACGAGTAGAAATTTGTGTTTTTTCTTTGGTAACGAGTTCGAATTCATGTTTTCTTCTATTTAACGAGTTCAAATTTTTGTTTTTCTCTGGTAACAAGTTGTCCTTGTAGATTAAATGTTTTTTTCCCTAATAACGAGTTGAAATCGCCGGAAATTTGTGTTTTCTCTTTATAACGAGTAAAAATTTGTGTTTTTTCTTTGGTAACGAGTTCGAATTCATGTTTTCTTCTTATTAACGAGTTCAAATTTGTGTTTTTCTCTCGGTAACGATTTGTCCTTCCGAAAAAATGTCTTTTACCTTAATAACGAGTTCACAACGACGGAAATTTGTGTTTTCCCTTTATAACGAGTAGAAATTTGTGTTTTTTCTTTGGTAACGAGTTTGAATTCATGTTTTCTTATATTTAACGAGTTCAAATTTGTGTTTTTCTCTCGGTAACAAGTTGTCCTTGTAGATTAAATGTTTTTTTCCCTAATAACGAGTTGACATCGCCGGAAATTTGTGTTTTCTCTTTATAACGAGTAAAAATTTGTGTTTTTTCTTTGGTAACGAGTTCGAATTCATGTTTTCTTCTTATTAACGAGTTCAAATTTGTGTTTTTCTCTGGTAACGAGTTGTCCTTCCAGAAAAAAATGTCTTTTTCCCTAATAACGAGTTGACATCGCCGGAAATTTGTGTTTTCCCTTTATAACTAGTAAAAATTTGTGTTTTTTCTTTGGTAACGAGTTCGAATTCATGTTTTCTTCTTATTAACGAGTTCAAATTTGTGTTTTTCTCTGGTAACGAGTTGTCCTTCTAGAAAAATGTCTTTTTCCCTAATAACGACTTGACATCGCCGGAAATTTGTGTTTTCTCTTTATAACGAGTAAAAATTTGTGTTTTTTCTTTGGTAACGAGTTCGAATTCATGTTTTCTTCTTATTAACGAGTTCAAATTTGTGTTTTTCTCTGGTAACGAGTTGTCCTTCCAGAAAAAAATGTCTTTTTCCCTAAAAACGAGTTGACATCGCCGGAAATTTGTGTTTTCCCTTTATAACTAGTAAAAATTTGTGTTTTTTCTTTGGTAACGAGTTCGAATTCATGTTTTCTTCTTATTAACGAGTTCAAATTTGTGTTTTTCTCTCGGTAACGAGTTATCCTTCCGAAAAAAATGTCTTTTTCCCTAATAACGAGTTGACATCGCCGGAAATTTGTGTTTTCCCTTTATAACTAGTAAAAATTTGTGTTTTTTCTTTGGTAACGAGTTCGAATTCATGTTTTCTTCTTATTAACGAGTTCAAATTTGTGTTTTTCTCTCGGTAACGAGTTGTCCTTCTAGAAAAATGTCTTTTTCCCTAATAACGAGTTGACATCGCCGGAAATTTGTGTTTTCTCTTTATAACGAGTAAAAATTTGTGTTTTTTCTTTGGTAACGAGTTCGAATTCATGTTTTCTTCTTATTAACGAGTTCAAATTTGTGTTTTTCTCTCGGTAACGAGTTGTCCTTCCGAGAAAAAATGTCTTTTTCCCTAAAACGAGTTGACATCGCCGGAAATTTGTGTTTTCCCTTTATAACTAGTAAAAATTTGTGTTTTTTCTTTGGTAACGAGTTCGAATTCATGTTTTCTTCTTATTAACGAGTTCAAATTTGTGTTTTTCTCTGGTAACGAGTTGTCCTTCTAGAAAAATGTCTTTTTCCCTAATAATGAGTTGACATCGCCGGAAATTTGTGTTTTCTCTTTATAACGAGTAAAAATTTGTGTTTTTTCTTTGGTAACGAGTTCGAATTCATGTTTTCTTCTTATTAACGAGTTCAAATTTGTGTTTTTCTTTGGTAACGAGTTGTCCTTCCGTAAAAGATTGTCTTTTTCCCTAATAACGAGTTGACATCGCCGGAAATTTGTGTTTTCCCTTTATAACGAGTAGAAATTTGTGTTTTTTCTTTGGTAACGAGTTCGAATTCATGTTTTCTTCTATTTAACGAGTTCAAATTTTTGTTTTTCTCTGGTAACAAGTTGTCCTTGTAGATTAAATGTTTTTTTCCCTAATAACGAGTTGAAATCGCCGGAAATTTGTGTTTTCTCTTTATAACGAGTAAAAATTTGTGTTTTTTCTTTGGTAACGAGTTCGAATTCATGTTTTCTTCTTATTAACGAGTTCAAATTTGTGTTTTTCTCTCGGTAACGATTTGTCCTTCCGTAAAAAATGTCTTTTACCTTAATAACGAGTTCACAACGACAGAAATTTGTGTTTTCCTTTTATAACGAGTAGAAATTTGTGTTTTTTCTTTGGTAACGAGTTTGAATTCATGTTTTCTTATATTTAACGAGTTCAAATTTGTGTTTTTCTCTCGGTAACAAGTTGTCCTTGTAGATTAAATGTTTTTTTCCCTAATAACGAGTTGACATCGCCGGAAATTTGTGTTTTCTCTTTATAACGAGTAAAAATTTGTGTTTTTTCTTTGGTAACGAGTTCGAATTCATGTTTTCTTCTTATTAACGAGTTCAAATTTGTGTTTTTCTCTCGGTAACGAGTTGTCCTTCCGAAAAAAATGTCTTTTTCCCTAATAACGAGTTGACATCGCCGGAAATTTGTGTTTTCCCTTTATAACTAGTAAAAATTTGTGTTTTTTCTTTGGTAACGAGTTCGAATTCATGTTTTCTTCTTATTAACGAGTTCAAATTTGTGTTTTTCTCTGGTAACGAGTTGTCCTTCTAGAAAAATGTCTTTTTCCCTAATAACGAGTTGACATCGCCGGAAATTTGTGTTTTCTCTTTATAACGAGTAAAAATTTGTGTTTTTTCTTTGGTAACGAGTTCGAATTCATTTTTTCTTCTTATTAACGAGTTCAAATTTGTGTTTTTCTCTGGTAACGAGTTGTCCTTCCAGAAAAAAATGTCTTTTTCCCTAATAACGAGTTGACATCGCCGGAAATTTGTGTTTTCCCTTTATAACTAGTAAAAATTTGTGTTTTTTCTTTGGTAACGAGTTCGAATTCATGTTTTCTTCTTATTAACGAGTTCAAATTTGTGTTTTTCTCTGGTAACGAGTTGTCCTTCTAGAAAAATGTCTTTTTCCCTAATAATGAGTTGACATCGCCGGAAATTTGTGTTTTCTCTTTATAACGAGTAAAAATTTGTGTTTTTTCTTTGGTAACGAGTTCGAATTCATGTTTTCTTCTTATTAACGAGTTCAAATTTGTGTTTTTCTTTGGTAACGAGTTGTCCTTCCAGAAAAGATTCTCTTTTTCCCTAATAACGAGTTGACATCGCCGGAAATTTGTGTTTTCCCTTTATAACGAGTAGAAATTTGTGTTTTTTCTTTGGTAACGAGTTCGAATTCATGTTTTCTTCTATTTAACGAGTTCAAATTTTTGTTTTTCTCTGGTAACAAGTTGTCCTTGTAGATTAAATGTTTTTTTTCCCTAATAACGAGTTGACATCGCCGGAAATTTGGGTTTTCTCTTTATAACGAGTAAAAATTTGTGTTTTTTCTTTGGTAACGAGTTCGAATTCATTTTTCTTCTTATTAACGAGTTCAAATTTGTGTTTTTCTCTCGGTAAGGAGTTGTCCTTCTAGAAAAAAATGTCTTTTTCCCTAATAACGAGTTGACATCGCCAGAAATTTGTGTTTTCCCTTTATAACAAGTAAAAATTTGTGTTTTTTCTTTGGTAACGAGTTCGAATTCATGTTTTCTAATTATTAACGAGTTCAAATTTGTGTTTTTCTCTGGTAACGAGTTGTCCTTCCAGAAAAAAAAATTTCTTTTTCCCTAATAACGAGTTGACATCGCCGGAAATTTGTGTTTTCTCTTAATAACGAGAAAAAATTTGTGTTTTTTCTTTGGTAACGAGTTCGAATTCATGTTTTCTTCTTATTAACGAGTTCAAATTTGTGTTTTTCTCTGCTAACGAGTTGTCCTTCCAGAAAAAATGTCTTTTCCCTAATAACGATTTGACATCACCGGAAATTTGTGTTTTCTCTTTTTAACGAGTAGAAATTTGTGTTTTTTCTTTGGTAACGAGTTCGAATTCATGTTTTCTTCTTATTAACGAGTTCAAATTTGTGTTTTTCTCTGGTAACGATTTGTCCTTCCGTAAAAAATTTCTTTTACCTTAATAACGAGTTCACAACTCGCCGGAAATTTGTGTTTTCCCTTTATAACAAGTAGAAATTTGTGTTTTTTCTTTGGTAACGAGTTCGAATTCATGTTTTCTTCTATTTAACGAGTTCAAATTTGTGTTTTTCTCTCGGTAACAAGTTGTCCTTGTAGATTAAATGTTTTTTTCCCTAATAACGAGTTGACATTGCCGGAAATTTGTGTTTTCTCTTTATAACGAGTAAAAATTTGTGTTTTTTCTTTGGTAACGAGTTCGAATTCATGTTTTCTTCTTATTAACGAGTTCAAATTTGTGTTTTTCTCTGGTAACGAGTTGTCCTTCCAGAAAAAAATGTCTTTTTCCCTAATAACGAGTTGACATCGCCGGAAATTTGTGTTTTCCCTTTATAACTAGTAAAAATTTGTGTTTTTTCTTTGGTAACGAGTTCGAATTCATGTTTTCTTCTTATTAACGAGTTCAAATTTGTGTTTTTCTTTGGTAACGAGTTGTCCTTCTAGAAAAATGTCTTTTTCCCTAATAACGAGTTGACATCGCCGGAAATTTGTGTTTTCTCTTTATAACGAGTAAAAATTTGTGTTTTTTCTTTGGTAACGAGTTCGAATTCATGTTTTCTTCTTATTAACGAGTTCAAATTTGTGTTTTTCTTTGGTAACGAGTTGTCCTTCCAGAAAAGATTGTCTTTTTCCCTAATAACGAGTTGACATCGCCGGAAATTTGTGTTTTCCCTTTATAACGAGTAGAAATTTGTGTTTTTTCTTTGGTAACGAGTTCGAATTCATGTTTTCTTCTATTTAACGAGTTCAAATTTTTGTTTTTCTCTGGTAACAAGTTGTCCTTGTAGATTAAATGTTTTTTTTTCCCTAATAACGAGTTGACATCGCCGGAAATTTGTGTTTTCTCTTTATAACGAGTAAAAATTTGTGTTTTTTCTTTGGTAACGAGTTCGAATTCATGTTTTCTTCTTATTAACGAGTTCAAATTTGTGTTTTTCTCTCGGTAACGATTTGTCCTTCCAGAAAAAATGTCTTTTACCTTAATAACGAGTTCACATCGCCGGAAATTTGTGTTTTCCCTTTATAACGAGTTGAAATTTGTGTTTTTTCTTTGGTAACGAGTTTGAATTCATGTTTTCTTCTATTTAACGAGTTCAAATTTGTGTTTTTCTCTGGTAACAAGTTGTCCTTGTAGATTAAATGTTTTTTTCCCTAATAACGAGTTGACATTGCCGGAAATTTGTGTTTTCTCTTTATAACGAGTAAAAATTTGTGTTTTTTCTTTGGTAACGAGTTCGAATTCATGTTTTCTTCTTATTAACGATTTCAAATTTGTGTTTTTCTCTGGTAACGAGTTGTCCTTCCGGAAAAAAATGTCTTTTTCCCTAATAACGAGTTGACATCGCCGGAAATTTGTGTTTTCCCTTTATAACTAGTAAAAATTTGTGTTTTTTCTTTGGTAACGAGTTCGAATTCATGTTTTCTTCTTATTAACGAGTTCAAATTTGTGTTTTTCTCTCGGTAACGAGTTGTCCTTCTAGAAAAATGTCTTTTTCCCTAATAACGAGTTGACATCGCCGGAAATTTGTGTTTTCTCTTTATAACGAGTAAAAATTTGTGTTTTTTCTTTGGTAACGAGTTCGAATTCATGTTTTCTTCTTATTAACGAGTTCAAATTTGTGTTTTTTCTCGGTAACGAGTTGTCCTTCCGAAAAAAATGTCTTTTTCCCTAATAACGAGTTGACATCGCCGGAAATTTGTGTTTTCCCTTTATAACTAGTAAAAAATTGTGTTTTTTCTTTGGTAACGAGTTCGAATTCATGTTTTCTTCTTATTAACGAGTTCAAATTTGTGTTTTTCTCTCGGTAACGAGTTGTCCTTCTAGAAAAATGTCTTTTTCCCTAATAATGAGTTGACATCGCCGGAAATTTGTGTTTTCTCTTTATAACGAGTAAAAATTTGTGTTTTTTCTTTGGTAACGAGTTCGAATTCATGTTTTCTTCTTATTAACGAGTTCAAATTTGTGTTTTTCTTTGGTAACGAGTTGTCCTTCCGAAAAGATTGTCTTTTTCCCTAATAACGAGTTGACATCGCCGGAAATTTGTGTTTTCCCTTTATAACGAGTAGAAATTTGTGTTTTTTCTTTGGTAACGAGTTCGAATTCATGTTTTCTTCTATTTAACGAGTTCAAATTTTTGTTTTTCTCTGGTAACAAGTTGTCCTTGTAGATTAAATGTTTTTTTTCCCTAATAACGAGTTGACATCGCCGGAAATTTGGGTTTTCTCTTTATAACGAGTAAAAATTTGTGTTTTTTCTATGGTAACGAGTTCGAATTCATTTTTCTTCTTATTAACGAGTTCAAATTTGTGTTTTTCTCTGGTAACGAGTTGTCCTTCTAGAAAAAAATGTCTTTTTCCCTAATAACGAGTTGACATCGCCGGAAATTTGTCTTTTCCCTTTATAACGAGTAAAAATTTGTGTTTTTTCTTTGGTAACGAGTTCGAATTCATGTTTTCTAATTATTAACGAGTTCAAATTTGTGTTTTTCTCTGGTAACGAGTTGTCCTTCCAGAAAAAAAAATTTCTTTTTCCCTAATAACGAGTTGACATCGCCGGAAATTTGTGTTTTCTCTTAATAACGAGAAAAAATTTGTGTTTTTTCTTTGGTAACGAGTTAGAATTCATGTTTTCTTCTTATTAACGAGTTCAAATTTGTGTTTTTCTCTGCTAACGAGTTGTCCTTCCAGAAAAAATTGTCTTTTTCCCTAATAACGAGTTGACATCGCCGGAAATTTGTGTTTTCCCTTTATAACGAGTAGAAATTTGTGTTTTTTCTTTGGTAACGAGTTCGAATTCATGTTTTCTTCTATTTAACGAGTTCAAATTTGTGTTTTTCTCTGGTAACAAGTTGTCCTTGTAGATTAAATGTTTTTTTCCCTAATAACGAGTTGACATTGCCGGAAATTTGTGTTTTCTCTTTATAACGAGTAAAAATTTGTGTTTTTTCTTTGGTAACGAGTTCGAATTCAAGTTTTCTTCATATTAACGAGTTCAAATTTGTGTTTTTCACTGGTAACGAGTTGTCCTTCCAGAAAAAAATCTCTTTTTCCCGAATAACGAGTTGACATCGCCGGAAATTTGTGTTTTCCCTTTATAACGAGTAGAAATTTGTGTCTTTTCTTTGATAACGAGTTCGAATTCATGTTTTCTTCTTATTAACGAGTTCAAATTTGTGTTTTTCTCGGGTAACGAGTTGTCCTTCCGTAAAAAATGTATTTTTCCCTAATAACGAGTTGACATCGCCGGAAATTTGTGTTTTCCCTTTATAACGAGTAGAAATTTGTGTTTTTTCTTTGGTAACGAGTTCGAATTCATGGTTTCTTCATATTAACGAGTTCAAATTTGTGTTTTTCACTGGTAACGAGTTGTCCTTCCAGAAAAAATTTCTTTTTCCCTAATAACGAGTTGACATCGCCGGAAATTTGTGTTTTCTCTTAATAACGAGAAAAAATTTGTGTTTTTTCTTTGGTAACGAGTTCGAATTCATGTTTTTTCTTCTTATTAACGAGTTCAAATTTGTGTTTTTCTCTGCTAACGAGTTGTCCTTCCAGAAAAAATGTCTTTTCCCTAATAACGATTTGACATCACCGGAAATTTGTGTTTTCTCTTTTTAACGAGTAGAAATTTGTGTTTTTTCTTTGGTAACGAGTTCGAATTCATGTTTTCTTCTTATTAACGAGTTCAAATTTGTGTTTTTCTCTGGTAACGATTTGTCCTTCCGAAAAAAATTTCTTTTACCTTAATAACGAGTTCACAACGCCGAAATTTGTGTTTTCCCTTTATAACAAGTAGAAATTTGTGTTTTTTCTTTGGTAACGAGTTCGAATTCATGTTTTCTTCTATTTAACGAGTTCAAATTTGTGTTTTTCTCTCGGTAACAAGTTGTCCTTGTAGATTAAATGTTTTTTTCCCTAATAACGAGTTGACATTGCCGGAAATTTGTGTTTTCTCTTTATAACGAGTAAAAATTTGTGTTTTTTCTTTGGTAACGAGTTCGAATTCATGTTTTCTTCTTATTAACGAGTTCAAATTTGTGTTTTTCTCTCGGTAACGAGTTGTCCTTCCGAAAAAAAAATGTCTTTTTCCCTAATGACGAGTTGACATCGCCGGAAATTTGTGTTTTCCCTTTATAACTAGTAAAAATTTGTGTTTTTTCTTTGGTAACGAGTTCGAATTCATGTTTTCTTCTTATTAACGAGTTCAAATTTGTGTTTTTCTTTGGTAACGAGTTGTCCTTCTAGAAAAATGTCTTTTTCCCTAATAACGAGTTGACATCGCCGGAAATTTGTGTTTTCTCTTTATAACGAGTAAAAATTTGTGTTTTTTCTTTGGTAACGAGTTCGAATTCATGTTTTCTTCTTATTAACGAGTTCAAATTTGTGTTTTCTCTCGGTAACGATTTGTCCTTCCAGAAAAAATGTCTTTTACCTTAATAACGAGTTCACATCGACAGAAATTTGTGTTTTCCCTTTATAACGAGTAGAAATTTGTGTTTTTTCTTTGGTAACGAGTTTGAATTCATGTTTTCTTCTATTTAACGAGTTCAAATTTGTGTTTTTCTCTGGTAACAAGTTGTCCTTGTAGATTAAATGTTTTTTTCCCTAATAACGAGTTGACATCGCCGGAAATTTGTGTTTTCTCTTTATAACGAGTAAAAATTTGTGTTTTTTCTTTGGTAACGAGTTCGAATTCATGTTTTCTTCTTATTAACGAGTTCAAATTTGTGTTTTTCTCTGGTAACGAGTTGTCCTTCCAGAAAAAAATGTCTTTTTCCCTAATAACGAGTTGACATCGCCGGAAATTTGTGTTTTCCCTTTATAACTAGTAAAAATTTGTGTTTTTTCTTTGGTAACGAGTTCGAATTCATGTTTTCTTCTTATTAACGAGTTCAAATTTGTGTTTTTCTCTCGGTAACGAGTTGTCCTTCTAGAAAAATGTCTTTTTCCCTAATAACGAATTGACATCGCCGGAAATTTGTGTTTTTTCTCTTTATAACGAGTAAAAATTTGTGTTTTTTCTTTGGTAACGAGTTCGAATTCATGTTTTCTTCTTATTAACGAGTTCAAATTTGTGTTTTTCTCTCGGTAACGAGTTGTCCTTCCGTAGAAAAAAATGTCTTTTTCCCTAATAACGAGTTGACATCGCCGGAAATTTGTGTTTTCCCTTTATAACTAGTAAAAATTTGTGTTTTTTCTTTGGTAACGAGTTCGAATTCATGTTTTCTTCTTATTAACGAGTTCAAATTTGTGTTTTTCTCTGGTAACGAGTTGTCCTTCTAGAAAAATGTCTTTTTCCCTAATAATGAGTTGACATCGCCGGAAATTTGTGTTTTCTCTTTATAACGAGTAAAAATTTGTGTTTTTTCTTTGGTAACGAGTTCGAATTCATGTTTTCTTCTTATTAACGAGTTCAAATTTGTGTTTTTCTTTGGTAACGAGTTGTCCTTCCGTAAAAGATTGTCTTTTTCCCTAATAACGAGTTGACATCATCGGAAATTTGTGTTTTCCCTTTATAACGAGTAGAAATTTGTGTTTTTTCTTTGGTAACGAGTTCGAATTCATGTTTTCTTCTATTTAACGAGTTCAAATTTTTGTTTTTCTCTGGTAACAAGTTGTCCTTGTAGATTAAATGTTTTTTTTCCCTAATAACGAGTTGACATCGCCGGAAATTTGGGTTTTCTCTTTATAACGAGTAAAAATTTGTGTTTTTTCTTTGGTAACGAGTTCGAATTCATTTTTTCTTCTTATTAACGAGTTCAAATTTGTGTTTTTCTCTGGTAAGGAGTTGTCCTTCTAGAAAAAAATGTCTTTTTCCCTAATAACGAGTTGACATCGCCGGAAATTTGTGCTTTCCCTTTATAACGAGTAGAAATTTGTATTTTTTCTTTGGTAACGAGTTCGAATTCATGTTTTCTTCATATTAACGAGTTCAAATTTGTGTTTTTCACTGGTAACGAGTTGTCCTTCCAGAAAAAATTTCTTTTTCCCTAATAACGAGTTGACATCGCCGGAAATTTGTGTTTTCTCTTAATAACGAGAAAAAATTTGTGTTTTTTCTTTGGTAACGAGTTCGAATTCATGTTTTCTTCTTATTAACGAGTTCAAATTTGTGTTTTTCTCTGCTAACGAGTTGTCCTTCCAGAAAAAATGTCTTTTCCCTAATAACGATTTGACATCACCGGAAATTTGTGTTTTCTCTTTTTAACGAGTAGAAATTTGTGTTTTTTCTTTGGTAACGAGTTCGAATTCATGTTTTCTTCTTATTAACGAGTTCAAATTTGTGTTTTTCTCTGGTAACGATTTGTCCTTCCAGAAAAAATTTCTTTTACCTTAATAACGAGTTCACAACGCCAGAAATTTGTGTTTTCCCTTTATAACAAGTAGAAATTTGTGTTTTTTCTTTGGTAACGAGTTCGAATTCATGTTTTCTTCTATTTAACGAGTTCAAATTTGTGTTTTTCTCTGGTAACAAGTTGTCCTTGTAGATTAAATGTTTTTTTCCCTAATAACGAGTTGACATTGCCGGAAATTTGTGTTTTCTCTTTATAACGAGTAAAAATTTGTGTTTTTTCTTTGGTAACGAGTTCGAATTCATGTTTTCTTCTTATTAACGAGTTCAAATTTGTGTTTTTCTCTCGGTAACGAGTTGTCCTTCCGTAGAAAAAAATGTCTTTTTCCCTAATAACGAGTTGACATCGCCGGAAATTTGTGTTTTCCCTTTATAACTAGTAAAAATTTGTGTTTTTTCTTTGGTAACGAGTTCGAATTCTTGTTTTCTTCTTAATAACGAGTTCAAATTTGTGTTTTTCTTTGGTAACGAGTTGTCCTTCTAGAAAAATGTCTTTTTCCCTAATAACGAGTTGACATCGCCGGAAATTTGTGTTTTCTCTTTATAACGAGTAAAAATTTGTGTTTTTTCTTTGGTAACGAGTTCGAATTCATGTTTTCTTCTTATTAACGAGTTCAAATTTGTGTTTTTCTTTGGTAACGAGTTGTCCTTCCGTAAAAGATTGTCTTTTTCCCTAATAACGAGTTGACATCGCCGGAAATTTGTGTTTTCCCTTTATAACGAGTAGAAATTTGTGTTTTTTCTTTGGTAACGAGTTCGAATTCATGTTTTCTTCTATTTAACGAGTTCAAATTTTTGTTTTTCTCTGGTAACAAGTTGATCTTGTAGATTAAATGTTTTTTTTCCCTAATAACGAGTTGACATCGCCGGAAATTTGGGTTTTCTCTTTATAACGAGTAAAAAATTTGTGTTTTTTCTTTGGTAACGAGTTCGAATTCATTTTTTCTTCTTATTAACGAGTTCAAATTTGTGTTTTTCTCTGGTAAGGAGTTGTCCTTCTAGAAAAAAATGTCTTTTTCCCTAATAACGAGTTGACATCGCCGGAAATTTGTGTTTTCCCTTTATAACGAGTAGAAATTTGTGTTTTTTCTTTGGTAACGAGTTCGAATTCATGTTTTCTTCATATTAACGAGTTCAAATTTGTGTTTTTCACTGGTAACGAGTTGTCCTTCCAGAAAAAATTTCTTTTTCCCTAATAACGAGTTGACATCGCCGGAAATTTGTGTTTTCTCTTAATAACGAGAAAAAATTTGTGTTTTTTCTTTGGTAACGAGTTCGAATTCATGTTTTCTTCTTATTAACGAGTTCAAATTTGTGTTTTTCTCTGCTAACGAGTTGTCCTTCCAGAAAAAATGTCTTTTCCCTAATAACGATTTGACATCACCGGAAATTTGTGTTTTCTCTTTTAACGAGTAGAAATTTTTGTTTTTTCTTTGGTAACGAGTTCGAATTCATGTTTTCTTCTTATTAACGAGTTCAAATTTGTGTTTTTCTCTCGGTAACGATTTGTCCTTCCGTAAAAAAATTTCTTTTACCTTAATAACGAGTTCACAACGCCGGAAATTTGTGTTTTCCCTTTATAACAAGTAGAAATTTGTGTTTTTTCTTTGGTAACGAGTTCGAATTCATGTTTTCTTCTATTTAACGAGTTCAAATTTGTGTTTTTCTCTCGGTAACAAGTTGTCCTTGTAGATTAAATGTTTTTTTCCCTAATAACGAGTTGACATTGCCGGAAATTTGTGTTTTCTCTTTATAACGAGTAAAAATTTGTGTTTTTTCTTTGGTAACGAGTTCGAATTCATGTTTTCTTCTTATTAACGAGTTCAAATTTGTGTTTTTCTCTGGTAACGAGTTGTCCTTCCAGAAAAAAATGTCTTTTTCCCAAATAACGAGTTGACATCGCCGGAAATTTGTGTTTTCCCTTTATAACTAGTAAAAATTTGTGTTTTTTCTTTGGTAACGAGTTCGAATTCATGTTTTCTTCTTATTAACGAGTTCAAATTTGTGTTTTTCTTTGGTAACGAGTTGTCCTTCTAGAAAAATGTCTTTTTCCCTAATAACGAGTTGACATCGCCGGAAATTTGTGTTTTCAGTAAAAATTTGTGTTTTTTCTTTGGTAACGAGTTCGAATTCATGTTTTCTTCTTATTAACGAGTTCAAATTTGTGTTTTTCTTTGGTAACGAGTTGTCCTTCCAGAAAAGATTGTCTTTTTCCCTAATAACGAGTTGACATCGCCGGAAATTTGTGTTTTCCCTTTATAACGAGTAGAAATTTGTGTTTTTTCTTTGGTAACGAGTTCGAATTCATGTTTTCTTCTATTTAACGAGTTCAAATTTTTGTTTTTCTCTGGTAACAAGTTGTCCTTGTAGATTAAATGTTTTTTTTCCCTAATAACGAGTTGACATCGCCGGAAATTTGGGTTTTCTCTTTATAACGAGTAAAAATTTGTGTTTTTTCTTTGGTAACGAGTTCGAATTCATTTTTTCTTCTTATTAACGAGTTCAAATTTGTGTTTTTCTCTGGTAACGAGTTGTCCTTCTAGAAAAAAATGTCTTTTTCCCTAATAACGAGTTGACATCGCCGGAAATTTGTGTTTTCCCTTTATAACGAGTAGAATTTGTGTTTTTTCTTTGGTAACGAGTTCGAATTCATGTTTTCTTCATATTAACGAGTTCAAATTTGTGTTTTTCTCCGGTAACGAGTTGTCCTTCCGTAAAAAAAATTTCTTTTTCCCTAATAACGAGTTGACATCGCCGGAAATTTGTGTTTTCTCTTAATAACGAGAAAAAATTTGTGTTTTTTCTTTGGTAACGAGTTCGAATTCATGTTTTCTTCTTATTAACGAGTTCAAATTTGTGTTTTTCTCTCGCTAACGAGTTGTCCTTCCGTAAAAAATGTCTTTTCCCTAATAACGATTTGACATCACCGGAAATTTGTGTTTTCTCTTTATAACGAGTAGAAATTTGTGTTTTTTCTTTGGTAACGAGTTCGAATTCATGTTTTCTTCTTATTAACGAGTTCAAATTTGTGTTTTTCTCTCGGTAACGATTTGTCCTTCCGTAAAAAATTTCTTTTACCTTAATAACGAGTTCACATCGCCGGAAATTTGTGTTTTCCTTTATAACAAGTAGAAATTTGTGTTTTTTCTTTGGTAACGAGTTCGAATTCATGTTTTCTTCTATTTAACGAGTTCAAATTTGTGTTTTTCTCTCGGTAACAAGTTGTCCTTGTAGATTAAATGTTTTTTTCCCTAATAACGAGTTGACATTGCCGGAAATTTGTGTTTTCTCTTTATAACGAGTAAAAATTTGTGTTTTTTCTTTGGTAACGAGTTCGAATTCATGTTTTCTTCTTATTAACGAGTTCAAATTTGTGTTTTTCTCTGGTAACGAGTTGTCCTTCCAAAAAAAATGTCTTTTTCCCTAATGACGAGTTGACATCGCCGGAAATTTGTGTTTTCCCTTTATAACTAGTAAAAATTTGTGTTTTTTCTTTGGTAACGAGTTCGAATTCATGTTTTCTTCTTATTAACGAGTTCAAATTTGTGTTTTTCTTTGGTAACGAGTTTTCCTTCTAGAAAAATGTCTTTTTCCCTAATAACGAGTTGATATCGCCGGAAATTTGTGTTTTCTCTTTATAACGAGTAAAAATTTGTGTTTTTTCTTTGGTAACGAGTTCGAATTCATGTTTTCTTCTTATTAACGAGTTCAAATTTGTGTTTTTCTTTGGTAACGAGTTGTCCTTCCAGAAAAGATTGTCTTTTTCCCTAATAACGAGTTGACATCGCCGGAAATTTGTGTTTTCCCTTTATAACGAGTAGAAATTTGTGTTTTTTCTTTGGTAACGAGTTCAAATTCATGTTTTCTTCTATTTAACGAGTTCAAATTTTTGTTTTTCTCTGGTAACAAGTTGTCCTTGTAGATTAAATGTTTTTTTTTCCCTAATAACGAGTTGACATCGCCGGAAATTTGTGTTTTCTCTTTATAACGAGTAAAAATTTGTGTTTTTTCTTTGGTAACGAGTTCGAATTCATGTTTTCTTCTTATTAACGAGTTCAAATTTGTGTTTTTCTCTCGGTAACGAGTTGTCCTTCCGAAAAAAAAATGTCTTTTTCCCTAATAACGAGTTGACATCGCCGGAAATTTGTGTTTTCCCTTTATAACTAGTAAAAATTTGTGTTTTTTCTTTGGTAACGAGTTCGAATTCATGTTTTCTTCTTATTAACGAGTTCAAATTTGTGTTTTTCTCTCGGTAACGAGTTGTCCTTCTAGAAAAATGTCTTTTTCCCTAATAACGAGTTGACATCGCCGGAAATTTGTGTTTTCTCTTTATAACGAGTAAAAATTTGTGTTTTTTCTTTGGTAACGAGTTCGAATTCATGTTTTCTTCTTATTAACGAGTTCAAATTTGTGTTTTTCTCTCGGTAACGAGTTGTCCTTCCGTAAAAAAAAAATGTCTTTTTCCCTAATAACGAGTTGACATCGCCGGAAATTTGTGTTTTCCCTTTATAACTAGTAAAAATTTGTGTTTTTTCTTTGGTAACGAGTTCGAATTCATGTTTTCTTCTTATTAACGAGTTCAAATTTGTGTTTTTCTCTGGTAACGAGTTGTCCTTCTAGAAAAATGTCTTTTTCCCTAATAACGAGTTGACATCGCCGGAAATTTGTGTTTTCTCTTTATAACGAGTAGAAATTTGTGTTTTTTCTTTGGTAACGAGTTCGAATTCATGTTTTCTTCTTATTAACGAGTTCAAATTTGTGTTTTTCTCTCGGTAACGAGTTGTCCTTCCGAAAAAAATGTCTTTTTCCCTAATAACGAGTTGACATCGCCGGAAATTTGTGTTTTCCCTTTATAACTAGTAAAAATTTGTGTTTTTTCTTTGGTAACGAGTTCGAATTCATGTTTTCTTCTTATTAACGAGTTCAAATTTGTGTTTTTCTCTGGTAACGAGTTGTCCTTCTAGAAAAATGTCTTTTTCCCTAATAATGAGTTGACATCGCCGGAAATTTGTGTTCTCTTTATAACGAGTAAAAATTTGTGTTTTTTCTTTGGTAACGAGTTCGAATTCATGTTTTCTTCTTATTAACGAGTTCAAATTTGTGTTTTTCTTTGGTAACGAGTTGTCCTTCCGTAAAAGATTGTCTTTTTCCCTAATAACGAGTTGACATCGCCGGAAATTTGTGTTTTCCCTTTATAACGAGTAGAAATTTGTGTTTTTTCTTTGGTAACGAGTTCGAATTCATGTTTTCTTCTATTTAACGAGTTCAAATTTTTGTTTTTCTCTGGTAACAAGTTGTCCTTGTAGATTAAATGTTTTTTTTTCCCTAATAACGAGTTGACATCGCCGGAAATTTGGGTTTTCTCTTTATAACGAGTAAAAATTTGTGTTTTTTCTTTGGTAACGAGTTCGAATTCATTTTTTCTTCTTATTAACGAGTTCAAATTTGTGTTTTTCTCTGGTAAGGAGTTGTCCTTCTAGAAAAAAATGTCTTTTTCCCTAATAACGAGTTGACATCGCCGGAAATTTGTGTTTTCCCTTTATAACGAGTAGAAATTTGTGTTTTTTCTTTGGTAACGAGTTCGAATTCATGTTTTCTAATTATTAACGAGTTCAAATTTGTGTTTTTCTCTGGTAACGAGTTGTCCTTCCAGAAAAAAAAATTTCTTTTTCCCTAATAACGAGTTGACATCGCCGGAAATTTGTGTTTTCTCTTAATAACGAGAAAAAATTTGTGTTTTTTCTTTGGTAACGAGTTCGAATTCATGTTTTCTTCTTATTAACGAGTTCAAATTTGTGTTTTTCTCTGCTAACGAGTTGTCCTTCCGAAAAAATTGTCTTTTTCCCTAATAATAACGAGTTGACATCGCCGGAAATTTGTGTTTTCCCTTTATAACGAGTAGAAATTTGTGTTTTTTCTTTGGTAACGAGTTCGAATTCATGTTTTCTTCTATTTAACGAGTTCAAATTTGTGTTTTTCTCTCGGTAACAAGTTGTCCTTGTAGATTAAATGTTTTTTTCCCTAATAACGAGTTGACATTGCCGGAAATTTGTGTTTTCTCTTTATAACGAGTAAAAATTTGTGTTTTTTCTTTGGTAACGAGTTCGAATTCAAGTTTTTCATATTAACGAGTTCAAATTTGTGTTTTTCACTGGTAACGAGTTATCCTTCCAGAAAAAAATCTCTTTTTCCCGAATAACGAGTTGACATCGCCGGAAATTTGTGTTTTCCCTTTATAACGAGTAGAAATTTGTGTCTTTTCTTTGATAACGAGTTCGAATTCATGTTTTCTTCTTATTAACGAGTTCAAATTTGTGTTTTTCTCGGGTAACGAGTTGTCCTTCCAGAAAAAAATGTATTTTTCCCTAATAACGAGTTGACATCGCCGGAAATTTGTGTTTTCCCTTTATAACGAGTAGAAATTTGTATTTTTTCTTTGGTAACGAGTTCGAATTCATGTTTTCTTCATATTAACGAGTTCAAATTTGTGTTTTCACTGGTAACGAGTTGTCCTTCCAGAAAAAATCTCTTTTTCCCGAATAACGAGTTGACATCGCCGGAAATTTGTGTTTTCCCTTTATAACGAGTAGAAATTTGTGTCTTTTCTTTGATAACGAGTTCGAATTCATGTTTTCTTCTTATTAACGAGTTCAAATTTGTGTTTTTCTCTCGGTAACGAGTTGTCCTTCCGTAAAAAATGTCTTTTTCCGTAATAACGAGTTGACATCACCGGAAATTTGTGTTTTCCCTTTTAACGAGTAGAAATTTGTGTTTTTTCTTTGGTAACGAGTTCGAATTCATGTTTTCTTCTTATTAACGAGTTCAAATTTGTGTTTTTCTCTCGGTAACGAGTTGTCCTTCCGTAAAAAATGTCTTTTTCCTTAATAACGAGTTCACAACGCCGAAATTTGTGTTTTCCCTTTATAACGAGTAGAAATTTGTGTTTTTTCTTTGGTAACGAGTTTGAATTCTTGTTTTCTTCTATTTAACGAGTTCAAATTTGTGTTTTTCTCTGGTAACAAGTTGTCCTTGTAGATTAAATGTTTTTTTCCCTAATAATGAGTTGACATCGCCGGAAATTTGTGTTTTCTCTTTATAACGAGTAAAAATTTGTGTTTTTTCTTTGGTAACGAGTTCGAATTCATGTTTTCTTCTAATTAACGAGTTCAAATTTGTGTTTTTCTTTGGTAACGAGTTGTCCTTCTAGAAAAAATTGTCTTTTTCCCTAATAAAGAGTTGACATCGCCCGAAATTTGTGTTGTCCCTTTATAACGAGTAGAAATTTGTGTTTTTTCTTTGGTAACGAGTTGTCTTTCCGGAAAAAAAAAGTCTTTTTCCCAAATAACGAGTTGACATCACCGGAAATTTGTGTTTTCCCTTTATAACGAGTAGAAATTTGTGTTTTTTCTTTGGTAACGAGTTTGAATTCATGTTTTCTTCTTATTAACGAGTTCAAATTTGTGTTTTTCTCAGGTAACGTGTTGTCCTTCCAGAAATAATGTCTTTTTCCCTAATAACGAGTTGACATCGCCGGAAATTTGTGTTTTCTCTTTATAACGAGTAAAAATTTGTGTTTTTTCTTTGGTAACGAGTTCGAATTCATGTTTTCTTCTTATTAACGAGTTCAAATTTGTGTTTTTCTCTGGTAAGGAGTTGTCCTTCTAGAAAAAAAATGTCTTTTTCCCTAATAACGAGTTGACATCGCCTGAAATTTGTGTTTTCCCTTTATAACGAGTAAAAATTTGTGTTTTTTCTTTGGTAACGAGTTCGAATTCATGTTTTCTAATTATTAACGAGTTCAAATTTGTGTATTTCTCTGGTAACGAGTTGTCCTTCCAGAAAAAAAATGTCTTTTTCCTTAATAACGAGTTGACATCGCCGGAAATTTGTGTTTTCCCTTTATAACGAGTAGAAATTTGTGTTTTTTCTTTGGTAACGAGTTCGAATTCATGTTTTCTTCTTATTAACGACTTGAAATTTGTGTTTTTCACTGGTAACGAGTTGTCCTTCTAGAAAAAATGTCTTTTTCCCGAATAACGAGTTGACATCGCCGGAAAGTTGTGTTTCCCTTTATAACGAGTAGAAATTTGTGTTTTTTCTTTGGTAACGAGTTCGAATTCTTGTTTTCTTCTTATTAACGAGTTCAAATTTGTGTTTTTCTCTGGTAACGAGTAGTCCTTCCAGAAAAAATGTCTTTTTTTCCTGAATAACGAGTTGACATCGCCGGAAATTTGTGTTTACCCTTTATAACGAGTAGAAATTTGTGTTTTTTCTTTGGTAACGAGTTCGAATTCATGTTTTCTTCTTATTAACGAGTTCAAATTTGTGTTTTTCTCTGATAACGATTTGTCCTTCCAGAAAAAATGTCTTTTTCCTTAATAACGAGTTCACAACACCAGAAATTTGTGTTTTCCCTTTATAATGAGTAGAAATTTGTGTTTTTTCTTTGGTAACGAGTTCGAATTCATGTTTTCTTCTATTTAAAGAGTTCAAATTTGTGTTTTTGTCGGGTAACGAGTTGTCCTTCCAGAAAAAAATGCCTTTTTCCCTAATAACGAGTTGATATTGCCGGAAATTTGTGTTTTCCATTTATAACGAGTAGAAATTTGTGTTTTTTCTTTGGTAACGAGTTCGAATTCATGTTTTCTTCTTATTAACGAGTTCAAATTTGTGTTTTTCTCTGGTAACGAGTTGTCCTTCCAGAAAAAATGTCTTTTTCCCTAATAACGAGTTGACATCACCGGAAATTTGTGTTTTCTCTTTTTAACGAGTAGAAATTTGTGTTTATTCTTTGGTAACGAGTTCGAATTCATGTTTTCTTCTTATTAACGAGTTCAAATTTGTGTTTTTCTCTGGAAACGATTTGTCCTTCCAGAAAAAATGTCTTTTTCCTTAATAACGAGTTCACAAAGCCAGAAATTTGTGTTTTCCCTTTATAACGAGTAGAAATTTGTGTATTTTCTTTGGTAACGAGTTCGAATTCATGTTTTCTTCATATAAATGAGTTCAAATTTGTGTTTTTCTCTGGTAACAAGTTGTCCTTGTAGATTAAATGTTTTTTTCCCTAATAACGAGTTGACATCGCCGGAAATTTGTGTTTTCTCTTTATAACGAGAAAAAATTTGTGTTTTTTCTTGGGTAACGAGTTCGAATTCATGTTTTCTTCTTATTAACGAGTTCAAATTTGTGTTTTCCTCTAGTAACGAGTTGTCCTTCCAGAAAAAAAATGTCTTTTTCCCTAATAACGAGTTGACATCGCCGGAAATTTGTGTTTTCCCTTTATAACGAGTAGAAATTTGTGTTTTTTCTTTGGTAACAAGTTCGAATTCATGTTTTCTTCTTATTAACTAGTTCAAATTTGTGTTTTTCTCTCGGTAACGAGTTGTCCTTCCGTAAAAATGTCTTTTTCCCTAATAACGAGTTGACATCGCCGGAAATTTGTGTTTTCCCTTTATAACGAGTAGAAATTTGTGTTTTTTCTTTTGTAACGAGTTCGAATTCATGTTTTCTTCTTATTAACGAGTTCAAATTTGTGTTTTTCTCTCGGTAACGATTTGTCCTTCCAGAAAAAATGTCTTTTTCCTTAATAACGAGTTCACAACACCAGAAATTTGTGTTTTCCCTTTATAACGAGTAGAAATTTGTGTTTTTTCTTTGGTAACGAGTTCGAATTCATGTTTTCTTCTATTTAACGAGTTCAAATTTGTGTTTTTCTATGGTAACGAGTTGTCCTTCTAGAAAAAAAGGTCTTTTTCCCTAATAACGAGTTGACATCGCCGGAAATTTGTGTTTTCCCTTTATAACGAGTAAAAATTTGTGTTTTTTCTTGGGTAACGAGTTCGAAATCATGTTTTCTTCTTATTAACGAGTTCAAATTTGTGTTTTTCTCTGGTAACGAGTTGTCCTTCCAGAAAAAAATGTCTTTTTCCCTAATAACGAGTTGACATCGCCGGAAATTTGTGTTTTCCCTTTATAACGAGTAGAAATTTGTATTTTTTCTTTGGTAACGAGTTCGAATTCATGTTTTCCTCATATTAACGAGTTCAAATTTGTGTTTTTCACTGGTAACGAGTGGTCCTTCCAGAAAAAATCTCTTTTTCCCAAATAACGAGTTGACATCGCCGGAAATTTGTGTTTTCCCTTTATAACGAGTAGAAATTTGTGTCTTTTCTTTGATAACGAGTTCGAATTCATGTTTTCGTCTTATTAACGAGTTCAAATTTGTGTTTTTCTCTGGTAACGAGTTGTCCTTCCAGAAAAATGTCTTTTTCCGTAATAACGAGTTGACATCACCGGAAATTTGTGTTTTCCCTTTTTAACGAGTAGAAATTTGTGTTTTTTCTTTGGTAACGAGTTCGAATTCATGTTTTCTTCTTATTAACGAGTTCAAATTTGTGTTTTTCTCGGTAACGAGTTGTCCTTCCGAAAAAATGTCTTTTTCCTTAATAACGAGTTCACAACGCCGAAATTTGTGTTTTCCCTTTATAACGAGTAGAAATTTGTGTTTTTTCTTTGGTAACGAGTTCGAATTCTTGTTTTCTTCTTATTAACGAGTTCAATTTTGTGTTTTTCTTTGGTAACGAGTTGTCCTTCTAGAAAAAATTGTCTTTTTACCTAATAAAGAGTTGACATCGCCCGAAATTTGTGTTGTCCCTTTATAACGAGTAGAAATTTTTGTTTTTTCTTTGGTAACGAGTTGTCTTTCCGGAAAAAAATGTATTTTTCCCAAATAACGAGTTGACATCACCGGAAATTTGTGTTTTCCCTTTATAACGAGTAGAAATTTGTGTTTTTTCTTTGGTAACGAGTTCGAATTCATGTTTTCTTCTTATTAACGACTTGAAATTTGTGTTTTTCACTGGTAACGAGTTGTCCTTCTAGAAAAAATGTCTTTTTCCCGAATAACGAGTTGACATCGCCGGAAAGTTGTGTTTTCCCTTTATAACGAGTAGAAATTTGTGTTTTTTCTTTGGTAACGAGTTCGAATTCTTGTTTTCTTCTTATTAACGAGTTCAAATTTGTGTTTTTCTCTGGTAACGAGTAGTCCTTCCAGAAAAAATGTCTTTTTTTCCTGAATAACGAGTTGACATCGCCGGAAATTTGTGTTTACCCTTTATAACGAGTAGAAATTTGTGTTTTTTCTTTGGTAACGAGTTCGAATTCATGTTTTCTTCTTATTAACGAGTTCAAATTTGTGTTTTTCTCTCGATAACGATTTGTCCTTCCGTAGAAAAAATGTCTTTTTCCTTAATAACGAGTTCACAACACCGGAAATTTGTGTTTTCCCTTTATAATGAGTAGAAATTTGTGTTTTTTCTTTGGTAACGAGTTCGAATTCATGTTTTCTTCTATTTAAAGAGTTCAAATTTGTGTTTTTGTCGGGTAACGAGTTGTCCTTCCGAAAAAAATGCCTTTTTCCCTAATAACGAGTTGATATTGCCGGAAATTTGTGTTTTCCATTTATAACGAGTAGAAATTTGTGTTTTTTCTTTGGTAACGAGTTCGAATTCATGTTTTCTTCTTATTAACGAGTTCAAATTTGTGTTTTTTTCTCGGTAACGAGTTGTCCTTCCGGAAAAAATGTCTTTTTCCCTAATAACGAGTTGACATCACCGGAAATTTGTGTTTTCTCTTTTTAACGAGTAGAAATTTGTGTTTTTTCTTTGGTAACGAGTTCGAATTCATGTTTTCTTCTTATTAACGAGTTCAAATTTGTGTTTTTCTCTGGAAACGATTTGTCCTTCCAGAAAAAATGTCTTTTTCCTTAATAACGAGTTCACAAAGCCAGAAATTTGTGTTTTCCCTTTATAACGAGTAGAAATTTGTGTATTTTCTTTGGTAACGAGTTCGAATTCATGTTTTCTTCATATAAATGAGTTCAAATTTGTGTTTTTCTCTGGTAACAAGTTGTCCTTGTAGATTAAATGTTTTTTTTCCCTAATAACGAGTTGACATCGCCGGAAATTTGTGTTTTCTCTTTATAACGAGAAAAAATTTGTGTTTTTTCTTGGGTAACGAGTTCGAATTCATGTTTTCTTCTTATTAACGAGTTCAAATTTGTGTTTTCCTCTAGTAACGAGTTGTCCTTCCAGAAAAAAAATGTCTTTTTCCCTAATAACGAGTTGACATCGCCGGAAATTTGTGTTTTCCCTTTATAACGAGTAGAAATTTGTGTTTTTTCTTTGGTAACAAGTTCGAATTCATGTTTTCTTCTTATTAACTAGTTCAAATTTGTGTTTTTCTCTGGTAACGAGTTGTCCTTCCAGAAAAAAATGTCTTTTTCCCTAATAACGAGTTGACATCGCCGGAAATTTGTGTTTTCCCTTTATAACGAGTAGAAATTTGTGTTTTTTCTTTTGTAACGAGTTCGAATTCATGTTTTCTTCTTATTAACGAGTTCAAATTTGTGTTTTTCTCTGGTAACGATTTGTCCTTCCGAAAAAATGTCTTTTTCCTTAATAACGAGTTCACAACACCGAAATTTGTGTTTTCCCTTTATAACGAGTAGAAATTTGTGTTTTTTCTTTGGTAACGAGTTCGAATTCATGTTTTCTTCTATTTAACGAGTTCAAATTTGTGTTTTTCTCTCGGTAACGAGTTGTCCTTCTAGAAAAAAGGTCTTTTTCCCTAATAACGAGTTGACATCGCCGGAAATTTGTGTTTTCCCTTTATAACGAGTAAAAATTTGTGTTTTTTCTTGGGTAACGAGTTCGAAATCATGTTTTCTTCTTATTAACGAGTTCAAATTTGTGTTTTTCTCTCGGTAACGAGTTGTCCTTCCGAGAAAAAAATGTCTTTTTCCCTAATAACGAGTTGACATCGCCGGAAATTTGTGTTTTCCCTTTATAACGAGTAGAAATTTGTATTTTTTCTTTGGTAACGAGTTCGAATTCATGTTTTCTTCATATTAACGAGTTCAAATTTGTGTTTTTCTCTGGGTAACGATTTGTCCTTCCGAAAAAATGTCTTTTTCCTTAATAACGAGTTCACAACACCAGAAATTTGTGTTTTCCATTTATAACGAGTAGAAATTTGTGTTTTTTCTTTGGTAACGAGTTCGAATTCATGTTTTCTTCTTATTAACGAGTTCAAATTTGTGTTTTTCTCTCGGTAACGAGTTGTCCTTCCGTAAAAAATGTCTTTTTCCGTAATAACGAGTTGACATCACCGGAAATTTGTGTTTTCCCTTTTTAACGAGTAGAAATTTGTGTTTTTTCTTTGGTAACGAGTTCGAATTCATGTTTTCTTCTTATTAACGAGTTCAAATTTGTGTTTTTCTCTGGTAACGAGTTGTCCTTCCAGAAAAAATGTCTTTTTCCTTAATAACGAGTTCACAACGCCAGAAATTTGTGTTTTCCCTTTATAACGAGTAGAAATTTGTGTTTTTTCTTTGGTAACGAGTTCGAATTCATGTTTTCTTCTTATTAACGAGTTCAATTTTGTGTTTTTCTTTGGTAACGAGTTGTCCTTCTAGAAAAATAATCTTTTTACCTAATAAAGAGTTGACATCGCCCGAAATTTGTGTTGTCCCTTTATAACGAGTAGAAATTTTTGTTTTTTCTTTGGTAACGAGTTGTCTTTCCGGAAAAAATGTATTTTTCCCAAATAACGAGTTGACATCACCGGAAATTTGTGTTTTCCCTTTATAACGAGTAGAAATTTGTGTTTTTTCTTTGGTAACGAGTTTGAATTCATGTTTTCTTCTTATTAACGAGTTCAAATTTGTGTTTTTCTCGTGTAACGTGTTTTCCTTCCAGAAAAAATGTCTTTTTCCCTAATAACGAGTTGACATCGCCGGAAATTTGTGTTTTCTCTTTATAACGAGTAAAAATTTGTGTTTTTTCTTTGGTAACGAGTTCGAATTCATGTTTTCTTCTTATTAACGAGTTCAAATTTGTGTTTTTCTCTGGTAAGGAGTTGTCCTTCTAGAAAAAAATGTCTTTTTCCCTAATAACGAGTTGACATCGCCGGAAATTTGTGTTTTCCCTTTATAACGAGTAAAAATTTGTGTTTTTTCTTTGGTAACGAGTTCGAATTCATGTTTTCTAATTATTAACGAGTTCAAATTTGTGTATTTCTCTGGTAACGAGTTGTCCTTCCAGAAAAAAAATGTCTTTTTCCCTAATAACGAGTTGACATCGCCTGAAATTTGTGTTTTCCCTTTATAACGAGTAGAAATTTGTGTATTTTCTTTGGTAACGAGTTCGAATTCTTGTTTTCTTCTTATTAACGTCTTGAAATTTGTGTTTTTCACTGGTAACGAGTTGTCCTTCTAGAAAAAATGTCTTTTTCCCGAATAACGAGTTGACATCGCCGGAAAGTTGTGTTTTCCCTTTATAACGAGTAAAAATTTGTGTTTTTTCTTTGGTAACGAGTTCGAATTCTTGTTTTCTTCTTATTAACGAGTTCAAATTTGTGTTTTTCTCTGGTAACGAGTAGCCCTTGCAGAAAAAATGTCTTTTTCCTGAATAACGAGTTGACATCGCCGGAAATTTGTGTTTACCCTTTATAACGAGTAGAAATTTGTGTTTTTTCTTTGGTAACGAGTTCGAATTCATGTTTTCTTCTTATTAACGAGTTCAAATTTGTGTTTTTCTCGATAACGATTTGTCCTTCCGTAAAAAATGTCTTTTTCCATAATAACGAGTTCACAACACCGAAATTTGTGTTTTCCCTTTATAATGAGTAGAAATTTGTGTTTTTTCTTTGGTAACGAGTTCGAATTCATGTTTTCTTCTATTTAAAGAGTTCAAATTTGTGTTTTTGTCGGGTAACGAGTTGTCCTTCAGAAAAAAATGCCTTTTTCCCTAATAACGAGTTGACATCGCCGGAAATTTGTGTTTTCCATTTATAACGAGTAGAAATTTGTGTTTTTTCTTTGGTAACGAGTTCGAATTCATGTTTTCTTCTTATTAACGAGTTCAAATTTGTGTTTTTCTCTCGGTAACGAGTTGTCCTTCCGAAAAAATGTCTTTTTCCCTAATAACGAGTTGACATCACCGGGAATTTGTGTTTTCCCTTTTTAACGAGTAGAAATTTGTGTTTTTTCTTTGGTAACGAGTTCGAATTCATGTTTTCTTCTTATTAACGAGTTCAAATTTGTGTTTTTCTCTGGTAACGAGTTGTCCTTCTAGAAAAAAATGTCTTTTTCCCTAATAACGAGTTGACATCGCCGGAAATTTGTGTTTTCCCTATATAACGAGTAAAAATTTGTGTTTTTTCTTGGGTAACGAGTTCGAATTCATGTTTTCTCCTTATTAACGAGTTCAAATTTGTGTTTTTCTCTGGTAACGAGTTGTCCTTCCAGAAAAAAAATGTCTTTTTCCCTAATAACGAGTTGACAATGCCGGAAATTTGTGTTTTCCCTTTATAACGAGTAGAAATTTGTGTTTTTTCTTTGGTAACGAGTTCGAATTCATGTTTTCTTCTTATTAACGAGTTCAAATTTGTGTTTTTCTCTGGTAACGAGTTGTCCGTCTAGAAAAAAATGTCTTTTTCCCTAATAACGAGTTGACATCGCCGGAATTTTGTGTTTTCCCTTTATAACGAGTAAAAATTTGTGTTTTTTCTTGGGTAACGAGTTCGAATTCATGTTTTCTTCTTATTAACGAGTTCAAATTTGTGTTTTTCTCTAGTAACGAGTTGTCCTTCCAGAAAAAAAATGTCTTTTTCCCTAATAACGAGTTGACATCGCCGGATATTTGTGTTTTCCCTTTATAACGAGTAGAAATTTGTGTTTTTTCTTTGGTAACGAGTTCGAATTCATGTTTTCTTCTTATTAACGAGTTCAAATTTGTGTTTTCTCTGGTAACGATTTGTCCTTCTAGAAAAAAAGTCTTTTTCCTTAATAACGAGTTCACAACACCAGAAATATGTGTTTTCCCTTTATAACGAGTAGAAATTTGTGTTTTTTCTTTGGTAACGAGTTCGAATTCATGTTTTCTTCTATTTAACGAGTTCAAATTTGTGTTTTTCTCTTGTAACGAGTTGTCCTTCTAGAAAAAAAATGTCTTTTTCCCTAATAACGAGTTGACATCGCCGGAAATTTGTGTTTTCCCTTTATAACGAGTAAAAATTTGTGTTTTTTCTTGGGTAACGAGTTCGAATTCATGTTTTCTTCTTATTAACGAGTTCAAATTTGTGTTTTTCTCTGGTAACGAGTTGTCCTTCCAGAAAAAAAATGTCTTTTTCCCTAATAACGAGTTGACATCGCCGGAAATTTGTGTTTTCTCTTAATAACGAGAAAAAATTTGTGTTTTTTCTTTGGTAACGAGTTCGAATTCATGTTTTCTTCTTATTAACGAGTTCAAATTTGTGTTTTTCTTTGGTAACGAGTTGTCCTTCCAGAAAAAATTGTCTTTTTCCCTAATAACGAGTTGACATCGCCGGAAATTTGTGTTTTCCCTTTATAACGAGTAGAAATTTGTGTTTTTTCCTTTGGTAACGAGTTCGAATTCATGTTTTCTTCTATTTAACGAGTTCAAATTTGTGTTTTTCTCTGGTAACAAGTTGTCCTTGTAGATTAAATGTTTTTTTCCCTAATAACGAGTTGACATTGCCGGAAATTTGTGTTTTCTCTTTATAACGAGTAAAAATTTGTGTTTTTTCTTTGGTAACGAGTTCGAATTCATGTTTTCTTCTAATTAACGAGTTCAAATTTGTGTTTTTCTCTGGTAACGAGTTGTCCTTCTAGAAAAAAATGTCTTTTTCCCTAATAACGAGTTGACATCGCCGGAAATTTGTGTTTTCCCTTTATAACGAGTAAAAATTTGTGTTTTTTCTTGGGTAACGAGTTCGAATTCATGTTTTCTTCTTATTAACGAGTTCAAATTTGTGTTTTTCTCTCGGTAACGAGTTGTCCTTCCGGAAAAAAATGTCTTTTTCCCTAATAACGAGTTGACATCGCCGGAAATTTATGTTTTCCCTTTATAACGAGTAGAAATTTGTATTTTTTCTTTGGTAACAAGTTCGAATTCATGTTTTCTTCTTATTAACGAGTTCAAATTTGTGTTTTTCTCTCGGTAACGAGTTGTCCTTCCGAAAAAAATGTCTTTTTCCCTAATAACGAGTTGACATCGCCGGAAATTTGTGTTTTCCCTTTATAAAGAGTAGAAATTTGTGTTTTTTCTATGGTAACGAGTTCGAATTCATGTTTTCTTCTTATTAACGAGTTCAATATTGTGTTTTTCTCTGGTAACGATTTGTCCTTCTAGAAAAAATGTCTTTTTCCTTAATAACGAGTTCACAACACCAGAAATTTGTGTTTTCCCTTTATAACGAGTAGAAATTTGTGTTTTTTCTTTGGTAACGAGTTCGAATTCATGTTTTCTTCTATTTAACGAGTTCAAATTTGTGTTTTTCTCTGGTAACGAGTTGTCCTTCTAGAAAAAAATGTCTTTTTCCCTAATAACGAGTTGACATCGCCGGAAATTTGTGTTTTCCCTTTATAACGAGTAAAAATTTGTGTTTTTTCTTGGGTAACGAGTTCGAATTCATGTTTTCTTCTTATTAACGAGTTCAAATTTGTGTTTTTCTCTGGTAACAAGTTGTCCTTCCAGAAAAAAATGTCTTTTTCCCAAATAACGAGTTGACATCGCCGGAAATTTGTGTTTTCCCTTTATAACGAGTAGAAATTTGTATTTTTTCTTTGGTAACGAGTTCGAATTCATGTTTTCTTCATATTAACGAGTTCAAATTTGTGTTTTTCATCGGTAACGAGTTGTCCTTCCGTAGAAAAAATCTCTTTTTCCCGAATAACGAGTTGACATCGCCGGAAATTTGTGTTTTCCCTTTATAACGAGTAGAAATTTGTGTCTTTTCTTTGATAACGAGTTCGAATTCATGTTTTCTTCTTATTAACGAGTTCAAATTTGTGTTTTTCTCTCGGTAACGAGTTGTCCTTCCGTAAAAAAAAATGTCTTTTTCCGTAATAACGAGTTGACATCACCGGAAATTTGTGTTTTCCCTTTTAACGAGTAGAAATTTGTGTTTTTTCTTTGGTAACGAGTTCGAATTCATGTTTTCTTCTTATTAACGAGTTCAAATTTGTGTTTTTCTCTCGGTAACGAGTTGTCCTTCCGAAAAAATGTCTTTTTCCTTAATAACGAGTTCACAACGCCAGAAATTTGTGTTTTCCCTTTATAACGAGTAGAAATTTGTGTTTTTTCTTTGGTAACGAGTTTGAATTCTATTTTTCTTCTATTTAACGAGTTCAAATTTGTGTTTTTCTCTGGTAACAAGTTGTCCTTGTAGATTAAATGTTTTTTTCCCTAATAATGAGTTGACATCGCCGGAAATTTGTGTTTTCTCTTTATAACGAGTAAAAATTTGTGTTTTTTCTTTGGTAACGAGTTCGAATTCATGTTTTCTTCTTATTAACGAGTTCAAATTTGTGTTTTTCTTTGGTAACGAGTTGTCCTTCTAGAAAAAATTGTCTTTTTACCTAATAAAGAGTTGACATCGCCCGAAATTTGTGTTGTCCCTTTATAACGAGTAGAAATTTGTGTTTTTTTTTCTTTGGTAACGAGTTGTCTTTCCGGTAAAAAAAATGTCTTTTTCCCAAATAACGAGTTGACATCACCGGAAATTTGTGTTTTCCCTTTATAACGAGTAGAAATTTGTGTTTTTGCTTTGGTAACGAGTTCGAATTCATGTTTTCTTCTATTTAACGAGTTCAAATTTGTGTTTTTCTCATGTAACGTGTTGTCCTTCCAGAAAAATTGTCTTTTTCCCTAATAACGAGTTGACATCGCCGGAAATTTGTGTTTTCTCTTTATAACGAGTAAAAATTTGTGTTTTTTCTTTGGTAACGAGTTCGAATTCATGTTTTCTTCTTATTAACGAGTTCAAATTTGTATTTTTCTCTGGTAAGGAGTTGTCCTTCTAGAAAAAAATGTCTTTTTCCCTAATAACGAGTTGACATCGCCGGAAATTTGTGTTTTCCCTTTATAACGAGTAAAAATTTGTGTTTTTTCTTTGGTAACGAGTTTGAATTCATGTTTTCTAATTATTAACGAGTTCAAATTTGTGTATTTCTCTCGGTAACGAGTTGTCCTTCCGTAAAAAAAATGTCTTTTTCCCTAATAACGAGTTGACATCGCCGGAAATTTGTGTTTTCCATTTATAACGAGTAGAAATTTGTGTTTTTTCTTTGGTAACGAGTTCGAATTCATGTTTTCTTCTTATTAACGAGTTCAAATTTGTGTTTTTCTCTGGTAACGAGTTGGTCCTTCCGAAAAAATGTCTTTTTCCCTAATAACGAGTTGACATCACCGGAAATTTGTGTTTTCCCTTTTTAACGAGTAGAAATTTGTGTTTTTTCTTTGGTAACGAGTTCGAATTCAAGTTTTCTTCTTATTAACGAGTTCAAATTTGTGTTTTTCTCTGGAAACGATTTGTCCTTCCAGAAAAAATGTCTTTTTCCTTAATAACGAGTTCACAAAGCCAGAAATTTGTGTTTTCCCTTTATAACGAGTAGAAATTTGTGTATTTTCTTTGGTAACGAGTTCGAATTCATGTTTTCTTCTATATAAATGATTTCAAATTTGTGTTTTTCTCTGGTAACAAGTTGTCCTTGTAGATTAAATGTTTTTTTTCCCTAATAACGAGTTGACATCGCCGGAAATTTGTGTTTTCTCTTTATAACGAGTAAAAATTTGTGTTTTTTCTTTGATAACGAGTTCGAATTCATGCTTTCTTCTTATTAACGAGTTCAAATTTGTGTTTTTCTCTGGTAACGAGTTGTCCTTCCAGAAAAAAATGTCTTTTTCCCTAATAACGAGTTGACATCGCCGGAAATTTGTGTTTTCCCTTTATAACGAGTAAAAATTTGTGTTTTTTCTTTGGTAACGAGTTTGATTTCATGTTTTCCTCTTATTAACGAGTTCAAATTTGTGTTTTTCTCTGGTAACGAGTTGTCCTTCCAGAAAAAATGTCTTTTTCCCTAATAACGAGTTGACATCGCCGGAAATTTGTGTTTTCTCTTTATAACGAGTAAAAATTTGTGTTTTTTCTTTGGTAATGAGTTCGAATTCATGTTTTCTTCTAATTAACGAGTTCAAATTTGTGTTTTTCTCTGGTAACGAGTTGTCCTTCTAGAAAAAAATGTCTTTTTCCCTAATAACGAGTTGACATCGCCGGAAATTTGTGTTTTCCCTTTATAACGAGTAAAAATTTGTGTTTTTTCTTGGGTAACGAGTTCGAATTCATGTTTTCTTCTTATTAACGAGTTCAAATTTGTGTTTTTCTCTGGGTAACGAGTTGTCCTTCCAGAAAAAAAATGTCTTTTTCCCTAATAACGAGTTGACATCGCCGGAAATTTGTGTTTTCCCTTTATAACGAGTAGAAATTTGTGTTTTTTCTTTGGTAACGAGTTTGAATTCTATTTTTCTTCTATTTAACGAGTTCAAATTTGTGTTTTTCTCTGGTAACAAGTTGTCCTTGTAGATTAAATGTTTTTTTTCCCTAATAACGAGTTGACATCGCCGGAAATTTATGTTTTCCCTTTATAACGAGTAGAAATTTGTATTTTTTCTTTGGTAACAAGTTCGAATTCATGTTTTCTTCTTATTAACGAGTTCAAATTTGTGTTTTTCTCTGGTAACGAGTTGTCCTTCCAGAAAAAAATGTCTTTTTCCCTAATAACGAGTTGACATCGCCGGAAATTTGTGTTTTCCCTTTATAACGAGTAGAAATTTGTGTTTTTTCTATGGTAACGAGTTCGAATTCATGTTTTCTTCTTATTAACGAGTTCAATATTGTGTTTTTCTCTGGTAACGATTTGTCCTTCTAGAAAAAATGTCTTTTTCCTTAATAACGAGTTCACAACACCAGAAATTTGTGTTTTCCCTTTATAACGAGTAGAAATTTGTGTTTTTTCTTTGGTAACGAGTTCGAATTCATGTTTTCTTCTATTTAACGAGTTCAAATTTGTGTTTTTCTCTGGTAACGAGTTGTCCTTCTAGAAAAAAATGTCTTTTTCCCTAATAACGAGTTGACATCGCCGGAAATTTGTGTTTTCCCTTTATAACGAGTAAAAATTTGTGTTTTTTCTTGGGTAACGAGTTCGAATTCATGTTTTCTTCTTATTAACGAGTTCAAATTTGTGTTTTCTCTCTGGTAACAAGTTGTCCTTCCGTAGAAAAAAATGTCTTTTTCCCAAATAACGAGTTGACATCGCCGGAAATTTGTGTTTTCCCTTTATAACGAGTAGAAATTTGTTTTTTCTTTGGTAACGAGTTCGAATTCATGTTTTCTTCATATTAACGAGTTCAAATTTGTGTTTTTCACTGGTAACGAGTTGTCCTTCCAGAAAAAATCTCTTTTTCCCGAATAACGAGTTGACATCGCCGGAAATTTGTGTTTTCCCTTTATAACGAGTAGAAATTTGTGTCTTTTCTTTGATAACGAGTTCGAATTCATGTTTTCTTCTTATTAACGAGTTCAAATTTGTGTTTTTCTCTGGTAACGAGTTGTCCTTCCAGAAAAAATGTCTTTTTCCGTAATAACGAGTTGACATCACCGGAAATTTGTGTTTTCCCTTTTAACGAGTAGAAATTTGTGTTTTTTCTTTGGTAACGAGTTCGAATTCATGTTTTCTTCTATTAACGAGTTCAAATTTGTGTTTTTCTCTGGGTAACGAGTTGTCCTTCCGGAAAAAATGTCTTTTTCCTTAATAACGAGTTCACAACGCCAGAAATTTGTGTTTTCCCTTTATAACGAGTAGAAATTTGTGTTTTTTCTTTGGTAACGAGTTTGAATTCTATTTTTCTTCTATTTAACGAGTTCAAATTTGTGTTTTTCTCTGGTAACAAGTTGTCCTTGTAGATTAAATGTTTTTTTCCCTAATAATGAGTTGACATCGCCGGAAATTTGTGTTTTCTCTTTATAACGAGTAAAAATTTGTGTTTTTTCTTTGGTAACGAGTTCGAATTCATGTTTTCTTCTTATTAACGAGTTCAAATTTGTGTTTTTCTTTGGTAACGAGTTGTCCTTCTAGAAAAAATTGTCTTTTTACCTAATAAAGAGTTGACATCGCCCGAAATTTGTGTTGTCCCTTTATAACGAGTAGAAATTTGTGTTTTTTCTTTGGTAACGAGTTGTCTTTCCGGAAAAAAATGTCTTTTTCCCAAATAACGAGTTGACATCACCGGAAATTTGTGTTTTCCCTTTATAACGAGTAGAAATTTGTGTTTTTGCTTTGGTAACGAGTTCGAATTCATGTTTTCTTCTATTTAACGAGTTCAAATTTGTGTTTTTCTCATGTAACGTGTTGTCCTTCCAGAAAAAATTGTCTTTTTCCCTAATAACGAGTTGACATCGCCGGAAATTTGTGTTTTCTCTTTATAACGAGTAAAAATTTGTGTTTTTTCTTTGGTAACGAGTTCGAATTCATGTTTTCTTCTTATTAACGAGTTCAAATTTGTATTTTTCTCTGGTAAGGAGTTGTCCTTCTAGAAAAAAATGTCTTTTTCCCTAATAACGAGTTGACATCGCCGGAAATTTGTGTTTTCCCTTTATAACGAGTAAAAATTTGTGTTTTTTCTTTGGTAACGAGTTCGAATTCATGTTTTCTAATTATTAACGAGTTCAAATTTGTGTATTTCTCTGGTAACGAGTTGTCCTTCCAGAAAAAAAATGTCTTTTTCCCTAATAACGAGTTGACATCGCCGGAAATTTGTGTTTTCCATTTATAACGAGTAGAAATTTGTGTTTTTTCTTTGGTAACGAGTTCGAATTCATGTTTTCTTCTTATTAACGAGTTCAAATTTGTGTTTTTCTCTCGGTAACGAGTTGTCCTTCCGAAAAAAATGTCTTTTTCCCTAATAACGAGTTGACATCACCGGAAATTTGTGTTTTCCCTTTTAACGAGTAGAAATTTGTGTTTTTTCTTTGGTAACGAGTTCGAATTCAAGTTTTCTTCTTATTAACGAGTTCAAATTTGTGTTTTTCTCGGAAACGATTTGTCCTTCCGGAAAAAATGTCTTTTTCCTTAATAACGAGTTCACAAAGCCGAAATTTGTGTTTTCCCTTTATAACGAGTAGAAATTTGTGTATTTTCTTTGGTAACGAGTTCGAATTCATGTTTTCTTCTATATAAATGATTTCAAATTTGTGTTTTTCTCTCGGTAACAAGTTGTCCTTGTAGATTAAAATTTTTTTTCCCTAATAACGAGTTGACATCGCCGGAAATTTGTGTTTTCTCTTTATAACGAGTAAAAATTTGTGTTTTGTCTTTGGTAACGAGTTCGAATTCATGCTTTCTTCTTATTAACGAGTTCAAATTTGTGTTTTTCTCTCGGTAACGAGTTGTCCTTCCGAGAAAAAAATGTCTTTTTCCCTAATAACGAGTTGACATCGCCGGAAATTTGTGTTTTCCCTTTATAACGAGTAAAAATTTGTGTTTTTTCTTTGGTAACGAGTTTGATTTCATGTTTTCTCTTATTAACGAGTTCAAATTTGTGTTTTTCTCTGGTAACGAGTTGTCCTTCCAGAAAAAATGTCTTTTTCCCTAATAACGAGTTGACATCGCCGGAAATTTGTGTTTTCTCTTTATAACGAGTAAAAATTTGTGTTTTTTCTTTGGTAATGAGTTCGAATTCATGTTTTCTTCTAATTAACGAGTTCAAATTTGTGTTTTTCTCTGGTAACGAGTTGTCCTTCTAGAAAAAAATGTCTTTTTCCCTAATAACGAGTTGACATCGCCGGAAATTTGTGTTTTCCCTTTATAACGAGTAAAAATTTGTGTTTTTTCTTGGGTAACGAGTTCGAATTCATGTTTTCTTCTTATTAACGAGTTCAAATTTGTGTTTTTCTCTGGTAACGAGTTGTCCTTCCAGAAAAAAAATGTCTTTTTCCCTAATAACGAGTTGACATCGCCGGAAATTTGTGTTTTCCCTTTATAACGAGTAGAAATTTGTGTTTTTTCTTTGGTAACAAGTTCGAATTCATGTTTTCTTCTTATTAACGAGTTCAAATTTGTGTTTTTCTCTGGTAACGAGTTGTCCTTCTAGAAAAAAATGTCTTTTTCCCTAATAACGAGTTGACATCGCCGGAAATTTGTGTTTTCCCTTTATAACGAGTAGAAATTTGTGTTTTTTCTTTGGTAACAAGTTCGAATTCATGTTTTCTTCTAATTAACGAGTTCAAATTTGTGTTTTTCTCTGGTAACGAGTTGTCCTTCCAGAAAAAAATGTCTTTTTCCCTAATAACGAGTTGACATCGCCGGAATTTTGTGTTTTCCCTTTATAACGAGTAAAAATTTGTGTTTTTTCTTGGGTAACGAGTTCGAATTCATGTTTTCTTCTTATTAACGAGTTCAAATTTGTGTTTTTCTCTGGTAACGAGTTGTCCTTCCAGAAAAAAAAATGTCTTTTTCCCTAATAACGAGTTGACATCGCCGGAAATTTATGTTTTCCCTTTATAACGAGTAGAAATTTGTGTTTTTTCTTTGGTAACAGGTACGAATTAATGTTTTCTTCTTATTAACGAGTTCAAATTTGTGTTTTTCTCTGGTAACGAGTTGTCCTTCCGAGAAAAAAATGTCTTTTTCCCTAATAACGAGTTGACATCGCCGGAAATTTGTGTTTTCCCTTTATAACGAGTAGAAATTTGTGTTTTTTCTATGGTAACGAGTTCGAATTCATGTTTTCTTCTTATTAACGAGTTCAAATTTGTGTTTTTCTCTGGTAACGATTTGTCCTTCTAGAAAAAATGTCTTTTTCCTTAATAACGAGTTGACACAACCGGAAATTTGTGTTTTCCCTTTATAACGAGTAGAAATTTGTGTTTTTTCTTTGGTAACGAGTTCAAATTCATGTTTTCTTCTATTTAACGAGTTCAAATTTGTGTTTTTCTCTGGTAACGAGTTGTCCTTCTAGAAAAAAATGTCTTTTTCCCTAATAACGAGTTGACATCGCCGGAAATTTGTGTTTTCCCTTTATAACGAGTAAAAATTTGTGTTTTTTCTTGGGTAACGAGTTCGAATTCATGTTTTCTTCTTATTAACGAGTTCAAATTTGTGTTTTTTCTCGGTAACAAGTTGTCCTTCCGAGAAAAAAATGTCTTTTTCCCTAATAACGAGTTGACATCGCCGGAAATTTGTGTTTTCCCTTTATAACGAGTAGAAATTTGTATTTTTTCTTTGGTAACGAGTTCGAATTCATGTTTTCTTCATATTAACGAGTTCAAATTTGTGTTTTTCACTGGTAACGAGTTGTCCTTCCAGAAAAAATCTCTTTTTCCCGAATAACGAGTTGACATCGCCGGAAATTTGTGTTTTCCCTTTATAACGAGTAGAAATTTGTGTCTTTTCTTTGATAACGAGTTCGAATTCATGTTTTCTTCTTATTAACGAGTTCAAATTTGTGTTTTTCTCTGGTAACGAGTTGTCCTTCCAGAAAAAAATGTCTTTTTCCGTAATAACGAGTTGACATCACCGGAAATTTATGTTTTCCCTTTTTAACGAGTAGAAATTTGTGTTTTTTCTTTGGTAACGAGTTCGAATTCATGTTTTCTTCTTATTAACGAGTTCAAATTTGTGTTTTTCTCTGGTAACGAGTTGTCCTTCAAGAAAAAATGTCTTTTTCCTTAATAACGAGTTCACAACGCCAGAAATTTGTGT
The DNA here is from genome assembly GCA_036785695.1 of Gentiana straminea. Lineage (NCBI taxonomy): Eukaryota > Viridiplantae > Streptophyta > Magnoliopsida > Gentianales > Gentianaceae > Gentiana > Gentiana straminea. The sequence goes on from JAVUPR010000437.1 coordinate 3,191,934, forward strand.
TTTCCCTTTATAACGAGTAGAAATTTGTGTTTTTTCTTTGGTAACGAGTTTGAATTCTTGTTTTCTTCTATTTAACGAGTTCAAATTTGTGTTTTTCTCTGGTAACAAGTTGTCCTTGTAGATTAAATGTTTTTTTCCCTAATAATGAGTTGACATCGCCGGAAATTTGTGTTTTCTCTTTATAACGAGTAAAAATTTGTGTTTTTTCTTTGGTAACGAGTTCGAATTCATGTTTTCTTCTTATTAACGAGTTCAAATTTGTGTTTTTCTTTGGTAACGAGTTGTCCTTCTAGAAAAAATTGTCTTTTTACCTAATAAAGAGTTGACATCGCCCGAAATTTGTGTTGTCCCTTTATAACGAGTAGAAATTTGTGTTTTTTCTTTGGTAACGAGTTGTCTTTCCGGAAAAAAATGTCTTTTTCCCAAATAACGAGTTGACATCACCGGAAATTTGTGTTTTCCCTTTATAACGAGTAGAAATTTGTGTTTTTGCTTTGGTAACGAGTTCGAATTCATGTTTTCTTCTATTTAACGAGTTCAAATTTGTGTTTTTCTCATGTAACGTGTTGTCCTTCCAGAAAAATTGTCTTTTTCCCTAATAACGAGTTGACATCGCCGGAAATTTGTGTTTTCTCTTTATAACGAGTAAAAATTTGTGTTTTTTCTTTGGTAACGAGTTCGAATTCATGTTTTCTTCTTATTAACGAGTTCAAATTTGTATTTTTCTCTCGGTAAGGAGTTGTCCTTCTAGAAAAAAATGTCTTTTTCCCCTAATAACGAGTTGACATCGCCGGAAATTTGTGTTTTCCCTTTATAACGAGTAAAAATTTGTGTTTTTTCTTTGGTAACGAGTTCGAATTCATGTTTTCTAATTATTAACGAGTTCAAATTTGTGTATTTCTCTCGGTAACGAGTTGTCCTTCCAGAAAAAAATGTCTTTTTCCCTAATAACGAGTTGACATCGCCGGAAATTTGTGTTTTCCATTTATAACGAGTAGAAATTTGTGTTTTTTCTTTGGTAACGAGTTCGAATTCATGTTTTCTTCTTATTAACGAGTTCAAATTTGTGTTTTTCTCTCGGTAACGAGTTGTCCTTCGGAAAAAATGTCTTTTTCCCTAATAACGAGTTGACATCACCGGAAATTTGTGTTTTCCCTTTTTAACGAGTAGAAATTTGTGTTTTTTCTTTGGTAACGAGTTCGAATTCATGTTTTCTTCTTATTAACGAGTTCAAATTTGTGTTTTTCTCTCTGGAAACGATTTGTCCTTCCGTAGAAAAAATGTTTTTTTCCTTAATAATGAGTTCACAAAGCCAGAAATTTGTGTTTTCCCTTTATAACGAGTAGAAATTTGTGTATTTTCTTTGGTAACGAGTTCGAATTCATGTTTTCTTCTATATAAATGATTTCAAATTTGTGTTTTTCTCTCGGTAACAAGTTGTCCTTGTAGATTAAATGTTTTTTTCCCTAATAACGAGTTGACATCGCCGGAAATTTGTGTTTTCTCTTTATAACGAGTAAAAATTTGTGTTTTTTCTTTGATAACGAGTTCGAATTCATGCTTTCTTCTTATTAACGAGTTCAAATTTGTGTTTTTCTCTCGGTAACGAGTTGTCCTTCCAGAAAAAAATGTCTTTTTCCCTAATAACGAGTTGACATCGCCGGAAATTTGTGTTTTCCCTTTATAACGAGTAAAAATTTGTGTTTTTTCTTTGGTAACGAGTTTGATTTCATGTTTTCTTCTTATTAACGAGTTCAAATTTGTGTTTTTCTCTGGTAACGAGTTGTCCTTCCAGAAAAAATGTCTTTTTCCCTAATAACGAGTTGACATCGCCGGAAATTTGTGTTTTCTCTTTATAACGAGTAAAAATTTGTGTTTTTTCTTTGGTAACGAGTTCGAATTCATGTTTTCTTCTAATTAACGAGTTCAAATTTGTGTTTTTCTCTGGTAACGAGTTGTCCTTCTAGAAAAAAAATGTCTTTTTCCCTAATAACGAGTTGACATCGCCGGAAATTTGTGTTTTCCCTTTATAACGAGTAAAAATTTGTGTTTTTTCTTGGGTAACGAGTTCGAATTCATGTTTTCTTCTTATTAACGAGTTCAAATTTGTGTTTTTCTCTGGTAACGAGTTGTCCTTCCGAAAAAAAAATGTCTTTTTCCCTAATAACGAGTTGACATCGCCGGAAATTTGTGTTTTCCCTTTATAACGAGTAGAAATTTGTGTTTTTTCTTTGGTAACAAGTTCGAATTCATGTTTTCTTCTTATTAACGAGTTCAAATTTGTGTTTTTCTCTGGTAACGAGTTGTCCTTCCAGAAAAAAATGTCTTTTTCCCTAATAACGAGTTGACATCGCCGGAAATTTGTCGAATTCATGTTTTCTTCTTATTAACGAGTTCAAATTTGTGTTTTTCTCTGGTAACGATTTGTCCTTCCAGAAAAAATGTCTTTTTCCTTAATAACGAGTTCACAACACCAGAAATTTGTGTTTTCCCTTTATAACGAGTAGAAATTTGTGTTTTTTCTTTGGTAACGAGTTCGAATTCATGTTTTCTTCTTATTAACGAGTTCAAATTTGTGTTTTTCTCTGGTAACGAGTTTTCCTTCTAGAAAAAAATGTCTTTTTCCCTAATAACGAGTTGACATCGCCGGAAATTTGTGTTTTCCCTTTATAACGAGTAAAAATTTGTGTTTTTTCTTGGGTAACGAGTTCGAATTCATGTTTTCTTCTTATTAACGAGTTCAAATTTGTGTTTTTCTCTGGTAACGAGTTGTCCTTCCAGAAAAAAATGTCTTTTTCCCTAATAACGAGTTGACATCGCCGGAAATTTGTGTTTTCCCTTTATAACGAGTAGAAATTTGTATTTTTTCTTTGGTAACGAGTTCGAATTCATGTTTTCTTCATATTAACGAGTTCAAATTTGTGTTTTTCACTGGTAACGAGTTGTCCTTCCAGAAAAAATCTCTTTTTCCCGAATAACGAGTTGACATCGCCGGAAATTTGTGTTTTCCCTTTATAACGAGTAGAAATTTGTGTCTTTTCTTTGATAACGAGTTCGAATTCATGTTTTCTTCTTATTAACGAGTTCAAATTTGTGTTTTTCTCTCGGTAACGAGTTGTCCTTCCGGAAAAAATGTCTTTTTCCGTAATAACGAGTTGACATCACCGGAAATTTGTGTTTTCCCTTTTAACGAGTAGAAATTTGTGTTTTTTCTTTGGTAACGAGTTCGAATTCATGTTTTCTTCTTATTAACGAGTTCAAATTTGTGTTTTTCTCTGGTAACGAGTTGTCCTTCCAGAAAAAATGTCTTTTTCCTTAATAACGAGTTCACAACGCCGGAAATTTGTGTTTTCCCTTTATAACGAGTAGAAATTTGTGTTTTTTCTTTGGTAACGAGTTTGAATTCTTGTTTTCTTCTATTTAACGAGTTCAAATTTGTGTTTTTCTCTGGTAACAAGTTGTCCTTGTAGATTAAATGTTTTTTTCCCTAATAATGAGTTGACATCGCCGGAAATTTGTGTTTTCTCTTTATAACGAGTAAAAATTTGTGTTTTTTCTTTGGTAACGAGTTCGAATTCATGTTTTCTTCTTATTAACGAGTTCAAATTTGTGTTTTTCTTTAGTAACGAGTTGTCCTTCTAGAAAAAATTGTCTTTTTACCTAATAAAGAGTTGACATCGCCCGAAATTTGTGTTGTCCCTTTATAACGAGTAGAAATTTGTGTTTTTTCTTTGGTAACGAGTTGTCTTTCCGGAAAAAAATGTCTTTTTCCCAAATAACGAGTTGACATCACCGGAAATTTGTGTTTTCCCTTTATAACGAGTAGAAATTTATGTTTTTTCTTTGGTAACGAGTTTGAAATCATGATTTCTTCTTATTAACGAGTTCAAATTTGTGTTTTTCTCAGGTAACGTGTTGTCCTTCCAGAAAAATTGTCTTTTTCCCTAATAACGAGTTGACATCGCCGGAAATTTGTGTTTTCTCTTTATAACGAGTAAAAATTTGTGTTTTTTCTTTGGTAACGATTTCGAATTCATGTTTTCTTCTTATTAACGAGTTCAAATTTGTGTTTTTCTCTGGTAAGGAGTTGTCCTTCTAGAAAAAAATGTCTTTTTCCCTAATAACGAGTTGACATCGCCGAAAATTTGTGTTTTCCCTTTATAACGAGTAAAAATTTGTGTTTTTTCTTTGGTAACGAGTTCGAATTCATGTTTTCTAATTATTAACGAGTTCAAATTTGTGTATTTCTCTGGTAACGAGTTGTCCTTCCAGAAAAAAAATGTCTTTTTCCCTAATAACGAATTGACATCGCCGAAAATTTGTGTTTTCCCTTTATAACGAGTAGAAATTTGTGTTTTTTCTTTGGTAACGAGTTCGAATTCATGTTTTCTTCTTATTAACGACTTGAAATTTGTGTTTTTCACTGGTAACGAGTTGTCCTTCTAGAAAAAATGTCTTTTTCCCGAATAACGAGTTGACATCGCCGGAAAGTTGTGTTTTCCCTTTATAACGAGTAGAAATTTGTGTTTTTTCTTTGGTAACGAGTTCGAATTCTTGTTTTCTTCTTATTAACGAGTTCAAATTTGTGTTTTTCTCTGGTAACGAGTAGTCCTTCCAGATAAAATGTCTTTTTCCTGAATAACGAGTTGACATCGCCGGAAATTTGTGTTTACCCTTTATAACGAGTAGAAATTTGTGTTTTTTTTTTGGTAACGAGTTCGAATTCATGTTTTCTTCTTATTAACGAGTTCAAATTTGTGTTTTTTCTCGATAACGATTTGTCCTTCCGAGAAAAAATGTCTTTTTCCTTAATAACGAGTTCACAACACCAGAAATTTGTGTTTTCCCTTTATAATGAGTAGAAATTTGTGTTTTTTCTTTGGTAACGAGTTCGAATTCATGTTTTCTTCTATTTAAAGAGTTCAAATTTGTGTTTTTGTCGGGTAACGAGTTGTCCTTCCAGAAAAAAATGCCTTTTTCCCTAATAACGAGTTGACATCGCCGGAAATTTGTGTTTTCCATTTATAACGAGTAGAAATTTGTGTTTTTTCTTTGGTAACGAGTTCGAATTCATGTTTTCTTCTTATTAACGAGTTCAAATTTGTGTTTTTCTCTAGTAACGAGTTGTCCTTTCAGAAAAAAAAATGTCTTTTTCCCTAATAACGAGTTGACATCACCGGAAATTTGTGTTTTCCCTTTTTAACGAGTAGAAATTTGTGTTTTTTCTTTGGTAACGAGTTCGAATTCATGTTTTCTTCTTATTAACGAGTTCAAATTTGTGTTTTTCTCTGGAAACGATTTGTCCCTCCAGAAAAAATGTATTTTTCCTTAATAACGAGTTCACAAAGCCAGAAATTTGTGTTTTCCCTTTATAACGAGTAGAAATTTGTGTATTTTCTTTGGTAACGAGTTCGAATTCATGTTTTCTTCTATATAAATGATTTCAAATTTGTGTTTTTCTCTGGTAACAAGTTGTCCTTGTAGATTAAATGTTTTTTTCCCTAATAACGAGTTGACATCGCCGGAAATTTGTGTTTTCTCTTTATAACGAGTAAAAATTTGTGTTTTTTCTTTGATAACGAGTTCGAATTCATGCTTTCTTCTTATTAACGAGTTCAAATTTGTGTTTTTCTCGGTAACGAGTTGTCCTTCCAGAAAAAAATGTCTTTTTCCCTAATAACGAGTTGACATCGCCGGAAATTTGTGTTTTCCCTTTATAACGAGTAAAAATTTGTGTTTTTTCTTTGGTAACGAGTTTGAATTCATGTTTTCTTCTTATTAACGAGTTCAAATTTGTGTTTTTCTCTGGTAACGAGTTGTCCTTCCAGAAAAAATGTCTTTTTCCCTAATAACGAGTTGACATCGCCGGAAATTTGTGTTTTCTCTTAATAACGAGAAAAAATTTGTGTTTTTTCTTTGGTAACGACTTCGAATTCATGTTTTCTTCTTATTAACGAGTTCAAATTTGTGTTTTTCTTTGGTAACAAGTTGTCCTTCCAGAAAAAATTGTCTTTTTCCCTAATAACGAGTTGACATCGCCGGAAATTTGTGTTTTCCCTTTATAACGAGTAGAAATTTGTGTTTTTTCTTTGGTAACGAGTTCGAATTCATGTTTTCTTTTATTTAACGAGTTCAAATTTGTGTTTTTCTCTGGTAACAAGTTGTCCTTGTAGATTAAATGTTTTTTTCCCTAATAACGAGTTGACATTGCCGGAAATTTGTGTTTTCTCTTTATAACGAGTAAAAATTTGTGTTTTTTCTTTGGTAACGAGTTCGAATTCATGTTTTCTTCTTATTAACGAGTTCAAATTTGTGTTTTTCTCTGGTATTGAGTTGTCCTTCTAGAAAAAAATGTCTTTTTCCCTAATAACGTGTTGACATCGCCGGAAATTTGTGTTTTCCCTATATAACGAGTAAAAATTTGTGTTTTTTCTTGGGTAACGAGTTCGAATTCATGTTTTCTCCTTATTAACGAGTTCAAATTTGTGTTTTTCTCTGGTAACGAGTTGTCCTTCCAGAAAAAAAAAATGTCTTTTTCCCTAATAACGAGTTGACAATGCCGGAAATTTGTGTTTTCCCTTTATAACGAGTAGAAATTTGTGTTTTTTCTTTGGTAACGAGTTCGAAAATTCATGTTTTCTTCTTATTAACGAGTTCAAATTTGTGTTTTTCTCTGGTAACGAGTTGTCCGTCTAGAAAAAAATGTCTTTTTCCCTAATAACGAGTTGACATCGCCGGAATTTTGTGTTTTCCCTTTATAACGAGTAAAAATTTGTGTTTTTTCTTGGGTAACGAGTTCGAATTCATGTTTTCTTCTTATTAACGAGTTCAAATTTGTGTTTTCTCTCGGTAACGAGTTGTCCTTCCGAGAAAAAAAATGTCTTTTTCCCTAATAACGAGTTGACATCGCCGGATATTTGTGTTTTCCCTTTATAACGAGTAGAAATTTGTGTTTTTTAGTTGGTAACGAGTTCGAATTCATGTTTTCTTCTTATTAACGAGTTCAAATTTGTGTTTTTCTCTCGGTAACGAGTTGTCCTTCCGAAAAAAAAATGTCTTTTTCCCTAATAACGAGTTGACATCGCCGGAAATTTGTATTTTCCCTTTATAACGAGTAGAAATTTGTGTTTTTTCTTTGGTAACGAGTTCAAATTCATGTTTTCTTCTTATTAACGAGTTCAAATTTGTGTTTTTCACTGGTAACGAGTTGTCCTTCCAGAAAAAATGTCTTTTTCCCGAATAACGAGTTGACATCGCCGGAAATTTGTGTTTTCCCTTTATAACGAGTAGAAATTTGTGTTTTTTCTTTGGTGACGAGTTCGAATTCATGTTTTCTTCTTATTAATGAGTTCAAATTTGTGTTTTTCTCTGGTAACGAGTAGTCCTTCCAGAAAAAATGTCTTCTTCCCGAATAACGAGTTGACATCGCCGGAAATTTGTGTTTTCCCTTTATAACGGGTAGAAATTTGTGTTTTTTCTTTGGTAACGAGTTCGAATTCATGTTTTCTTCTTATTAACGAGTTCAAATTTGTGTTTTTCTCTGGTAACGAGTTGTCCGTCTAGAAAAAAATGTCTTTTTCCCTAATAACGAGTTGACATCGCCGGAAATTTGTGTTTTCCCTTTATAACGAGTAAAAATTTGTGTTTTTTCTTGGGTAACGAGTTCGAATTCATGTTTTCTTCTTATTAACGAGTTCAAATTTGTGTTTTTCTCTGGTAACGAGTTGTCCTTCCGGAAAAAAAATGTCTTTTTCCCTAATAACGAGTTGACATCGCCGGAAATTTGTGTTTTCCCTTTATAACGAGTAGAAATTTGTGTTTTTTCTTTGGTAACGAGTTCAAATTCATGTTTTCTTCTTATTAACGAGTTCAAATTTGTGTTTTTCTCTGGTAACAAGTTGTCCTTCCAGAAAAAATGTCTTTTTCCTTAATAACGAGTTCACAACACCAGAAATTTGTGTTTTCCCTTTATAACGAGTAGAAATTTGTGTTTTTTCTTTGGTAACGAGTTCGAATTCATGTTTTCTTCTATTTAACGAGTTCAAATTTGTGTTTTTCTCTGGTAACGAGTTGTCCTTCTAGAAAAAAAAAATGTCTTTTTCCCTAATAACGAGTTGACATCGCCGGAAATTTGTGTTTTCCCTTTATAACGAGTAAAAATTTGTGTTTTTTCTTGGGTAACGAGTTCGAATTCATGTTTTCTTCTTATTAACGAGTTCAAATTTGTGTTTTTCTCTGGTAACGAGTTGTCCTTCCGAAAAAAAAATGTCTTTTTCCCTAATAACGAGTTGACATCGCCGGAAATTTGTGTTTTCCCTTTATAACGAGTAGAAATTTGTATTTTTTCTTTGGTAACGAGTTCGAATTCATGTTTTCTTCTTATTAACGAGTTCAAATTTGTGTTTTTCTCGGTAACGAGTTGTCCTTCCAGAAAAAATCTCTTTTTCCCGAATAACGAGTTGACATCGCCGGAAATTTGTGTTTTCCCTTTATAACGAGTAGAAATTTGTGTCTTTTCTTTGATAACGAGTTCGAATTCATGTTTTCTTCTTATTAACGAGTTCAAATTTGTGTTTTTCTCTGGTAACGAGTTGTCCTTCCAGAAAAAATGTCTTTTTCCCTAATAACGAGTTGACATCACCGGAAATTTGTGTTTTCCCTTTTTAACGAGTAGAAATTTGTGTTTTTTCTTTTGTAACGAGTTCGAATTCATGTTTTCTTCTTATTAACGAGTTCAAATTTGTGTTTTTCTCTGGTAACGAGTTTTCCTTCCAGAAAAAATGTCTTTTTCCTTAATAACGAGTTCACAACGCCAGAAATTTGTGTTTTCCCTTTATAACGAGTAGAAATTTGTGTTTTTCTTTGGTAACGAGTTTGAATTCTTGTTTTCTTCTATTTAACGAGTTCAAATTTGTGTTTTTCTCTGGTAACAAGTTGTCCTTGTAGATTAAATGTTTTTTTCCCTAATAATGAGTTGACATCGCCGGAAATTTGTGTTTTCTCTTTATAACGAGTAAAAATTTGTGTTTTTTCTTTGGTAACGAGTTCGAATTCATGTTTTCTTCTTATTAACGAGTTCAAATTTGTGTTTTTCTTTGGTAACGAGTTGTCCTTCCAGAAAAAATTGTCTTTTTCCCTAATAAAGAGTTGACATCGCCCGAAATTTGTGTTTTCCCTTTATAACGAGTAGAAATTTGTGTTTTTTCTTTGGTAACGAGTTGTCTTTCCGGAAAAAAATGTCTTTTTCCCAAATAACGAGTTGACATCACCGGAAATTTGTGTTTTCCCTTTATAACGAGTAGAAATTTGTGTTTTTTCTTTGGTAACGAGTTTGAATTCATGTTTTCTTCTTATTAACGAGTTCAAATTTGTGTTTTTCTCAGGTAACGTGTTGTCCTTCCAGAAAAAATGTCTTTTTCCCTAATAAGGAGTTGACATCGGCGGAAATTTGTGTTTTCCCTTTATAACGAGTAGTTTTTTGTGTTTTTTTTTGGGTAACGAGTTCGAATTCATGTTTTCTTCTTATTAACGAGTTCAAATTTTTGTTTTTCTCTGGTAACGAGTTCTCCTTCCAGAAAAAATGTCTTTTTCCCTAATAACGAGTTGACATCACCGGAAATTTGTGTTTTCCCTTTTTAACGATTAGAAATTTGTGTTTTTTCTTTGGTAACGAGTTCGAATTCATGTTTTCTTCTTATTAACGAGTTCAAATTTGTGTTTTTCTCTGGTAACGAGTTGTCCTTCCAGAAAAAATGTCTTTTTCCTTAATAACGAGTTCACAACGCCAGAAATTTGTGTTTTCCCTTTATAACGAGTAGAAATTTGTGTTTTTTCTTTGGTAACGAGTTTGAATTCTTGTTTTCTTCTATTTAACGAGTTCAAATTTGTGTTTTTCTCTGGTAACAAGTGAAGGATGCAGGTTCTTAGATCTAAACGAGTTAGATCTACGCGCAGCGGATGGATCACGATTTATATGACACAATTCATAAATAAAGGACTTAAACTACTACAAGGGGGTTAAGATCATGTTACCAATATAGGGAAGAGAAGCCTTGATCTTCCGATGTGTTCTCCAAACGGCGGTTGGTGGACACCCTTCTTGATACACGAGCCTCCTTGATATGCAACCGAGAAAAATCCCGAAGATTTTTCCAACTCGAACCCTAAGAATAGAGGCCGAAATTTTTCGGCCAATTTCTCTCGGTGAATAGTGACGTGAATAGTACCTTTTAATTAAGGCTTGGGAGAACTCTCTTTATATAGGAGAGTAAACCTTGTCCTCCAAGGATTAAATAATTAAGAGATAATTATTACATTAATCCTTTATTCCAAATAAAAGATAAATAAAATGATTATCCCAAACAAATTAGGATAAATCATATTATAATCTAATATTCCATGAATTATCATTTAACAAATAAAAGATAAATCACATGTCAAATAATTATCCAAGAAAACTAATTTCTCTCTAATTAAATGACATATATGGCGCCACCATTAAGGGTCAAAAAGCCCACATAAAATGTCTTTTATGTGTATTATATTATTTAGCCCAACTAAATAATATCTATGCATATCAATTAATTAGCCGGACCAATTAATTATCACGAGGCCCAAGTAACAAGATTACTAGTCCGAATTACGAAGCCACATCGGGGACCATGGACCTATAACCGGTAGCTCCAATAATTAATTATTCATCGAACGAGAATAAGTACATTAATTATTAATTCCGGGATTACGCCACCATAAACCCGAAAGCGAACTCTACCGATTATAGATGTATACTTATACTCAACCCATAGAGTGAATAAGCGTCCATTGATATAATCACTACATACGGATTAACCCTCCATGTTGTCCATTACGAGTGGGAAGTCTCCGTGAACCCGACTCGAATATCTTATCCTTATTTACCATCAACCCACGATGATCAATTAGTACACATATCGACTAGTAGCTAATTAGTCAAATGTGAACTCCCGGGATCGATCACTTTCTTAGGGCTAACAAACAAGGGAATTTGTCTCTCTACTTCCCGCGGGAAGGAATGGATTCCATGTACGTGAAAATCGAGAACTACTCACTCATACGGAGATAGTGCCAATGAGAAGTGGCTTGGAACACATATTAAAGTGAACCGTAACTAACACATCAAACACTACCCCGGGACAAGCGGCATCCTGTGATCACCTCGGGATTAAGGTTGATCCATATATGATCATCTAATGATTTAATAAGATTCCTCGATTACGGAATTATACCGAGAAATTCGAGATTAAATCGGTCCGATCTATATGAATGCCATCATATATAAATGCCCCGCGTAGGTACCCCCTGCACCGACGGTCCGGATAAGACTATCACACCTAAGGTGTTACGGGCGCATTATTGGTGTTTTAATCAAGAGACCACTAAACTCGATTAACTTCACCACGGACTAACGATTTAAGCATATCTCCACTAACTCAATCCTCACGTGTAATCCATACAACGAGTTAAGTGGTTACATACAGATATACTTAGGGTTTGCAGCAGTGTATTACTTTACAAGCACAAAGCAAGTAATAAGGTGAGATAAATTCTGTCATTCATTATTAAAAACAATTACACAAATTGTCTTTCGGGCACTACACCTAACAATCTCCCACTTGCACGAAATGACAAGTAATGATTGTTTTTAGAGCACACCCTTTCTCATCTTATTCACAACACTCTCCCACTTGCTCTAAAAGCAGATGAGATATATTCCTCAATGCCGTACCCTCCAAGCACTCGACTTGGTACTCTGATCAGTTTGGTTGTCGGCCCGAGACGATCTTTAGGATCGAAACGTTGCCGGTCCATCTAATCAGGCGGTACTCTCTCTCAATATGCTTTTGACCTCTGGTGACCGAGAAGATCCTTCTAAGCTATCTCTTCACTGTTTTCACAATGAAGTGATATCGGCTTATCAGGCCTGGAATTACTCCCAGACCAAAAAGGAAATTCTAAGCACTATGAGTAAACAACGAGCCCGAGATCAACTTAATGATCATCCTTAATCGACTACAAGTCGGAATCGGTGTAGTCAACCATATTCAAGTTTGCACTGAATATACAAGCATATGATTCCTCGTTCTCTAACGATACTTGAGGACGTACTAAACCGCTATTCAATGCTCGAATACGAGATTGGACTACTATTGACTTGTTATAAACGACTTGCCGTTATCCAAGAGAAACTCTATCCCATTTTCTCTTTATCCGAAGATTTGGAGAATCATTCGAGAGGTAGGGTAGGACTACTCTCGATGAATGTTGCATACGTATATGCATGATCATCTCATTCAATAAGATGGATGGGATAGCCAATGACTCATTCTGTGAATTTGACCGAATTAAATTCTTAGAATATAGTCCAATTCTCTCATCCGAGAGAATCTTGGCGTGTCGAGTTTCCGACTTCAGATAGCACACACATGTTGTTTCCAACCGTTTCAGTGTTATCTTTTATGAACACTAATGCTACTACTTTACCAATATTGATATCCAGTCTACGAAAAAACTTATCAATATTTTGGTCAAGTCCACATATTTTAAAACATGTGACTTTTAAATGACCGAGAGGTTCTCTTAAATCCACAAAGGATATAAGCCATGGCGATCTTCCTACCAATGGTTCTTTACGAATAAATTAAGATATCGTTAGTCTCGCAAAAAAGGTATTAGGGAATCACCCCTATCTTACGCTTTGTAACGAATCCGTTATTCATTCTCGGCTAAAACCCTTCATTATTCGAATGAATTCGGATTCCGTTGTTCGGCAAGAAAGTCTCGGGGAATCACCCCTATTTTACGCTTTCTAACGAAATCTAGCAAGGCGAGTGGTGAGAGAGTTCAAGGTCGGTTAACTCTCACTTGTCGGGGAATCACCCCTATACCACTCAACTTTGCGGCGAAAGTTTAAACTTTCCTATTCATTCGTTTCTTTTCTATGTAGATCCAATTGCTCCCCCTTTGGGCTGAGACACTCGGGTGGTTCTACAATAGGCGAACAAAGCGGAGTACAAAAACTCCATTCACGGGGTTAAGGTTTGTCAAACCAACCTCTATGATCGAGAATCTATACGACCCACTAAGAGCCATAGGTTATCAATCACCCCGGCGAGACCGTAAAGTCCACAAAACCACAATGGGTCAATGGTTAAACCATACTCCCGCTTTGCGTGGTGGATTGACATCACGATCTAGTAGTATTTATCGGTGTAATCACCAACAACCGATGTTGGACGTGGTACGATTAAATCGGATAGTAACTACCTTTGGGTAACCGTACTCCAAGGTTTAAGGTTGTTACTTATAGATTCTATCGAAGCCTTGTGACGTTCAACCGTCACTTTCGATCTCAAGAATCTTACAACCAACCTTCACTCGTCTCATTAAGATATTTCACGAACAGTCAAAATCGAACGTATGCGCAAAATCTCCGAGTCCTACCTTCAAGCATTAAATGCTAAATGCCTACATTTACGGAAGTGGTGTGAACCGAATTCACTCCTTATCCATAAATTCACTAGCATCTTCTAGGTAGACTTCTCGGTTTACATAATAATGTTAACCGTTATTTTGCAACCAATTATCTTAATCGAGTTTAGCGAGTGTATTGTAGTACATCAATAACTATATCGGGCAAGTGTATGGTTTCTTCCTCGGTGGAATAACATTCCACTAGGAGCGAGCCGAGCATCGGTCCCAAGACTATGCGATAGCCTATTTACGAGCATGGAATACTCTATTCTGCTAAAATCGGGAGACTCTCCTCGTATTCTTTTGATAAACTAAATCACGTTTCGAGTAGTTATCGGACAAAATGTCACCACTCAAAAACTCCCACTAGCTTGTATCTCTCACTAGACCCCGAAGGTCATGGTGAACAAGCTATGTTACCCTTCAAATCTATTACCCTTTCTCGATTGAAAAGAAACTTAGTCATTTTTCCTTTGAGATAGTGTTCTAGGCGGGAGATAGGAATCACCCTTAGCCGGTCGTCAGGTCTTATCTCTAGGATATATGCACTAATTAATAGATATTGAAAGGTCGCTTATCTTAATACGGAAACCTTTTACCTTTAATAGTTTTAGATGTGTTACACATACTTATTCAGCTGTTCTAAGTGGTTCTGACTTTATCAAACAAAAGTGCGAGTCTCGGATTCGTACTACAAATTTCATATTCACTTTCTATGAGGCAACAATATATCGAGTTGAAAGTGAATCCATTTGTTTCAACGAATCTGTAAACGAGAAAAATAAATTTTTTTACGTGATATTCAAGGATAGAATCCGAAATTCATTTCCTTATATCACTCCCACTATTGTATTTGAAATTACGCCCGTTGTTACTTTATTAATGCACGGCTTCATTGTTCTTCCAAAGAACTAAGCTACCGAGTCAAGTTACTCGGTTAAGAAAGTCGCTAAGGATTCATTGGTTAGTGATCCGAAATCACTTTCCTTATCCTATACTTTCTTTAATTAATGTTTCGGTTTAGCCTCAAAACTTTAGTTAAGATGATTAACACTTATAGACATTCTTTCCCATTCTTAACTTTCCTTAAAAGGAAATAGTCTTGAACTAGCGAGTTCGTTTGAGTAGACATTACTCGTGAGCGTGGGATGTCTAATGAAAGTGTTACCCGGTGGGACGATTTTCTAATAAATTAGAAAAACATAATATAAAAGCTCCCACTAGTTTATCGGTTCCAAATACCGTCTAACTAGCGACACTTTAATTTATGATTCTCCAATTTTTCTATCGAGAAAATTTCTCGTGTAGACACATTACACAATTCACTAGAAGAATTTTATCGTCCCAATCATCTTTCAAACTAACTACGGTTGTCTCTCGTTACGCACGAGTGACGCGGTGACATGTTTATTTACGTCACTTAAGTCTTGAAGGCTCAAGAGAAATATCTCTTCCGAAAAATTAATCGCATGCAAGAACAATAAGTACAACGTTCTAGTTACTTACCACTTTTTAACGAAGTCATTACTAGTCAATTTTACACTAGCAGTCTAGCATCCTAGAGAGATATATATATATAGTCGTAAATAAAATTGACGAGAAAATAAATCCAAATCATACACTACTAATAAATTTTAGGAACATAAACTAAGTACTTGTAGTCTATCCTACCGTTCCAAGGATTTAATCTAACGCCTCGGTGCCGCCTTAGGGTAGGTCAAAGAGGTTTCGATTAATATTGAAGATCGATTGAGAATCGAACATCTCATTTGTGATCGTCAATCACCTTTCCTTTTTCAGCCAAGGTACTACCAAAAATACCCTTTATGAGTGTGACCTCTTGTCTCGGATTTTTAGGTAGACCCCGAGTATGCCGCCTTAGGGTCGGTCGGTGACCCGACGAGTACCCAAAATCCTATCCTTTCGGAGACCAAGCCTTGAATTTTGATAGCGGTGAAGGCCTTCCTTAGGGAGGCCGGTCCCGAGCCGGCACGAGGCGTCACCATTCTCTCACGTTGCTTGTGTCAACGGTAGAGGCCGTGGGGTCGGTTGTCGCCTCTCCCGCTCCCACTCAATATTTTGAAAAAGTGGTGGGTTTGCGATCACGTTTTTGGACTTGATGTTACATTAAGGAACAATAAATCACGAGGCCCGAATGTTGTCGGTTATGTGGGCTAGCCCACCCGACCTATTCGTTAGAACATATGTGGCCGTCGGACGGGTCAAGGCTAGGAGAGCTCCGTTGAGCCGTAGTGGCTCTTCGGATGGCTCGGTATTGCCGGACCCCCGTGCAAACGCCACACGTGGAGGGTGAAGTCGATTGAGCCGTAGCTGCGTTGACCACCCAACCGTGGTTAAACCACTTTCGAACTGTTTGCCCGTGATTATCCAATCCTTAAACATCAAACTTTCACGTAGACACTACGGAACAAAAACGTAATCTCGTCTTAGGTAAGGTGGAATTCACCGAGAATCCAACACCTTAACCACGAGGTTTCGGGATTTTACTCCTTATGCTTTCGCGAGTGGGATTCACCGAGAATCCATCACCCAACCTCGACGATTGAAAAAACCCGTGTTCCTCGGTTTTTACCCTAATTAGTTTCTAATTAATATCAAACAATTAATTAAAACTAATCGTGTGTTTTATACATGCCTAACTAATTCCTCGAATTAATTTCTACATGTATGCATATGGAGTGGAATTCATGATATGATGCATGTCATGGCAATTTTCCGGTTCTACTCATACAATCTACACATGTATACTAGTGCGGAAAATAAACACCGAGATGGACCGTTGGCACCCCCGTAACTAATCTATTCGAAAATAAATTAAAACCCTAATCTGCAGCTGTTGAGAATCTTCGACGATCGGCATACCAAACGAACTTGGATTGGGACGAAACTTTCCAGATCTGATCTTCATTCTTCGGACTTCAAGATGGACGGTCGGATCGGAGCTTTGACTTGTCAATCTTCCTCAGTGAGCCGCCCAACTTGCTGCTGAAACAGACTCTTACAGCAGCGCATCATATACTTCCCGAGGCCGATCGGGGATGAAGATGAATCCCGATCGTCCTGAAAATTTTATCTCACGTCCTAAACTCCATGATATGCGATCTGACCGGTCGGATTTTAATTTGAACGGTCCAATTGTTCCCAGAAAATCGAAGAAGTCACAGTTAGGGTTTCTGTGAATCCTGCGTTTTTCTGTTACAGCAGCCACTTCGCAGCAACGAACGGATACACAAACGGACTCTGATCGACACCAAAATTTGTGGGATTGTTCATCAACTTCTAATATTAATTCTGACTGGAGGGATCTTCGTTTTAACGGCTCAAACAACGGGAAAAACGAAAACACTATACAGCTACTAAACAGATCTATTTACAGGAAATTAAACTTGCAATAATAAATAAATTACATAATTTCCTATACTCATATGAACGAATTTTCATCATTTATATGAGTTTACAATAGATCTAAACGGGTAAACAGTGCCAACCCCAATCCATCTCTTCAACCACAACAACCAATCATTATCAATGCATAAAACAATAAATAAAATTTACCTACATGCAATTCCACTCCTTTAAATCGTTTAACTATGATTATGACTATATAAATCGTGGAACCTGCTCTACGATACCACATGAAGGATGCGAGGTTCTTAGATCTAAACGAGTTAGATCTACGCGCGGCGGATGGATCACGATTTATATGACACAATTCATAAATAAAGGACTTAAACTACTACAAAGGGGTTAAGATCATGTTACCAATATAGGGAAGAGAAGCCTTGATCTTCCGATGTGTTCTCCAAACGGCGGTTGGTGGACACCCTTCTTGATACACGAGCCTCCTTGATATGCAAACCAAGAAAAATCCCGAAGATTTTTCCAACTCGAACCCTAAGAATAGAGGCCGAAATTTTTCGGCCAATTTCTCTCGGTGAATAGTGACGTGAATAGTACCTTTTAATTAAGGCTTGGGAGAACTCTCTTTATATAGGAGAGTAAACCTTGTCCTCAAGGATTAAATAATTAAGAGATAATTATTACATTAATCCTTTATTCCAAATAAAAGATAAATAAAATGATTATCCCAAACAAATTAGGATAAATCATATTATAATCTAATATTCCATGAATTATCATTTAACAAATAAAAGATAAATCACATGTCAAATAATTATCCAAGAAAACTAATTTCTCTCTAATTAAATGACATATATGGCGCCACCATTAAGGGTCAAAAAGCCCACATAAAATGTCTTTTATGTGTATTATATTATTTAGCCCAACTAAATAATATCATGCATATCAATTAATTAGCCCGACCAATTAATTATCACCGAGGCCCAAGTAACAAGATTACTAGTCCGAATTACGAAGCCACATCGGGGACCATGGACCTATAACCGGTAGCTCCAATAATTAATTATTCATCGAACGAGAATAAGTACATTAATTATTAATTCCGGGATTACGCCACCATAAACCCCGGCGAACTCTACCGATTATAGATGTATACTTATACTCAACCCATAGAGTGAATAAGCGTCCATTGATATAATCACTACATACGGATTAACCCTCCATAGATTGTCCATTACGAGTGGGAAGTCTCCGTGAACCCGACTCGGAATATCTTATCCTTATTTACCATCAACCCCACGATGATCAATTAGTACACATATCGACTAGTAGCTAATTAGTCAAATGTGAACTCCCGGGATCGATCACTTTCTTAGGGCTAACAAACAAGGGGAATTTGTCTCTCTACTTCCCGCGGGGAAGGAATGGATTCCATGTACGTGAAAATCGAACTACTCACTCGTACGGAGATAGTGCCAATGAGAAGTGGCTTGGAACACATATTAAAGT
Source organism: Gentiana straminea (assembly GCA_036785695.1). Lineage (NCBI taxonomy): Eukaryota > Viridiplantae > Streptophyta > Magnoliopsida > Gentianales > Gentianaceae > Gentiana > Gentiana straminea. The sequence goes on from JAVUPR010000437.1 coordinate 3,210,333, forward strand.
GAACCGTAACTAACACATCAAACACTACCCCGGGACAAGCGGCATCCTGTGATCACCTCGGGATTAAGGTTGATCCATATATGATCATCTAATGATTTAATAAGATTCCTCGATTACGGAATTATACCGAGAAATTCGAGATTAAATCGGTCCGAGTCTATATGAATGCCATCATATATAAATGCCCCACGTAGGTACCCTCACCGACGGTCCGGATAAGACTATCACACCCTAAGGTGTTACGGGCGCATTATTGGTGTTTTAATCAAGAGACCACTAAACTCGATTAACTTCACCACGGACTAACGGTTTAAGCATATCTCCACTAACTCAATCCTCACGTGTAATCCATACAACGAGTTAAGTGGTTACATACGGATATACTTAGGGTTTGCGGCGGTGTATTACTTTACAAGCACAAAGCAAGTAATAAGGTGAGATAAATTATGTCATTCATTATTAAAAACAATTACACAAATTGTCTTTCGGGCACTACACCTAACAACAAGTTGTCCTTGTAGATTAAATGTTTTTTTCCCTAATAATGAGTTGACATCGCCGGAAATTTGTGTTTTCTCTTTATAACGAGTAAAAATTTGTGTTTTTTTATTTGGTAACGAGTTCGAATTCATGTTTTCTTCTTATTAACGAGTTCAAATTTGTGTTTTTCTTTGGTAACGAGTTGCCCTTCGATCGGCGGAAAAAAATTGTCTTTTTCCCTAATAAAGAGTTGACATCGCCCGAAATTTGTGTTTTCCCTTTATAACGAGTAGAAATTTGTGTTTTTTCTTTGGTAATGAGTTGTCTTTCCGGAAAAAAATGTCTTTTTCCCAAATAACGAGTTGACATCACCGGAAATTTGTGTTTTCCCTTTATAACGAGTAGAAATTTGTGTTTTTTCTTTGGTAACGAGTTCGAATTCATGTTTTCTTCTTATTAACGAGTTCAAATTTGTGTTTTTCTCAGGTAACGTGTTGTCCTTCCAGAAAAAATGTCTTTTTCCCAAATAACGAGTTGACATCGGCGGAAATTTGTGTTTTCCCTTTATAACGAGTAGAAATTTATGTTTTTTCTTTGGTAACGAGTTCGAATTCATGTTTTCTTCTTATTAACGAGTTCAAATTTGTGTTTTTCTCTGGTAACGAGTTGTCTTTCCAGAAAAAATGTCTTTTTCCGTAATAACGAGTTGACGTCATCGGAAATTTGTGTTTTCCCTTTATAACGAGTAGAAATTTGTGTTTATTCTTTGGTAACGAGTTTGAATTCATGTTTTCTTCTTATTAACGAGTTCAAATTTGTGTTTTTCTCTGGTAACGAGTTGTCCTTGCACATAAAATGTTTTTTCCCTAATAACGAGTTGACATCGCCGGAAATTTGTGTTTTCTCTTTATAACGAGTAAAAATTTGTGTTTTTTCTTTGGTAACGAGTTCGAATTCATGTTTTCTTCTTATTAACGACTTCAAATTTGTGTTTTTCTCTGGTAACGAGTTGTCCTTCTAGAAAAAAATATCTTTTTCCCTAATAACGAGTTGACATCGCCGGAAATTTGTGTTTTCCCTTTATAATGAGTAAAAATTTGTGTTTTTTCTTTGGTAACGAGTTCGAATTCATGTTTTCTTCTTATTAACGAGTTCAAATTTGTGTTTTTCTCTGGTAACGAGTTGTCCTTCCAGAAAAAAATGTCTTTTTCCCAAATAACGAGTTGACATCGCCGGAAATTTGTGTTTTCCCTTTATAACGAGTAGAAATTTGTGTTTTTTCTTTGGTAACGAGTTCGAATTCATGTTTTCTTCTATTTAACGAGTTCAAATTTGTGTTTTTCTCTGGTAACGAGTTGTCCTTGCAGATAAAATGTTTTTTTCCATAATAACGAGTTGACATCGCCGGAAATTTGTGTTTTCTCTTTATAACGAGTAAAAATATGTGTTTTTTCTTTGGTAACGAGTTTGAATTCATGTTTTCTTCTTATTAATGAGTTCAAATTTGTGTTTTTGTCTGGTAACGAGTTGTCCTTCCAGAAAAAATGTCTTTTTCCCTAATAACGAGTTGACATCGGCAGAAATTTGTGTTTCTCCTTTATAACTAGTAGAAATTTGTGTTTTTTCTTTGGTAACGAGTTCGAATTCATGTTTTCTTGTTACTAACGAGTTCAAATTTGTGTTTTTCTTGGGTAATGAGTTGTCCTTCCAGAAAAAAAAGCCTTTTTCCCTAATAACGAGTTGACATCGCCGGAAATTTGTGTTTTCCCTTTATAACGAGTAGAAATTTGTGTTTTTTCTTTGGTAACGAGTTCGAATTCATGTTTTCTTCTTATTAACGAGTTCAAATTTGTGTTTTTCATTGGTAACGAGTAGTCCTTCCAGAAAAAATGTCTTTTTCCCGAATAACGAGTTGACATCGCCGGAAATTTGTGTTTTCCCTTTATAACGAGTAGAAATTTATGTTTTTTCTTTGGTAACGAGTTCAAATTCATGTTTTCTTCTTATTAACGAGTTCAAATTTGTGTTTTTCTCTGGTAACGAGTTGTCCTTCAAGAAAAAATGTCTTTTTCCCTAATAACGAGTTGACATCACCGGAAATTTGTGTTTCCCTTTATAACGAGTAGAAATTTGTGTTTTTTCTTTGGTAACGAGTTCAAATTCATGTTTTCTTCTTATTAACGAGTTCAAATTTGTGTTTTTCTCTGGTAACGTGTTGTCCTTGCAGATAAAATGTCTTTTTCCCTAATAACGAGTTGACATCGGCGGAAATTTGTGTTTTCCCTTTATAACGAGTAGAAATTTGTGTTTTTTCTTTGGTAACGAGTTCGAATTCATGTTTACTTCTTATTAACGAGTTCAAATTTTTGTTTTTCCCTTGTAACAAGTTGTCCTTCCAGAAAAATGTCTTTTTCCCTAATAACGAGTTGACATCACCGAAAATTTGTGTTTTCCCTTTATAACGAGTAGAAATTTGTGTTTTTTCTTTGGTAACGAGTTCGAATTCATGTTTTCTTCTTATTAACGAGTTCAAATTTGTGTTTTTCTCTGGTAACGAGTTGTCCTTCCAGAAAAAATGTCTTTTTCCCTAATAACGAGTTGACATCATCGGAAATTTGTGTTTTCCCTTTTTATAACGAGTTCGAATTCATGTTTTCTTCTTATTAACGAGTTCAAATTTGTGTTTTTCACTGGTAACGAGTAGTCCTTCGAGAAAAAATGTCTTTTTCCCGAATAACGAGTTGACATCGCCGGAAATTTGTGTTTTCCCTTTATAACGAGTAGAAATTTGTGTTTTTTCTTTGGTAACGAGTTCGAATTCATGTTTTCTTCTTATTAACGAGTTCAAATATTTGTTTTTCTCTTGTAACGAGTTGTCCTTCCAGAAAAAATGTCTTTTTCCTTAATAACGAGTTGACATCACCGAAAATTTGTGTTTTCCCTTTATAACGAGTAGAAATTTGTGTTTTCTCTTTGGTAACGAGTTCGAATTCATGTTTTCTTCTTATTAACGAGTTCAAATTTGTGTTTTTTCTCGGTATCGAGTTGTCCTTCCAGAAAAAATGTCTTTTTCCCTAATAACGAGTTGACATCATCGGAAATTTGTGTTTTCCCTTTATGACAAGTAGAAATTTGTGTTTTTTCTTTGGTAACGAGTTCGAATTCATGTTTTCTTCTTATTAACGAGTTCAAATTTGTGTTTTTCTCTGGTAAAGAGTAGTCCTTCCAGAAAAAATGTCTTTTTCCGTAATAACGAGTTGACGTCATCGGAAATTTGTGTTTTCCCTTTATAACGAGTAGAAATTTGTGTTTATTCTTTGGTAACGAGTTTTAATTCATGTTTTCTTCTTATTAACGAGTTCAAATTTGTGTTTTTCTCTCGGTAACGAGTTGTCCTTCAAGAAAAAATGTCTTTTTCCTTAATAACGAGTTGACAACGCCGGAAATTTGTGTTTTCCCTTTATAACGAGTAGAAATTTGTGTTTTTTTTTCTTTGGTAACGAGTTCAAATTCATGTTTTCTTCTTATTAACGAGTTCAAATTTGTGCTTTTCTCTGGTAACAAGTTGTCCTTGTAGATTAAATGTTTTTTCCCTAATAACGAGTTGACATCGCCGGAAATTTGTGTTTTTTCTCTTTATAACGAGTAAAAATTTGTGTTTTTTCTTTGGTAACGAGTTCGAATTCATGTTTTCTTCTTATTAACGAGTTCAAATTTGTGTTTTTCTCTGGTAACGAGTTGTCCTTCTAGAAAAAAATGTTTTTTCCCTAATAACGAGTTGACATCGCCGGAAATTTGTGTTTTCCCTTTATAACGAGTAAAAATTTGTGTTTTTTCTTTGGTAACGAGTTCGAATTCATGTTTTCTTCTTATTAACGAGTTCAAATTTGTGTTTTTCTCTGGTAACGAGTTGTCCTTCCAGAAAAAAATTGTATTTTTCCCTAATAACGAGTTGACATCGCCGGAAATTTGTGTTTTCCCTTTATAACGAGTAGAAATTTGTGTTTTTTCTTTGGTAACGAGTTCGAAATCTTGTTTTCTTCTTATTAACGAGTTCAAATTTGTGTTTTTCTCTGATAACGAGTTGTCCTTCCAGAAAAAATGTCTTTTTCCTTAATAACGAGTTCACAACGCCGGAAATTTGTGTTTTCCCTTTATAACGAGTAGAAATTTGTGTTTTTTCTTTGGTAATGAGTTCGAATTCATGTTTTCTTCTATTTAACGAGGTCAAATTTGTGTTTTTCTCTGGTAACAAGTTGTCCATGTAGATTAAATGTTTTTTTCCCTAATAACGAGTTGACAACGCCGGAAATTTGTGTTTACTCTTTATAACGAGTAAAAATTTGTGTTTTTTCTTTGGTAACGAGTTCGAATTCATGTTTTCTTCTTATTAACGAGTTCAAATTTGTGTTTTTCTCTCGGTAACGAGTTGTCCTTCCGAGAAAAAAATGTCTTTTTCCCTAATAACGAGTTGACATCGCCGGAAATTTGTGTTTTCCTTTATAACGAGTAAAAATTTGTGTTTTTTCTTTGGTAACGAGTTCGAATTCATGTTTTCTTCTTATTAACGAGTTCAAATTTGTGTTTTTCTCTGGTAACGAGTTGTCCTTGCAGATAAAATGTATGTTTCGCTAATAATGAGTTGACATCGCCGGAAATTTGTGTTTTCCCTTTATAACGAGTAGAAATTTGTGTTTTTTCTTTGGTAACGAGTTCGAATTCATGTTTTCTTCTATTTAACGAGTTCAAATTTGTGTTTTTCTCTGGTAACAAGTTGTCCTTGTAGATTAAATGTTTTTTTCCCTACTAACGAGTTGACATTGCCGGAAATTTGTGTTTTCTCTTTATAACGAGTAAAAATTTGTGTTTTTTCTTTGGTAACGAGTTCGAATTCATGTTTTCTTCTTATTAACGAGTTCAAATTTGTGTTTTTCTCTGGTAACGAGTTGTCCTTCTAGAAAAAAAATGTCTTTTCCCTAATAACGAGTTGACATCGCCGGAAATTTGTGTTTTCCCTTTATAACGAGTAAAAATTTGTGTTTTTTCTTTTGTAACGAGTTCGAATTCATGTTTTCTTCTTATTAACGAGTTCAAATTTGTGTTTTCTCTCGGTAACGAGTTGTCCTTCGTTTAGGGTATATTTTACTATATTTTCGGGCTTAATCCCTAAACAATTTACCTTGTTTTTAAAGGAAATAAATGAGAAAAGCATGTTTTTAACCAATAAATTCATATAATGTTCATTGAGGGTTTATAATTTAATTAGGAGGAAATATTGGGATTAAATGTTATTTTGTTACACATTTTATTATTATTATTACTCGATGACTTGGTGTAACAATAATTTTGCAGAAAATAAAGAAATGCAAGGGGATATTATTTATTGAGAAGATTTATGTCATTCAATCAAGGATTTCAAAATAAAGAAGAAAATCGGATCAGTATTTGAAGGATAAATCAGATCAGAGCGAAAGAGTGGAGTGGGGAACACGTTTTACGAAGCACAGTGTGAACGCAGAGAAGTGGTACGCTCGGTCGACCGAGCCGTGCTATTCGGTCGACCGAGCCTGGACGTTCGGTCTACCGAGGCTGCAGAAATTAATCCGACGCGTTTTCTAGATCCTTCCCTATGTCGGCCACAAACTCCTATATAAGCAGCATCCATTCGAGCAGAAACGGACATCCAGAAACATCAGAAAATTAGTATAGCAATTAGCAATAAATTAGATTCATAGATAGTCTTTCTTTTATTTTTCTTTCCATTTCAATTAAGCAAATAAGGATGTTTTTGAAGAAGATGAGTGGCTAAAGGCCCGAGGGTAGAACCACCAATGTGAAGCCACCATCGCCGGAATAAACAAGGATTTTTGCATTTATTCGTTCTAGTAAGTTTCTTGTTCTTCCTTCATGTTTTGAATTGTTTATGTGCAATGTGTATGACTATACTTGTGTTGCATACTGATTGAATTTAGACATACGATAGTTGATAAATTCATAGATTGCCGTGAAGGAGAGTGATAATATTTCTTCTAACAAACGAAAGTTGAGGGAGAATATTGTTAGATTAGGATTTTATATCCATATCTCTGTTCCGTAAATTCGTTAGTTGCATCGAGAGGTGGACTAGTTAACGGTGTTAAATCGAGAGAGGAAACGCCTTTTTAGTAGATAATAATCCAAGGCTTGCAAACGAATGTGCGTCTTTCTTGTTAATTTCGGTGGGGTGATGGATCAACGGTGCTTCTAGTTGTTTAATTATAATTGTTACGGAAAGATTTGTTACGTGCTAGTTTTTATTTTCAATTTTCAAACTCTTTGTTTTATTGTTTTTTAATCCAAGATCGTAGTCATCAACCTTACAAAAGAAATCGAAAGCAAAAACACTATTTTCGTACAAGTCCCTGCGGATACGACCCGGTTTCATCACTATAGCTGCGAACCTTCGCACTTGGGGTTGACATCGGTTTTATTTATTATATTTTATCACTGCTTTGCATAAAACCGCAAACAAGTTTTTGGCGCCGTTGCCGGGGACTTGGCACGGAAAGTTTTCGTTTTCAGTCTCTGTAATTTCTGGACGGTCGCTAATTCCGGTGCGTACTAATCTTTCATAAAATAAAATTTAAAAAAAAAAAGAAAATTTAGTTCGGTCGACCGAACCTGACCTCTCGGTCGACCGAGAGTTATTTTATTATTTTTTTCTTTCTCTCGTTTTACGTTACGTGATAGTCTTACGGTATTGTTCAATTACGTTTTATTTGTGTTTTTCGAACTGTTTCGAGTCTGTTTTAGTTTTGTTTTTAGTTGTTGAGTCTAATTTAAGGATTATACTTAATTTTAAAAAAAAAAATAAAAAAAATAAAGAATAAATAAATAAATAAAACTTATTTTGACCCGAACATTTGGTTCGAACGTGGTTTATGCAAACTCGAACTCACGGGGGACCACTTTTATATAACCTGGAGCTAGAGCGAACCATCGTTCGACCGAATAGACGTTTGGCTCGACTCGCCGGATCGACGGACGAGGCAAACGATCCGATGAATACGTTGAGGAAGAAGCCCAAGTTGAGGAAATGGCGGATCAAAGGACATTGGCGGACTATGCCATGCCGTCTCTTGTGAAAGTAAATCCTGCGGTCGTGATTCCTAAAATCACGGTGATAATTCGAACTCAAAACTTCTTTAATCAACTTGGTGAGAGGTTCCACATTCCATGGCTTCTCCACCGAGGACCCACACGATCACATTCACTCATTTCTAGAATCGTGCGGGACTACTTTAATCAAAGGGGTCACCGAGGACGCCACGAGGATGAAACTTTTTCCCTTCTCTTTGAAGGGAGAAGCGAAAGAATGGTATAAATCTTTACCGGTCGACTCCATTACTTCGTGGGAGGAGTTGGAGAAAGAATTTACGAGCCGGTACTTTCCACCCTGCAAAGACGGCTCATCTTCGAATCGGATATTCACTTTTGTGCAAGGCGAGAGGGAATCGTTTTGCGATGCATGGAAACGATTTAAGACTCTCTTGAGAAAGTGCCCCAACCATGGGCTGGATAAACAAAGGTTGGTCAACACTTTCTACGGTGGTTTGAGTTGAATTGACTAAGGGAATGGTGAATAGTTCTGCTGGAGGTGCATTTACGAGAAAGACACACGAAGAGGGATGGACGTTGTTTGAAGATATTGCAAAGTATAATTATGCCCCTACCTATAAGGGTGCATCCGGTCGAGAAGAGCTCGACTCCGGGGAAGTATGAGGTAGATGAGACCACACTTCTAAAGGCTCGGTTAGCCGCACTACGAAGCAAGTGGCGGCAATGAATGTTCAAAGTCTTGTATGTGACAAGCGCCATGGCCAAGGCCATCGCGATGTCGGTGCCGCGCTTGACCCGATCTCTCGGGTCAAAGTTGTGCAAAACAATGTTGTTTGCCAAAATTGCGATACTATTGGGCACACATTCCATCAATGTCATCTATTGCTTTGCATTCGAGAGGAGGTGAATGCATTCGGTTCTCAAAATTATCGACCTTTGGGTCGAATCGAACACTCAAGGGTTTAATTACCGGAGTGACCCCTTCTAGGGTAGCAAATCCCCATCGGTTTCAGGCCCCTAGGCCTAATCGAGCAATTTTCAATCAACTCTCGACCGGCATGGAACAATAATCCACCGGTCAATCATAATCGAATCAATCATTTCGGATCTTAGAACAAAAGTTGAGTGAGCAAGCCACGGCCAACACTCGGTTGGCAAATGCGTTGAGTACTTTGACCGATACGGTGAGAAATCTAGAGGTGCAAATGGGACGATTTCGGGGCGCAAGCAAGTCGACCTCAAGGTGTTGCCGAGTTTTGCGAGAAGAACCCCGAGGGGTTAACGTGGTCCCGAATGACCGAATACTTGCACCGATACGTTTGCACCATGGAACTATGGTCAAGATGAGTTGAATGTCGTAAATCTTAGGAGTGGGAAAGCGGTTGGCGGTCGGGCCAACCGGGGAAACGAATAGCCCCTCCTGCGAGCGAGAGAGGCGGGGGGGGAAGATTTTTTTCTCCTCAAAAGGATCTTTGGGACGGCAATTTGTTGAGCCAAGTGAAAAAGGAAATTCGAAAGAAATGTGAGAGTTGAGAATCTTCTTTGAAAAGAAGTTGGATTCTAAGTTGAGTTACGGGAAGCATGTGAGGTGGAAAGATAGGGAAGACAAAGCAATCAATCATAAGACGCAAAGAAGACCTTCACCGAGGAGGACTTTGCGATCTCCCTTACCCACCTAGCAAGAACAAGTTTGTCATTAACGGTCGATAAGGAGTATAAGAAGGTTATCGATTTGCTCAAGAATACGAGGCAAACATTCCATTAGTTGATCTTTTGGTAGGGATGCCAAAGTATACAAAGTTTATAAAGGACGCGGTGAGTTCGAAGAAGAAGCTTCAAGAGCTCGAGCACATAGTGTTGAATGAAGAATGCTCCGCAATCGGCCGGACTAAACTTCTGTGAAGTGTCGACCTTGGTAAATTCACGATTTCGTGTACTATCGGGAACGGGGACTTCCACAATGTTTTATGCGATTCGGGAGCATCAGTCAATCTGATGTCTACTTCAATTTTCCAATCTCTTGGATTGGATCAATCTATTACTCTTTGACTTATTTCTCTTCAACTTGCAGATAGAAGTGTGAAGTATGCAAGGGGAACTGTAGAAGATGTGTTGGTCAAAGTTGAGAACTTCATATACCCAGCTGATTGGGTAATCATGGACATGACCAATGATGAGAAAACCCTCTTGATCCTTGGAAGACCATTTCTTGCAACCGCCCGTGCCTTACTAGATTCCTACAGTGGTGAGATAACCCTACATTTGGAGGATGAGAGTGTAAAGTTCAATGTGGGCAATGCAGTGAAGCACGCATCCAGTGACACTTGTTTAGCTATTGAGGACGATTTCAGCGATGAGTATGATGAACAAGTGTTCATGGGCGAGTTGGGATGAGGAAGAATTCAATAAACAATCGCAACTTGGACGATGAGGAGTGGAAGAAATTTTTAGAAGAGATTGAGAAGGAGGAAAAGGAAAGTTCGATTACCGAGGAGATGGTAAGAAAGAAAATGAGGAAGAGGCATGGTGACATGGCCGGATTTGCAAAAGGGGATGAAACCCCTGTCTGCTGGGAGGCCATGATGCTTCAGAGACCTTATGATAAGCTTGGAGATCTGGAGCTTAAGGGCGATAAATTAAGACCAAGTGTGGAGGAGCCACCGTCAGTTTTAGTGTTGAAACCCTTGCCTCAACACTTGAAATACATTTTTCTGAGGGACGGTGATAAGCTCCCTTTGATTATTTCATCTAAGTTAGAACCAAAGGAGGAAGAAAAGCTTATCAAAGTGCTACAAGATAATATCCTCGCCTTTGGTTGGCAAGTGGGAGATATCAAGGGGATAAGCCACGATATACGTATGCACAAGATCGGGGCGTTGAGGGATCGAAGAAAGTGCGAAAGCCTCGAGAAGGCTAAACCCTCACATGTAGGAGGTCGTTAAGAAGGAAATCATCAAATTGCTTGACATGGGTATCATCTACCCAATAGCCGATAGTGAATGGGTGAGCCCCACTCGGGTGGTGCCAAAGAAAGGAGGGATCACCATCGAGAAGAATGAAAAGGGGGAAGAGATTGCCCTACGGCAAGTCCTTGGGTACGAGTTTGCATCGATTACGAGAAGACTAAATGAGGTAACTCTAAAAGACCACTTCCCCTTGCCATTCATTGACCAGACTCCTTGAGAGGCTTAGTGGCAAGCAATTTTATTGTTTTCTAGATGGCTATTCAGGATACTTTCAGATAGCTATCGACCCCAATGATCAAGAAAAGACTACCTTCACCTGTCCCTCAGGCACCTTCGCTTACCGAAGAATGCCATTTGGTCTCTACAACGCACCGGCTACATTTCAAAGATGTATGCTGGCTATCTTTGATGGTTTAGTGGAGAAGGTGATGGAGATTTTTATGGATGACTTCTCTGTGTTCGGGGACAATTTCGACCGCTGTTTACACAATCTTGAAAAAGTTTTGTCCCGGTGCATAGAGAAGGACTTAGTCTTAAATTGGGAGAAGTGCCACGATGGTGGAAGAGGGAATTGTTTGGGACACATGGTGTCCAAAGAAGGTATTGAGGTCGACAAAGCGAAGGTAGAAGCTATTGAAAAAATGACATACCCCAAAAATGCAAGAGAAGTAAGAGGATTCTTGGGTCATGTCGGCTTCTATAGGCGATTCATCAAAGACTTTTCTAAAATAGCCAAGCCTTTGTCATCTCTCTTAAGAGAAGATGTGAAGTTTATTTTCACCCCGAGTGTGAAAGAGCATTTAAAGAACTAAAAGACAAGTTGGTTACCTCGCCAATTCTTATAGCACCCGACCGGAAAGCTCCGCTTCGAGCTTATGTGTGATGCTTCTAATTATGCGGTCGGCGTGGTTCTAGGTCGAGAGTGGACGGAAGGTTCCGACCCATCTACTACGCTAGTCACACTTTAAACCCGGCGCAAGTAAATTATGCAACAAGCGAGAAGGAGTTGTTGGCGTAGTTTTTGCCATGGATAAATTTAGAAGCTACTTGCTTGGGTCGGAGGTCACGGTGCGGACGGACCATTACGCATTGAAGTATACGGTTGAACAAGGTGATGCCAAGCCTCGTTTGTTGAGATGGATCTTGATTTTACAAGAGTTTGATGTTCATATCCGGGACAAGAAGGGTAGCGAGAATGTGGTAGGCGACCACATGTCTCGGCGACCGACGATCCTCGAGTAGAGTCGGATGAGATTGGAATTGATTTTCCAAGCCGAGCAACTCATGACCATTGATGTGTACGAGGTTGCTCCCGCCCGTGCTTTGGAAAAGGTTCTCCTTGGTTTGCACCTTTTGCAAACTTCTTGAGCGGCGGATATACGGACACGACGACATATCGGCAAAAGAAGAAATTCTTTTCGGATTTGAACTATTATGTGTGGGACGATCCCATTCTCTTCAAGCGTTGCAAGGATGGATTGCTCCGTAGGTGTGTCCCGAGTTCGAGCGAGAGGGACATTATGGAGCAATGCCATGGTGGACCTATGGGAGGTCATTATGGGTGGGAAGGCTAGCTGCGAAGATTTTTCGATCCGGTTTCTGCGGCCAACAATTTTTAAGGATACGAGAGAACTTTGTAAAAGGGTGTGACCGGTGCCAACGCACCGGTAAACTTTCTCGGCGAATGGACATGCCCCTCCACCCCGTCCAAGAATGCGAGGTTTTCGACGTATGGGGTATTGATTTCATGGGACCGTTTACATCCTCGTATGGGAACAAGTACATTCGGTGCGCGTCGACTACGTGTCAAAGTGGGTAGAGGCAATAGCAACAACTGAGAACGACCACAAGGTGGTCAAGAACTTCGAAGAAAAATATTTTCACGCGGTTTGGTTGTCCACGAGCCCTCATCGGTGACGAGGGAACTCACACGCAATACTCCACTAGAAAAGATCTTAGAACGATATGGGGTAAAACACAAAGCTGCTACCCCTATCACCCTCGACGAGTGGACAAGTTGAAGTGAGTAACCGAAGCCCGAAGAACATTCTTTAGAAGACGGTGAATTCTAATAGGACGGATTGGAGTCAGAAACTGGATGATGTGCTCTGGGCCTACAGGATAGCTTTCAAGACTCCTATTGGCACGTCTCCGTTTCAGATGGTTTATGGCAAGGCCTGCCACCGCCAATCGAGCTTGAGCACGAGCATTACGGGCTATTAAATTCTTGAATTTCGATAGCCGTTATGCGAGAGAAAAGCGATTATTGCGGTTGCGGGAGCTTGATGAGTTCGGACTCCGGAGGCCTACGAGAGCTCGAGAATCGGTAAGGAAAGGACTAAAGCGCTTCACGACAAGAAAATCAAGATTAGGGAATTCAAAGCGGGCGAGTGGGTTTTCTTGTATAATACCGGTTACATCTGTTTCTGGTAAGCTACGCGGCCGTTGGTCGGCCCCTTTGAAATCTTTCGGGTATTCCCTGAGTGGAGCGATCGATTTGAAAGATAAACGGGGCGGGTTGTTCGAGTAAATGGTCATCGGTTAAAACACTATATTGGTCAACAAAAGGAACGACCGGTGGTTTTCTATACGAACGACGTCCTTAGTCAAACCGGCTCCGATCCTTCGGCACCCGATGATTTACATCTCTGTGAGTTCTTTGATGATGTTGTGCTCCCCGATGTTGCACCTCGGCTTGTGAAACGAAACCTAAAAAGAAGAAGAGAAGAATCACAGGTACGAAGTGGATACAGAAGTTTGATGATATGGCCAAGATGTTGGCGAGACTTTGTTCTGTGGGTTCCGCCTGTTGACCCCGAGAAGGTCGAGAATAATTCCGGGATGAGGCTTCACGGCTCCGACCCCGGTTGAGTTTTATTGGTTAGTCGAGCTCCCGACTATAATTAAGCCCTACTAGGACGGTAACCTAGATATCTTTTTCTTTTTGTTTGTAGTTTATTTTTGCTTTGTTTCTCTTGTTGGTTGCTAATGTTTTCCACCTAGCAGTTTCTGACTATGGATCTGTACTTGGACGATTGCCCACATCATGACCCCTGTTTGTTTCTTTTTTATTTCCTCATGGACCCCAGTATCTCTCGATATTACATTTGTGCACTACATTTCACATAGATTCGGTTATTATCAATTTTTGCATTGCTTCTGCTTTGTTCCATGATATTGCCTTGTCTATCATCTTTTGTGCCCCTAGCCCCGAGGTACGTCTTGTTTCCCCATGTGTGCAGGATATTTGCGATAGCGATTGTGAGCTTTCAGATGATATCAGTTTACCGGTGGATGGTCCACAGTCTACTGATTTCTTCAAGCATTTATGGATCTGACTCGCGACCACTTCCAGAATTGCAACTTTCGAATTACAACCAGCTAAGTTTTTCTTATTTTGCACATGCTGAGGACATCATGTAACTTAAGTGTGGGGGAGGGTTTATTGGTTTGTTTCTTGGTTTGTTTTACATGTTATCTAGTTTTGCTCCTTTGAAAAATTTGACAAAATTTTTGAAAATTTGTGAGTCCCGAGTAACTTCAATGACATGCTAGTTTTGTAATTTGGCACCTTTAATTGTTATCAGTAGTCATATCATGTTCTAAGAATAGGTTTGGTAGATCAGATACTCACTTGAACCTCAGTACATGAACCTGTTAGATGAGGAACCAAAAATATAAAATAGTCTCCGGTTAGTTAAGGGATAGCCAATTCTAGCTGCAGATAAACACTTACTTAGCACTGATGAACGTTAAGAACTTGTACTATACTCACGAGTTAGAATCTAAGTACCTTAGTGTTCTTGAGAACCTTAAAAGTCTTGAATGTGTTAGAAATGATACACGACCGGGAGTTTCCAAAGAGTTTGAAAAAAAGAAAAATTTTGAAAATTTTGAAAAATTAAATTACGGAAGTTGTTTGCGACTATCACCTCGAGTCCATTTGGATCTTTTGCCCCAATTGGGGAGTGTGGTTTACCTTGGACGGTATAGGTTTGAGTGATCTCACGGTGATGTTGCCTCTAAAGTAGGGGAGAGTGTTATACTTTTGAGACGCGACGATGGAAGAAAATATAGGCCTTTTGGAACTCTAAGTCGAGTTGATCTAAACCCGAGTAGAGACACGAAAGGTATTTTCTTGGCACCAAGTAAAGGAATTTAAATGTGAGTTGGTTACTTTGTTCTTGATAAATAGTTTTTGTAGGGTAAGTCTTTGTAGGCGAACGAACTTCGTTTATTTAACCGGATGAATGTTAGTGCTTGATTTAATACATCAAGAGAGGATCGGTGGAAGTTTAGCGGGTTCGACACACAAAATCAACGAGTGAGTTCGATTTGCTAGATACTAGCTTGATGTGAGCATGACTACATCTCGTGTCAAATTATGTGGGTTTTTGATAGTTTGTCGTTGTTTGTTTTGCTCGGGGACAAGCAAAAATCTAAGTATGGGGGAGTTGTTTAGGGTATATTTTACTATATTTTCGGGCTTAATCCCTAAACAATTTACCTTGTTTTTAAAGGAAATAAATGAGAAAAGCATGTTTTTAACCAATAAATTCATATAATGTTCATTGAGGGTTTATAATTTAATTAGGAGGAAATATTGGGATTAAATGTTATTTTGTTACACATTTTATTATTATTATTACTCGATGACTTGGTGTAACAATAATTTTGCAGAAAATAAAGAAATGCAAGGGGATATTATTTATTGAGAAGATTTATGTCATTCAATCAAGGATTTCAAAATAAAGAAGAAAATCGGATCAGCATTTGAAGGATAAATCAGATCAGAGCGAAAGAGTGGAGTGGGGAACATGTTTTACGAAGCACAGTGTGAACGCAGAGAAGTGGTACGCTCGGTCGACCGAGCCGTGCTATTCGGTCGACCGAGCCGTGCTATTCGGTCGACCGAGCCTGGACGTTCGGTCTACCGAGGCTGCAGAAATTAATCCGACGCGTTTTCTAGATCCTTCCCTATGTCGGCCACAAACTCCTATATAAGCGGCATCCATTCGAGCAGAAACGGACATCCAGAAACATCAGAAAATTAGTATAGCAATTAGCAATAAATTAGATTCATAGATAGTCTTTCTTTTATTTTTCTTTCCATTTCAATTCAGCAAATAAGGATGTTTTTGAAGAAGATGAGTGGCTAAAGGCCCGAGGCTAGAACCACCAATGTGAAGCCACCATCGCCGGAATAAACAAGGATTTTTGCATTTATTCGTTCTAGTAAGTTTCTTGTTCTTCCTTCATGTTTTGAATTGTTATGTGCAATGTGTATGACTATACTTGTGTTGCATACTGATTGAATTTAGACATACGATAGTTGATAAATTCATAGATTGCCGTGAAGGAGAGTGATAATATTTCTTCTAACAAACGAAAGTTGAGGGAGAATATTGTTAGATTAGGATTTTATATCCATATCTCTGTTCCGTAAATTCGTTAGTTGCATCGAGAGGTGGACTAGTTAACGGTGTTAAATCGAGAGAGGAAACGCCTTTTTAGTAGATAATAATCCAAGGCTTGCAAACGAATGTGCGTCTTTCTTGTTAATTTCGGTGGGGTGATGGATCAACGGTGCTTCTAGTTGTTTAATTATAATTGTTACGGAAAGATTTGTTACGTGCTAGTTTTTATTTTCAATTTTCAAACTCTTTGTTTTATTGTTTTTTAATCCAAGATCGTAGTCATCAACCTTACAAAAGAAATCGAAAGCAAAAACACTATTTTCGTACAAGTCCCTGCGGATACGACCCGGTTACATCACTAAAGCTGCGAACCTTCGCACTTGGGGTTGACATCGGTTTTATTTATTATATTTTATCACTGCTTTGCATAAAACCGCAAACACCTTCCAGAAAAAAAATGTCTTTTTCCCTAATAACGAGTTGACATCACCGGAAATTTGTGTTTTCCCTTTATAACGAGTAGAAATTTGTATTTTTTCTTTGGTAACGAGTTCGAATTCATGTTTTCTTCTTATTAACGAGTTCAAATTTGTGTTTTTCACTCGTAACGAGTTGTCCTTCCAGAAAAAATGTCTTTTTCCCGAATAACGAGTTGACATCGCCGGAAATTTGTGTTTTCCCTTTATAACGAGTAGAAATTTGTGTTGTTTATTTGGTAACGAGTTCAAATTCATGTTTTATTCTTATTAACGAGTTCAAATTTGTGTTTTTCTCTGGTAACGAGTTGTCCTTCCAGAAAAAATGTCTTTTTCCCTAATAACGAGTTGACATCACCGGAAATTTGTGTTTTCCCTTTATAACGAGTAGAAATTTGTGTTTTTTCTTTGGTAACGAGTTCAAATTCATGTTTTCTTCCTATTAACGAGTTCAAATTTGTGTTTTTCTCTGGTAACGTGTTGTCCTTGCAGATAAAATGTCTTTTTCCCTAATAACGAGTTGACATCGGCGGAAATTTGTGTTTTCCCTTTATAACGAGTAGAAATTTGTGTTTTTTCTTTGGTAACGAGTTCGAATTCATGTTTTCTTCTTATTAACGAGTTCAAATTTTTGTTTTTCTCTTGTAACAAGTTGTCCTTCCAGAAAAATGCCTTTTTCCCTAATAACGAGTTGACATAACCGAAAATTTGTGTTTTCCCTTTATAACGAGTAGAAATTTGTGTTTTTTCTTTGGTAACGAGTTCGAATTCATGTTTTCTTCTTATTAACGAGTTCAAATTTGTGTTTTTCTCTGGTAACGAGTTGTCCTTCCAGAAAAAATGTCTTTTTCCGTAATAACGAGTTGACGTCATCGGAAATTTGTGTTTTCCCTTTATAACGAGTAGAAATTTGTGTTTTTTCTTTGGTAACGAGTTTGAATTCATGTTTTCTTCTTATTAACGAGTTCAAATTTGTGTTTTTCTCTGGTAACGAGTTGTCCTTCCAAAAAAAATGTCTTTTTCCTTAATAACGAGTTCACAACGCCGGAAATTTGTGTTTTCCCTTTATAACGAGTAGAAATTTGTGTTTTTTCTTTGGTAACGAGTTCAAATTCATGTTTTCTACTATTTAACGAGTTCAAATTTGTGCTTTTCTCTAGTAACAAGTTGTCCTTGTAGATTAAATGTTTTTTTTTCCCTAATAACGAGTTGACATCGCCGAAAATTTGTGTGTTTTTCTCTTTATACCGAGTAAAAATTTGTGTTTTTTTCCTTGGTAACGAGTTCGAATTCATGTTTTCTTCTTATTAACGAGTTCAAATTTGTGTTTTTCTCTGGTAACGAGTTGTCCTTCTAGAAAAAAATGTCTTTTTCCCTAATAACGAGTTGACATCGCCGGAAATTTGAGTTTTCCCTTTATAACGAGTAAAAATTTGTGTTTTTTCTTTGGTAACGAGTTCGAATTCATGTTTTCTTCTTATTAACGAGTTCAAATTTGTGTTTTTATCTGGTAACGAGTTGTCCTTCCAGAAAAAAAATGTCTTTTTCCCTAATAACGAGTAGACATCGCCGGAAATTTGTGTTTTCCTTTTATAACGAGTAGAAATTTGTGTTTTTTCTTTGGTAACGAGTTCAAATTCATGTTTTCTTGTTATTAACGAGTTCAAATTTGTGTTTTTCTTGGGTAACGAGTTTTCCTTCTATAAAAAAATGCCTTTTTCCCTAGTAACAAGTTGACATCGCCGGAAATTTGTGTTTTCCCTTTATAACGAGTAAAAATTTGTGTTTTTTCTTTGGTAACGAGTTCGAATTCATGTTTTCTTCTTATTAACGAGTTCAAATTTGTGTTTTTCTCTGGTAACGAGTTGTCCTTGCAGATAAAATGTCTTTTTCCCTAATAACGAGTTGACATCGCCGGAAATTTGTGTTTTCCCTTTATAACGAGTAGAAATTTGTGTTTTTTCTTTGGTTAGAGCTCGAATTCATGTTTTCTTCTTATTAACGAGTTCAAATTTGTGTTTTTCTCTGGTAACGAGTTGTTCTTCCAGAAAAAAAAAAGTCTTTTTCCCTAATAACGAGTTGACATCGCCGGAAATTTGTTTTCCCCTTTATAACGAGTAGAAATTTGTGTTTTTTCTTTGGTAACGAGTTCGAATTCATGTTTTCTTCTATTTAACGAGTTCAAATTTGTGTTTTTCTCTGGTAACGAGTTGTCCTTGCAGATAAAATGTTTTTCCCTAATAACGAGTTGACATCGCCGGAAATTTGTGTTTTCTCTTTATAACGAGTAAAAATTTGTGTTTTCCCTTTATAATGAGTAAAAATTTGTGTTTTTTCTTTGGTAACGAGATCGAATTCATTTTTTCTTCTTATTAACAAGTTCAAATTTGTGTTTTTCACTGGTAACGAGTAGTCCTTCCAGAAAAAATGTCTTTTTCCCGAATAACGAGTTGACATCGCCGGAAATTTGTGTTTTCCTATATAACGAGTAGAAATTTGTGTTTTTTATTTGGTAACAAGTTCGAATTCATGCTTTCTTCTTATTAACGAGTTCAAATTTGTGTTTTTCTCTGGTAACGAGTTGTCCTTCCAGAAAAAATGTCTTTTTCCCTAATAACGAGTTGACATCACCGGAAATTTGTGTTTTCCCTTTATAACGAGTAGAAATTTGTTTTTTTTCTTTGGTAACGAGTTCGAATTCTTGTTTTCTTCTTATTAACGAGTTCGAATTTGTGTTTTTCTCTGGTAACGTGTTGTCCTTGCAGATAAAATGTCTTTTTCCCTAATAATGAGTTGACATCGGCGGAAATTCGTGTTTTCCCTTTATAACGAGTAGAAATTTGTGTTTTTTCTTTGTTAACGAGTTCGAATTCATGTTTTTTCTTCTTATTAACGAGTTCAAATATTTGTTTTTATCTGGTAACGAGTTGTCCTTCCAGGAAAAAATGTCTTTTTCCCTAATAACGAGTTGACATCGGCAGAAATTTGTGTTTCCCTTTATAACGAGTAGAAATTTGTGTTTTTTCTTTGGTAACGAGTTCGAATTCATGTTTTCTTGTTATTAACGAGTTCAAAATTGTGTTTTTCTCGGGTAATGAGTTGTCTTTCCAGAAAAAAATGCCTTTTTCCCTATTAACGAGTTGACATCGCCGGAAATTTGTGTTTTCTCTTTATAACGAGTAGAAATTTGTGTTTTTTCTTTGGTAACGAGTTCGAATTCATGTTTTCTTCTTATTAACGAGTTCAAATTTGTGTTTTTCTTGGTAACGAGTAGTCCTTCCAGAAAAAATGTCTTTTTCCCGAATAACGAGTTGACATCGCCGGAAATTTGTGTTTTCCCTTTATAACGAGTAGAAATTTATGTTTTTTCTTTGGTAACGAGTTCAAATTCATGTTTTCTTCTTATTAACGAGTTCAAATTTGTGTTTTTCTCTGTTAACGAGTTGTCCTTCCAGAAAAAATGTCTTTTTCCCTAATAACGAGTTGACATCACCGGAAATTTGTGTTTCCCTTTATAACGAGTAAAAATTTGTGTTTTTTCTTTGGTAACGAGTTCAAATTCATGTTTTCTTCTTATTAACGAGTTCAAATTTGTGTTTTTCTCTGGTAACGTGTTGTCCTTGCAGATAAAATGTCTTTTTCCCTAATAACGAGTTGACATCGGCGGAAATTTGTGTTTTCCCTTTATAACGAGTAGAAATTTGTGTTTTTTCTTTGGTAACGAGTTCGAATTCATGTTTACTTCTTATTAACGAGTTCAAATTTTTGTTTTTCTCTTGTAACAAGTTGTCCTTCCAGAAAAATGTCTTTTTCCCTAATAACGAGTTGACATCACCGAAAATTTGTGTTTTCCCTTTATAACGTGTAGAAATTTGTGTTTTTTCTTTGGTAACGAGTTCGAATTCATGTTTTCTTCTTATTAACGAGTTCAAATTTGTGTTTTTCTCTGGTAACGAGTTGTCCTTCCAGAAAAAATGTCTTTTTCCCTAATAACGAGTTGACATCATCGGAAATTTGTGTTTTCCCTTTATAACGAGTTCGAATTCATGTTTTCTTCTTATTAACGATTTCAAATTTGTTTTTTCTCTCGGTAACGAGTAGTCCTTCCAGAAAATGTCTTTTTCCCGAATAACGAGTTGACATCGCCGGAAATTTGTGTTTTCCCTTTATAACGAGTAGAAATTTATGTTTTTTCTTTGGTAACGAGTTCGAATTCATGTTTTTTCTACTTATTAACGAGTTCAAATATTTGTTTTTCTCTTGTAACGAGTTGTCCTTCCAGAAAAAAATGTCTTTTTCCCTAATAACGAGTTGACATAACCGAAAATTTGTGTTTTCCCTTTATAACGAGTAGAAATTTGTGTTTTCTCTTTGGTAACGAGTTCGAATTCATGTTTTCTTCTTATTAACGAATTCAAATTTGTGTTTTTTCTCACAGTAACGAGTTGTCCTTCCGGAAAAAAATGTCTTTTTCCCTAATAACGAGTTGACATCATCGGAAATTTATGTTTTCCCTTTATAACGAGTAGAAATTTGTGTTTTTTCTTTGGTAACGAGTTCGAATTCATGTTTTCTTCTTATTAACGAGTTCAAATTTGTGTTTTTCTCTGGTAAAGAGTTGTCCTTCCAGAAAAAATGTCTTTTTCCGTAATATTGAGTTGACGTCATCAGAAATTGGTGTTTTCCCTTTATAACGAGTAGAAATTTGTGTTTTTTCTTTGGTAACGAGTTTTAATTCATGTTTTCTTCTAATTAACGAGTTCAAATTTGTGTTTTTCTCTGGTAACGAGTTGTCCTTCAAGAAAAAATGTCTTTTTCCTTAATAACGAGTTCACAACGCCGGAAATTTGTGTTTTCCCTTTATAACGAGTAGAAATTTGTGTTTTTTCTTTGGTAACGAGTTCAAATTCATGTTTTCTTCTATTTAACGAGTTCAAATTTGTGCTTTTCTCTGGTAACAAGTTGTCCTTGTAGATTAAATGTTTTTTTTCCCTAATAACGAGTTGACATCGCCGGAAATTTATGTTTTTTCTCTTTATAACGAGTAAAAATTTGTGTTTTTTCTTTGGTAACGAGTTCGAATTCATGTTTTCTTCTTATTAACGAGTTCAAATTTGTGTTTTTCTCTGGTAACGAGTTGTTCTTCTAGAAAAAAATGTCTTTTTCCCTAATAACGAGTTGACATCGCCGGAAATTTGTGTTTTCCCTTTATAACGAGTAAAAATTTGTGTTTTTTCTTTGGTAACGAGTTCGAATTCATGTTTTCTTCTTATTAACGAGTTCAAATTTGTGTTTTTCTCTCGGTAACGAGTTGTCCTTCCAGAAAAAATGTCTTTTTCCCTAATAACGAGTTGACATCGCCGGAAATTTGTGTTTTCCCTTTATAACGAGTAGAAATTTGTGTTTTTTCTTTGGTAACGAGTTCGAAATCATGTTTTCTTCTTATTAACGAGTTCAAATTTGTGTTTTTCTCTGGTAACGAGTTGTCCTTCCGGAAAAATGTCTTTTTCCTTAATAACGAGTTGACATCGCCGGAAATTGTGTTTTCCCTTTATAACGAGTAGAAATTTGTGTTTTTCTTTGTAACGAGTTCGAATTCATATTTTCTTCTATTTAACGAGTTCAAATTTGTGTTTTTCTCTGGTAACAAGTTGTCCTTGTAGATTAAATGTTTTTTCCCTAATAACGAGTTGACATCGCCGGAAATTTGTGTTTTCTCTTTATAACGAGTAAAAATTTGTGTTTTTTCTTTGGTAACGAGTTCGAATTCATGTTTTCTTCTTATTAACGAGTTCAAATTTGTGTTTTTCTCTAGTAACAAGTTGTCCTTCCAGAAAATATGTCTTTTTCCCTAATAACGAGTTGACATCGCCGGAAATTTGTGTTTTCCCTTTATAATGAGTAAAAATTTGTGTTTTTTCTTTGGTAACGAATTCGAATTCATGTTTTCTTCTTATTAACGAGTTCAAATTTGTGTTTTTCTCTGGTAACGAGTTGTCCTTCCAGAAAAAATGTCTTTTTCCCTAATAACGAGTTGACATCGCCGGAAATTTGTGTTTTCCCTTTATAACGAGTAGAAATTTGTGTTTTTTCTTTGGTAACGAGTTCGAATTCATGTTTTCTTCTTATTAACGAGTTCAAATTTGTGTTTTTCTCTGGTAATGAGTTGTCCTTCTAGAAAAAAATGTCTTTTTCCCTAATAACGAGTTGACATCGCCGGAAATTTGTGTTTTCCCTTTATAACGAGTAGAAATTTGTGTTTTTTCTTTGGTAACGAGTTCGAATTCATGTTTTATTCTTATTAACGAGTTCAAATTTGTGTTTTTCTCTGGTAACGAGTTGTCCTTCTAGAAAAAAATGTCTTTTTCCCTAATAACGAGTTGACATCGCCGGAAATTTGTATTTTCCCTTTATAACGAGTAGAAATTTGTGTTTTTTCTTTGGTAACGAGTTCAAATTCATGTTTTCTTCTTATTAACGAGTTCAAATTTGTGTTTTCTACGGTAATGAGTTGTCCTTCCAGGAAAAAAATGTCTTTTTCCCTAATAACGAGTTGACATCACCGGAAATTTGTGTTTTCCCTTTATAACGAGTAGAAATTTGTGTTTTTTCTTTGGTAACGAGTTCAAATTCATGTTTTCTTCTTATTAACGAGTTCAAATTTGTGTTTTTCACTGGTAACGAGTTGTCCTTCCAGAAAAAATGTCTTTTTCCCTAATAACGAGTTGACATCATAGGAAATTTGTGTTTTCCCTTTATAACGAGTAGAAATTTGTGTTTTTTCTTTGGTAACGAGTTCAAATTCATGTTTTATTCTTATTAACGAGTTCAAATTTGTGTTTTTCTCGGTAACGAGTTGTCCTTCCGGAAAAAATGTCTTTTTCCCTAATAACGAGTTGACATCACCGGAAATTTGTGTTTTCCCTTTATAACGAGTAGAAATTTGTGTTTTTTCTTTGGTAACGAGTTCAAATTCATGTTTTCTTCTTATTAACGAGTTCAAATTTGTGTTTTTCTCTCGGTAACGTGTTGTCCTTGCGGATAAAATGTCTTTTTCCCTAATAACGAGTTGACATCGGCGGAAATTTGTGTTTTCCCTTTATAACGAGTAGAAATTTGTGTTTTTTCTTTGGTAACGAGTTCGAATTCATGTTTTCTTCTTATTAACGAGTTCAAATTTTTGTTTTTCTTTTGTAACAAGTTGTCCTTCCAGAAAAATGCCTTTTTCCTTAATAACGAGTTGACATAACCGAAAATTTGTGTTTTCCCTTTATAACGAGTAGAAATTTGTGTTTTTTCTTTGGTAACGAGTTCGAATTCATGTTTTCTTCTTATTAACGAGTTCAAATTTGTGTTTTTCTCTGGTAACGAGTTGTCCTTCCGAGAAAAAATGTCTTTTTCCCTAATAACGAGTTGACATCATCGGAAATTTGTGTTTTCCCTTTATAACGAGATTTGTGTTTTTTCGAATTCATGTTTTCTTCTTATTAACTAGTTCAAATTTGTGTTTTTCTCTGGTAACGAGTTGTCCTTCCAGAAAAAAATGTCTTTTTCCCTAATAACGAGTTGACATCGCCGGAAATTTGTGTTTTCCCTTTATAACGAGTAGAAATTTGTGTTTTTTCTTTGGTAACGAGTTCAAATTCATGTTTTCTTCTATTTAACGAGTTCAAATTTGTGTTTTTCTCTGGTAACGAGTTGTCCTTGTAGATTAAATGTTTTTTCCCTAATAACGAGTTGACATTGCCGGAAATTTGTGTTTTCTCTTTATAACGAGTAAAAATTTGTGTTTTTTCTTTGGTAACGAGTTCGAATTCATGTTTTCTTCTTATTAACGAGTTCAAATTTGTGTTTTTATCTGGTAACGAGTTGTCCTTCCAGAAAAAAAATGTCTTTTTCCCTAATAACGAGTAGACATCGCCGGAAATTTGTGTTTTCCTTTTATAACGAGTAGAAATTTGTGTTTTTTCTTTGGTAACGAGTTCAAATTCATGTTTTCTTGTTATTAACGAGTTCAAATTTGTGTTTTTCTTGGGTAACGAGTTTTCCTTCTATAAAAAAATGCCTTTTTCCCTAATAACAAGTTGACATCGCCGGAAATTTGTGTTTTCCCTTTATAACGAGTAAAAATTTGTGTTTTTTCTTTGGTAACGAGTTCGAATTCATGTTTTCTTCTTATTAACGAGTTCAAATTTGTGTTTTTCTCTGGTAACGAGTTGTCCTTGCAGATAAAATGTCTTTTTCCCTAATAACGAGTTGACATCGCCGGAAATTTGTGTTTTCCCTTTATAACGAGTAGAAATTTGTGTTTTTTCTTTGGTTAGAGCTCGAATTCATGTTTTCTTCTTATTAACGAGTTCAAATTTGTGTTTTTCTCTGGTAACGAGTTGTCCTTCCAGAAAAAAATGTCTTTTTCCCTAATAACGAGTTGACATTGCCGGAAATTTGTGTTTTCCCTTTATAACGAGTAGAAATTTGTGTTTTTTCTTTGGTAACGAGTTCGAATTCATGTTTTCTTCTATTTAACGAGTTCAAATTTGTGTTTTTCTCTGGTAACGAGTTGTCCTTTCTGATAAAATGTTTTTTCCCTAATAACGAGTTGACATCGCCGGAAATTTGTGTTCTCTTTATAACGAGTAAAAATTTGTGTTTTCCCTTTATAATGAGTAAAAATTTGTGTTTTTTCTTTGGTAACGAGTTCGAATTCATGTTTTCTTCTTATTAACAAGTTCAAATTTGTGTTTTTCTCACGGTAACGAGTTGTCCTTCCGGAAAAAATGTCTTTTTCCCGAATAACGAGTTGACATCGCCGGAAATTTGTGTTTTCCTATATAACGAGTAGAAATTTGTGTTTTTTATTTGGTAACAAGTTCGAATTCATGTTTTCTTCTTATTAACGAGTTCAAATTTGTGTTTTTCTCGGTAACGAGTTGTCCTTCAGAAAAAATGTCTTTTTCCCTAATAACGAGTTGACATCACCGGAAATTTGTGTTTTCCCTTTATAACGAGTAGAAATTTGTGTTTTTTTCTTTGGTAACGAGTTCGAATTCATGTTTTCTTCTTATTAACGAGTTCGAATTTGTGTTTTTCTCTCGGTAACGTGTTGTCCTTGCGGATAAAATGTCTTTTTCCCTAATAATGAGTTGACATCGGCGGAAATTTGTGTTTTCCCTTTATAACGAGTAGAAATTTGTGTTTTTTCTTTGTTAACGAGTTCGAATTCATGTTTTTCTTCTTATTAACGAGTTCAAATTTTGTTTTTTCTGGTAACGAGTTGTCCTTCCAGAAAAAATGTCTTTTTCCCTAATAACGAGTTGACATCGGCGGAAATTTGTGTTTCCCTTTATAACGAGTAGAAATTTGTGTTTTTTCTTTGGTAACGAGTTCGAATTCATGTTTTCTTCTTATTAACGAGTTCAAATTTGTGTTTTTCTCTGGTAATGAGTTGTCTTTCCAGAAAAAAAATGTCTTTTTCCCTAATAACGAGTTGACATCGCCGGAAATTTGTGTTTTCTCTTTATAACGAGTAGAAATTTGTGTTTTTTCTTTGGTAACGAGTTCGAATTCATGTTTTCTTCTTATTAACGAGTTCAAATTTGTGTTTTTCTCTGGTAACGAGTTGTCCTTCCAGAAAAAATGTCTTTTTCCCGAATAACGAGTTGACATCGCCGGAAATTTGTGTTTTCCCTTTATAACGAGTAGAAATTTGTGTTTTTTCTTTGGTAACGAGTTCAAATTCATGTTTTCTTCTTATTAACGAGTTCAAATTTGTGTTTTTCTCTGGTAACGAGTTGTCCTTCCAGAAAAAATGTCTTTTTCCCTAATAACGAGTTGACATCACCGGAAATTTGTGTTTCCCTTTATAACGAGTAAAAATTTGTGTTTTTTCTTTGGTAACGAGTTCAAATTCATGTTTTCTTCTTATTAACGAGTTCAAATTTGTGTTTTTCTCGGTAACGTGTTGTCCTTGCGGATAAAATGTCTTTTTCCCTAATAACGAGTTGACATCGGCGGAAATTTGTGTTTTCCCTTTATAACGAGTAGAAATTTGTGTTTTTTCTTTGGTAACGAGTTCGAATTCATGTTTACTTCTTATTAACGAGTTCAAATTTTTGTTTTTCTCTTGTAACAAGTTGTCCTTCCAGAAAAATGTCTTTTTCCCTAATAACGAGTTGACATCACCGAAAATTTGTGTTTTCCCTTTATAACGTGTAGAAATTTGTGTTTTTTCTTTGGTAACGAGTTCGAATTCATGTTTTCTTCTTATTAACGAGTTCAAATTTGTGTTTTTCTCTGGTAACGAGTTGTCCTTCCAGAAAAAATGTCTTTTTCCCTAATAACGAGTTGACATCATCGGAAATTTGTGTTTTCCCTTTATATAGAAACGAGTTCGAATTCATGTTTTCTTCTTATTAACGAGTTCAAATTTGTGTTTTTCTCACGGTAACGAGTAGTCCTTCCGAAAAAATGTCTTTTTCCCGAATAACGAGTTGACATCGCCGGAAATTTGTGTTTTCCCTTTATAACGAGTAGAAATTTATGTTTTTTCTTTGGTAACGAGTTCGAATTCATGTTTTTTCTACTTATTAACGAGTTCAAATATTTGTTTTTCTCTTGTAACGAGTTGTCCTTCCAGAAAAAAATGTCTTTTTCCCTAATAACGAGTTGACATAACCGAAAATTTGTGTTTTCCCTTTATAACGAGTAGAAATTTGTGTTTTTCTTTGGTAACGAGTTCGAATTCATGTTTTCTTCTTATTAACGAGTTCAAATTTGTGTTTTTCTCTGGTAACGAGTTGTCCTTCCAGAAAAAATGTCTTTTTCCCTAATAACGAGTTGACATCATCGGAAATTTATGTTTTCCCTTTATAACGAGTAGAAATTTGTGTTTTTTCTTTGGTAACGAGTTCGAATTCATGTTTTCTTCTTATTAACGAGTTCAAATTTGTGTTTTTCTCTGGTAAAGAGTTGTCCTTCCAGAAAAAATGTCTTTTTCCGTAATATTGAGTTGACGTCATCAGAAATTTGTGTTTTCCCTTTATAACGAGTAGAAATTTGTGTTTTTTCTTTGGTAACGAGTTTTAATTCATGTTTTCTTCTAATTAACGAGTTCAAATTTGTGTTTTTCTCTGGTAACGAGTTGTCCTTCAAGAAAAAATGTCTTTTTCCTTAATAACGAGTTCACAACGCCGGAAATTTGTGTTTTCCCTTTATAACGAGTAGAAATTTGTGTTTTTTCTTTGGTAACGAGTTCAAATTCATGTTTTCTTCTATTTAACGAGTTCAAATTTGTGCTTTTCTCACGGTAACAAGTTGTCCTTGTAGATTAAATGTTTTTTTTTCCCTAATAACGAGTTGACATCGCCGGAAATTTATGTTTTTTCTCTTTATAACGAGTAAAAATTTGTGTTTTTTCTTTGGTAACGAGTTCGAATTCATGTTTTCTTCTTATTAACGAGTTCAAATTTGTGTTTTTCTCTGGTAACGAGTTGTTCTTCTAGAAAAAAATGTCTTTTTCCCTAATAACGAGTTGACATCGCCGGAAAAATGTGTTTTCCCTTTATAACGAGTAAAAATTTGTGTTTTTTCTTTGGTAACGAGTTCGAATTCATGTTTTCTTCTTATTAACGAGTTCAAATTTGTGTTTTTCTCTGGTAACGAGTTGTCCTTCCAGAAAAAAAATGTCTTTTTCCCTAATAACGAGTTGACATCACCGGAAATTTGTGTTTTCCCTTTATAACGAGTAGAAATATGTGTTTTTTCTTTGGTAACGAGTTCGAAATCATGTTTTCTTCTTATTAACGAGTTCAAATTTGTGTTTTTCTCTGGTAACGAGTTGTCCTTCCAGAAAAATGTCTTTTTCCTTAATAACGAGTTCACAACGCCGGAAATTCGTGTTTTCCCTTTATAACGAGTAGAAATTTGTGTTTTTGCTTTGCTAACGAGTTCGAATTCATATTTTCTTCTATTTAACGAGTTCAAATTTGTGTTTTTCTCTGGTAACAACTTGTCCTTGTAGATTAAATGTTTTTTTCCCTAATAACGAGTTGACATCGCCGGAAATTTGTGTTTTCTCTTTATAACGAGTAAAAATTTGTGTTTTTTCTTTGGTAACGAGTTCGAATTCATGTTTTCTTCTTATTAACGAGTTCAAATTTGTGTTTTTCTCTAGTAACAAATTGTCCTTCTAGAAAATATGTCTTTTTCCCTAATAACGAGTTGACATCGCCGGAAATTTGTGTTTTCCCTTTATAATGAGTAAAAATTTGTGTTTTTTCTTTGGTAACGAATTCGAATTCATGTTTTCTTCTTATTAACGAGTTCAAATTTGTGTTTTTCTCTGGTAACGAGTTGTCCTTCCAGAAAAAAATGTCTTTTTCCCTAATAACGAGTTGACATCGCCGGAAATTTGTGTTTTCCCTTTATAACGAGTAGAAATTTGTGTTTTTTCTTTGGTAACGAGTTCGAATTCATGTTTTCTTCTTATTAACGAGTTCAAATTTGTGTTTTTCACTGGTAATGAGTTGTCCTTCTAGAAAAAAATGTCTTTTTCCCTAATAACGAGTTGACATCGCCGGAAATTTGTGTTTTCCCTTTATAACGAGTAGAAATTTGTGTTTTTTCTTTGGTAACGAGTTCGAATTCATGTTTTCTTCTTATTAACGAGTTCAAATTTGTGTTTTTCTCTGGTAACGAGTTGTCCTTCTAGAAAAAAATGTCTTTTTCCCTAATAACGAGTTGACATCGCCGGAAATTTGTATTTTCCCTTTATAACGAGTAGAAATTTGTGTTTTTTCTTTGGTAACGAGTTCAAATTCATGTTTTCTTCTTATTAACGAGTTCAAATTTGTGTTGTTCTCTGGTAATGAGTTGTCGTTCCAGAAAAAAAATGTCTTTTTCCCTAATAACGAGTTGACATCACCGGAAATTTGTGTTTTCCCTTTATAACGAGTAGAAATTTGTGTTTTTTCTTTGGTAACGAGTTCAAATTCATGTTTTCTTCTTATTAACGAGTTCAAATTTGTGTTTTTCACGGTAACGAGTTGTCCTTCCCAGAAAAAATGTCTTTTTCCCGAATAACGAGTTGACATCATAGGAAATTTGTGTTTTCCCTTTATAACGAGTAGAAATTTGTGTTTTTTCTTTGGTAACGAGTTCAAATTCATGTTTTATTCTTATTAACGAGTTCAAATTTGTGTTTTTCTCTGGTAACGAGTTGTCCTTCCAGAAAAAATGTCTTTTTCCCTAATAACGAGTTGACATCACCGGAAATTTGTGTTTTCCCTTTATAACGAGTAGAAATTTGTGTTTTTTCTTTGGTAACGAGTTCAAATTCATGTTTTCTTCTTATTAACGAGTTCAAATTTGTGTTTTTCTCTGGTAACGTGTTGTCCTTGCAGATAAAATGTCTTTTTCCCTAATAACGAGTTGACATCGGCGGAAATTTGTGTTTTCCCTTTATAACGAGTACGAGTTCGAATTCATGTTTTCTTCTTATTAACGAGTTCAAATTTTTGTTTTAATTTTTGTAACAAGTTGTCCTTCCAGAAAAATGCCTTTTTCCTTAATAACGAGTTGACATAACCGAAAATTTGTGTTTTCCCTTTATAACGAGTAGAAATTTGTGTTTTTTCTTTGGTAACGAGTTCGAATTCATGTTTTCTTCTTATTAACGAGTTCAAATTTGTGTTTTTCTCTGGTAACGAGTTGTCCTTCCAGAAAAAATTTCTTTTTCCCTAATAACGAGTTGACATCATCGGAAATTTGTGTTTTCCCTTTATAACGAGTTCGAATTCATGTTTTCTTCTTATTAACTAGTTCAAATTTGAGTTTTTCTCTGGTAACGAGTTGTCCTTCCAGAAAAAAATGTCTTTTTCCCTAATAACGAGTTGACATCGCCGGAAATTTGTGTTTTCCCTTTATAACGAGTAGAAATTTGTGTTTTTTCTTTGGTAACGAGTTCAAATTCATGTTTTCTTCTATTTAACGAGTTCAAATTTGTGTTTTTCTCTGGTAACAAGTTGTCCTTGTAGATTAAATGTTTTTTTCCCTAATAACGAGTTGACATTGCCGGAAATTTGTGTTTTCTCTTTATAACGAGTAAAAATTTGTGTTTTTTCTTTGGTAACGAGTTCGAATTCATGTTTTCTTCTTATTAACGAGTTCAAATTTGTGTTTTTCTCTGGTAACGAGTTGTCCTTCTAGAAAAAAATGTCTTTTTCCCTAATAACGAGTTGACATCGCCGGAAATTTGTGTTTTCCCTTTACAACGAGTAAAAATTTGTGTTTTTTCTTTTGTAACGAGTTCGAATTCATGTTTTCTTCTTATTAACGAGTTCAAATTTGTGTTTTTCTCTGGTATCGAGTTGTCCTTCCAGAAAAAAAATGTCTTTTTCCCTAATAACGAGTTGGCATCACCGGAAATTTGTGTTTTCCCTTTATAACGAGTAGAAATTTGTATTTTTTCTTTGGTAACGAGTTCGAATTCATGTTTTCTTCTTATTAACGAGTTCAAATTTGTGTTTTTCACTGGTAACGAGTTGTCCTTCCAGAAAAAATGTCTTTTTCCCGAATAACGAGTTGACATCATAGGAAATTTGTGTTTTCCGTTTATAACGAGTAGAAATTTGTGTTTTTTCTTTGGTAACGAGTTCAAATTCATGTTTTATTCTTATTAACGAGTTCAAATTTGTGTTTTTCTCTGGTAACGAGTTGTCCTTCCAGAAAAAATGTCTTTTTCCCTAATAACGAGTTGACATCACCGGAAATTTGTGTTTTCCCTTTATAACGAGTAGAAATTTGTGTTTTTTCTTTGGTAACGAGTTCAAATTCATGTTTTCTTCTTATTAACGAGTTCAAATTTGTGTTTTTCTCTGGTAACGTGTTGTCCTTGCAGATAAAATGTCTTTTTCCCTAATAACGAGTTGACATCGTCGGAAATTTGTGTTTTCCCTTTATAACGAGTAGAAATTTGTGTTTTTTCTTTGGTAACGAGTTCGAATTCATGTTTTCTTCTTATTAACGAGTTCAAATTTTTGTTTTTCTGTTGTAACAAGTTGTCCTTCCAGAAAAATGCCTTTTTCCCTAATAACGAGTTGACATAAACGAAAATTTGTGTTTTCCCTTTATAACGAGTAGAAATTTGTGTTTTTTCTTTGGTAACGAGTTCGAATTCATGTTTTCTTCTTATTAACGAGTTCAAATTTGTGTTTTTCTCTGGTAACGAGCTGTCCTTCTAGAAAAAATGTCTTTTTCCGTAATAACGAGTTGACGTCATCGGAAATTTGTGTTTTCCCTTTATAACGAGTAGAAATTTGTGTTTTTTCTTTGGTAACGAGTTTGAATTCATGTTTTCTTCTTATTAACGAGTTCAAATTTGTGTTTTTCTTTGGTAACGAGTTGTCCTTCCAGAAAAATGTCTTTTTCCTTAATAACGAGTTCACAACGCCGGAAATTTGTGTTTTCCCTTTATAACGAGTAGAAATTTGTGTTTTTTCTTTGGTAACGAGTTCAAATTTGTGCTTTTCTCTGGTAACAAGTTGTCCTTGTAGATTAAATGTTTTTTTTCCCTAATAACGAGTTGACATCGCCGGAAATTTGTGTGTTTTTCTCTTTATACCGAGTAAAAATTTGTGTTTTTTCTTTGGTAACGAGTTCGAATTCATGTTTTCTTCTTATTAACGAGTTCAAATTTGTGTTTTCTCTCGGTAACGAGTTGTCCTTCTAGAAAAAAAATGTCTTTTTCCCTAATAACGAGTTGACATCGCCGGAAATTTGTGTTTTCCCTTTATAACGAGTAAAAATTTGTGTTTTTTCTTTGGTAACGAGTTCGAATTCATGTTTTCTTCTTATTAACGAGTTCAAATTTGTGTTTTTATGCGGTAACGAGTTGTCCTTCCGGAAAAAAATGTCTTTTTCCCTAATAACGAGTAGACATCGCCGGAAATTTGTGTTTTCCCTTTATAACGAGTAGAAATTTGTGTTTTTTCTTTGGTAACGAGTTCGAATTCATGTTTTCTTGTTATTAACGAGTTCAAATTTGTGTTTTTCTTGGGTAACGAGTTTTCCTTCCAGAAAAAAATGCCTTTTTCCCTAGTAACGAGTTGACATCGCCGGAAATTTGTGTTTTCCCTTTATAACGAGTAAAAATTTGTGTTTTTTCTTTGGTAACGAGTTCGAATTCATGTTTTCTTCTTATTAACGATTTCAAATTTGTGTTTTTCTCTGGTAACGAGTTGTCCTTGCAGATAAAATGTCTTTTTCCCTAATAACGAGTTGACATCGCCGGAAATTTGTGTTTTCCCTTTATAACGAGTAGAAATTTGTGTTTTTTCTTTGGTAACGAGTTCGAATTCATTTTTTCTTCTTACTAACAAGTTCAAATTTGTGTTTTTCTCCGGTAACGAGTTGTTCTTCCAGAAAAAAAATGTCTTTTTCCCTAATAACGAGTTGACATTGCCGGAAATTTGTGTTTTCCCTTTATAACGAGTAGAAATTTGTGTTTTTTCTTTGGTAACGAGTTCGAATTCATGTTTTCTTCTATTTAACGAGTTCAAATTTGTGTTTTTCTCTGGTAACGAGTTGTCCTTGCTGATAAAATGTTTTTTTCCCTAATAACGAGTTGACATCGCCGGAAATTTGTGTTTTCTCTTTATAACGAGTAAAAATTTGTGTTTTCCCTTTATAATGAGTAATCATTTGTGTTTTTTCTTTGGTAACGAGTTCGAATTCCTTTTTTCTTCTTATTAACGAGTTCAAATTTGTGTTTTTCACTGGTAACGAGTAGTCCTTCCAGAAAAAATGTCTTTTTCCCGAATAACGAGTTGACATCGCCGGAAATTTGTGTTTTCCTTTATAACGAGTAGAAATTTGTGTTTTTTCTTTGGTAACAAGTTCGAATTCATGCTTTCTTCTTATTAACGAGTTCAAATTTGTGTTTTTCTCTGGTAACGAGTTGTCCTTCCAGAAAAAATGTCTTTTTCCCTAATAACGAGTTGACATCACCGAAAATTTGTGTTTTCCCTTTATAACGAGTAGAAATTTGTGTTTTCTCTTTGGTAACGAGTTCGAATTCATGTTTTCTTCTTATTAACGAGTTCAAATTTGTGTTTTCTCTCGGTAACGAGTTGTCCTTCCAGAAAAAATGTCTTTTTCCTTAATAACGAGTTGACATCATCGGAAATTTGTGTTTTCCCTTTATAACGAGTAGAAATTTGTGTTTTTTCTTTGGTAACGAGTTCGAATTCATGTTTTCTTCATATTAACGAGTTCAAATTTGTGTTTTTCTCTGGTAACGAGTTGTCCTTCCAGAAAAAATGTCTTTTTCCTTAATAACGAGTTCACAACGCCGGAAATTTGTGTTTTCCCTTTATAACGAGTAGAAATTTGTGTTTTTTCTTTGGTAACGAGTTCGAATTCATGTTTTCTTCTTATTAACGAGTTCAAATTTGTGTTTTTCTCTGGTAACGAGTTGTCCTTCTAGAAAAAAATGTCTTTTTGCCTAAACGAGTTGACATCGCCGGAAATTTGTGTTTTCCCTTTATAACGAGTAAAAATTTGTGTTTTTTCTTTGGTAACGAGTTCGAATTCATGTTTTCTTCTTATTAACGAGTTCAAATTTGTGTTTTTCTCTAGTAACGAGTTGTCCTTCCAGAAAAAATGTCTTTTTCCCTAATAACGAGTTGACCTCACCGGAAATTTGTGTTTTCCCTTTTTAACGAGTAGAAATTTGTGTTTTCCCTTTATAACGATTAGAAATTTGTGTTTTTGCTTTGGTAACGAGTTCGAATTCACGTTTTCTTCTATTTAACGAGTTCAAATTTGTGTTTTTCTCTGGTAACAAGTTGTCCTTGTAGATTAAATGTTTTTTTCCCTAGTAACGAGTTGACATCGCCGCAAATTTGTGTTTTCTCTTTATATCGAGTAAAAATTTGTGTTTTTTCTTTGGTAACGAGTTCGAATTCATGTTTTCTTCTTATTAACGAGTTCAAATTTGTGTTTTTCTCAGCTAACGAGTTGTCCTTCTGGAAAAAAATGTCTTTTTCCCTAATAACGAGTTGACATCGCCGGAAATTTGTGTTTTCCCTTTATAACGAGTACAAATTTGTGTTTTTTCTTTGGTAACGAGTTCGAATTCATGTTTTCTTCTTATTAACAAGTTCAAATTTGTGTTTTTCTCTGGTAACGAGCTGTCTTTCAACAAAAAAAATGTCTTTTTCCCTAATAACGAGTTGACATCCCCGGAAATTTGTGTTTTCCCTTTATAACGAGTAGAAATTTGTGTTTTTTCTTTGGTAACGAGTTCGAATTCATGTTTTCTTCTTATTAACGAGTTCAAATTTGTGTTTTTCACTGGTAATGAGTTGTCCTTCTAGAAAAAATGTCTTTTTCCTGAATAACGAGTTGACATCGCCGGAAATTTGTGTTTTCCCTTTATAACGAGTAGAAATTTGTGTTTTTTCTTTGGTAACGAGTTCGAATTCATGTTTTCTTCTTATTAACGAGTTCAAATTTGTGTTTTTCTCTGGTAACGAGTTGTCCTTCCAGGAAAAAAAAGTTTTCTCCTTAATAACGAGTTCACAACGCCGGAAATTAGTGTTTTCCCTTTATAACGAGTAGAAATTTGTGTTTTTTCTTTGGTAACGAGTTCGAATTCATGTTTTCTTCTATTTAACGAGTTCAAATTTGTGTTTTTCTCTGGTAACAAGTTGTCCTTGTAGATTAAATGTTTTTTTCCCTAATAACGAGTTGACATCGCAGGAAATTTGTATTTTCTCTTTATCACGAGTAAAAATTTGTGTTTTTTCTTTGGTAACGAGTTCGAATTCATGTTTTCTTCTTATTAACGAGTTCAAATTTGTGTTTTCCCTTTATAATGAGTAAAAATTTGTGTTTTTTCTTTGGTAACGAGTTCGAATTCCTTTTTTCTTCTTATTAACGAGTTCAAATTTGTGTTTTTCCGGTAACGAGTAGTCCTTCCGGAAAAAATGTCTTTTTCCCGAATAACGAGTTGACATCGCCGGAAATTTGTGTTTTCCTTTATAACGAGTAGAAATTTGTGTTTTTTCTTTGGTAACAAGTTCGAATTCATGCTTTCTTCTTATTAACGAGTTCAAATTTGTGTTTTTTCTCGGTAACGAGTTGTCCTTCCGAGAAAAAATGTCTTTTTCCCTAATAACGAGTTGACATCACCGGAAATTTGTGTTTTCCCTTTATAACGAGTAGAAATTTGTGTTTTTTCTTTGGTAACGAGTTCGAATTCTTGTTTTCTTCTTATTAACGAGTTCAAATTTGTGTTTTTCTGCGGTAACGTGTTGTCCTTGCGGATTAAATGTCTTTTTCCCTAATAACGAGTTGACATCGGCGGAAATTTGTGTTTTCCCTTTATAACGAGTAGAAATTTGTGTTTTTTCTTTGGTAACGAGTTCGAATTCATGTTTTTTCTTCTTATTAACGAGTTCAAATATTTGTTTTTCTCTTGTAACGAGTTGTCCTTCCAGAAAAAATGTCTTTTTCCTTAATAACGAGTTGACATCATCGGAAATTTGTGTTTTCCCTTTATAACGAGTAGAAATTTGTGTTTTTTCTTTGGTAACGAGTTCGAATTCATGTTTTCTTCATATTAACGAGTTCAAATTTGTGTTTTTCTCTGGTAACGAGTTGTCCTTCCAGAAAAAATGTCTTTTTCCTTAATAACGAGTTCACAACGCCGGAAATTTGTGTTTTCCCTTTATAACGAGTAGAAATTTGTGTTTTTTCTTTGGTAACGAGTTCAAATTCATGTTTTCTTCTATTTAACGAGTTCAAATTTGTGTTTTTCTCGGTAACGAGTTGTCCTTCCCAGAAAAAAATGTCTTTTTCCCTAATAACGAGTTGACATCGCCGGAAATTTGTGTTTTCCCTTTTATAACGAGTAGAAATTTGTGTTTTTTCTTTGGTAACGAGTTCGAATTCATGTTTTCTTCTTATTAACGAGTTCAAATTTGTGTTTTTCTCTAGTAACGAGTTGTCCTTCCTGAAAAAATGTCTTTTTCCCTAATAACGAGTTGACCTCACCGGAAATTTGTGTTTTCCCTTTTTAACGAGTAGAAATTTGTGTTTTCCCTTTATAACGATTAGAAATTTGTGTTTTTGCTTTGGTAACGAGTTCGAATTCACGTTTTCTTCTATTTAACGAGTTCAAATTTGTGTTTTTCTACGGTAACAAGTTGTCCTTGTAGATTAAATGTTTTTTCCCTAATAACGAGTTGACATCGCCGCAAATTTGTGTTTTCTCTTTATATCGAGTAAAAATTTGTGTTTTTTCTTTGGTAACGAGTTCGAATTCATGTTTTCTTCTTATTAACGAGTTCAAATTTGTGTTTTTCTCAGCTAACGAGTTGTCCTTCTGGAAAAAAATGTCTTTTTCCCTAATAACGAGTTGACATCGCCGGATTTGTGTTTTCCCTTTATAACGAGTACAAATTTGTGTTTTTTCTTTGGTCACGAGTTCGAATTCATGTTTTCTTCTTATTAACAAGTTCAAATTTGTGTTTTTCTCTGGTAACGAGCTGTCTTTCAACAAAAAAAATGTCTTTTTCCCTAATAACGAGTTGACATCCCCGGAAATTTGTGTTTTCCCTTTATAACGAGTAGAAATTTGTGTTTTTTCTTTGGTAACGAGTTCGAATTCATGTTTTCTTCTTATTAACGAGTTCAAATTTGTGTTTTTCTTGGTAATGAGTTGTCCTTCTAGAAAAAATGTCTTTTTCCTAAATAACGAGTTGACATCGCCGGAAATTTGTGTTTTCCCTTTTTAACGAGTAGAAATTTGTGTTTTTTCTTTGGTAACGAGTTCGAATTCATGTTTTCTTCTTATTAACGAGTTCAAATTTGTGTTTTTCTCTCGGTAACGAGTTGTCCTTCCGGGGAAAAAAAAAAAGTTTTCTCCTTAATAACGAGTTCACAACGCCGGAAATTAGTGTTTTCCCTTTATAACGAGTAGAAATTTGTGTTTTTCTTTGGTAACGAGTTCGAATTCATGTTTTCTTCTATTTAACGAGTTCAAATTTGTGTTTTTCTCTGGTAACAAGTTGTCCTTGTAGATTAAATGTTTTTTTCCCTAATAACGAGTTGACATCGCAGGAAATTTGTATTTTCTCTTTATCACGAGTAAAAATTTGTGTTTTTTCTTTGGTAACGAGTTCGAATTCATGTTTTCTTCTTATTAACGAGTTCAAATTTGTGTTTTCCCTTTATAATGAGTAAAAATTTGTGTTTTTTCTTTGGTAACGAGTTCGAATTCATGTTTTCTTCTTATTAACGAGTTCAAATTTGTGTTTTTCTCGGTAACGAGTTGTCCTTCCAGAAAAAAAATGTCTTTTTCCCTAATAACGAGTTGACATCACCGGAAATTTGTGTTTTCCCTTTATAACGAGTAGAAATATGTGTTTTTTCTTTGGTAACGAGTTCGAATTCTTGTTTTCTTCTTATTAACGAGTTCAAATTTGTGTTTTTCTCTGGTAACGTGTTGTCCTTGCAGATTAAATGTCTTTTTCCCTAATAACGAGTTGACATCGGCGGAAATTTGTGTTTTCCCTTTATAACGAGTAGAAATTTGTATTTTTTCTTTGGTAACGAGTTCGAATTCATGTTTTTTCTTCTTATTAACGAGTTCAAATATTTGTTTTTCTCTTGTAACGAGTTGTCCTTCCAGAAAAAATGTCTTTTTCCTTAATAACGAGTTGACATCATCGGAAATTTGTGTTTTCCCTTTATAACGAGTAGAAATTTGTGTTTTTTCTTTGGTAACGAGTTCGAATTCATGTTTTCTTCATATTAACGAGTTCAAATTTGTGTTTTTCTCTGGTAACGAGTTGTCCTTCCAGAAAAAATGTCTTTTTCCTTAATAACGAGTTCACAACGCCGGAAATTTGTGTTTTCCCTTTATAACGAGTAGAAAGTTGTGTTTTTTCTTTGGTAACGAGTTCAAATTTGTGAATTTCTCTGGTAACAAGTTGTCCTTGTAGATTAAATGTTTTTTTCCCTAATAACGAGTTGACATCGCCGGAAATTTGTGTTTTCTCTTTATAACGAGTAAAAATTTGTGTTTTTTCTTTGGTAACGAGTTCGAATTCATGTTTTCTTCTTATTAACGAGTTCAAATTTGTGTTTTTCTCGGTAACGAGTTGTCCTTCTAGAAAAAAATGTCTTTTTGCCTAATAACGAGTTGACATCGCCGGAAATTTGTGTTTTCCCTTTATAACGAGTACAAATTTGTGTTTTTTCTTTGGTAACGAGTTCGAATTCATGTTTTCTTCTTATTAACAAATTCAAATTTGTGTTTTTCTCTGGTAACGAGCTGTCCTTCAACAAAAAATGTCTTTTTCCCTAATAACGAGTTGACATCGCCGGAAATTTGTGTTTTCCCTTTATAACGAGTAGAAATTTGTGTTTTTTCTTTGGTAACGAGTTCGAATTCATGTTTTCTTCTTATTAACGAGTTCAAATTTGTGTTTTTCACTGGTAATGAGTTGTCCTTCTAGAAAAAAATGTCTTTTTCCCGAATAACGAGTTGACATCGCCGGAAATTTGTGTTTTCCCTTTTTAACGAGTAGAAATTTGTGTTTTTTCTTTGGTAACGAGTTCGAATTCATGTTTTCTTCTTATTAACGAGTTCAAATTTGTGTTTTTCTCGGTAACGAGTTGTCCTTCCAAAAAAAATGTCTTTTTCCCTAATAACGAGTTGACATCACCGGAAATTTGTGTTTTCCCTTTTTAACGAGTAGAAATTTGTGATTTTTCTTTGGTAACGAGTTCGAATTCATGTTTTCTTCTTATTAACGAGTTCAAATTTGTGTTTTTCTGCGGTAACGAGTTGTCCTTCCGAAAAAAAATGTTTTTTCCTTAATAACGAGTTCACAACGCCGGAAATTAGTGTTTTCCCTTTATAACGAGTAGAAATTTGTGTTTTTTCTTTGGTAACGAGTTCGAATTCTGTTTTCTTCTATTTAACGAGTTCAAATTTGTGTTTTTCTCTGGTAACGAGTTGTCCTTGAAGATTAAATGTTTTTTTCCCTAATAACGAGTTGACATCGCGGAAATTTGTGTTTTCTCTTTATAACGAGTAGAAATTAGTGTTTTTTCTTTGGTAACGAGTTCGAATTCATGTTTTCTTCTTATTAACGAGTTCAAATTTGTGTTTTTCTCCGGTAACGAGTTGTCCTTCCAGAAAAAATGTCTTTTTCCTTAATAACGAGTTGACATCACCGGAAATTTGTGTTTTCCCTTTATAACGAGTAGAAATTTGTGTTTTTTCTTTGGTAACGAGTTCGAATTCATGTTTTCTTCTTATTAACGAGTTCAAATTTGTATTTTTGTCTGGTAACGAGTTGCCCTTCCAGAAAAAATGTCTTTTTCCGTAATAACGAGTTGACATCATCGGAAATTTGTGTTTTCCCTTTATAACGAGTAGAAATTTGTGTTTTTTCTTTGGTAACGAGTTCGAATTCATGTTTTCTTCTTATTAACGAGTTCAAATTTGAGTTTTTCTCACGGTAACGAGTTGTCCTTCCAGAAAAAATGTCTTTTTCCTTAATAACGAGTTCACAACGCCGGAAATTTGTGTTTTCCCTTTATAACGAGTAGAAATTTGTGTTTTTTCCTTGGTAACGAGTTCGAATTCATGTTTTCTTCTATTTAACGAGTTCAAATTTTTGTTTTTCTCTGGTAACAAGTTGTCCTTGTAGATTAAATGTTTTTTTCCCTAATAACGAGTTGACATCGCCGGAAATTTGTGTTTTCTCTTTATAACGAGTAAAAATTTGTGTTTTTTCTTTGGTAACGAGTTCGAATTCATGTTTTCTTCTTATTAACGAGTTCAAATTTGTGTTTTTCTCTGCTAACAAGTTGTCCTTCTAGAAAAAAATGTCTTTTTCCCTAATAACGAGTTGACATCGCCGGAAATTTGTGTTTTCCATTTATAACGAGTAAAAATTTGTGTTTTTTCTTTGGTAACGAGTTCGAATTCATGTTTTCTTCTTATTAACGAGTTCAAATTTGTGTTTTTCTCTGGTAACGAGTTGTCCTTGCAGATAAAATGTATTTTTCCCTAATAACGAGTTGACATCGCCGGAAATTTGTGTTTTCCCTTTATAACGAGTAGAAATTTGTGTTTTTTCTTTGGTAACGAGTTCGAATTCATGTTTTCTTCTTATTAACGAGTTCAAATTTGTGTTTTTCACGGTAACGAGTTGTCCAACTAGAAAAAATGTCTTTTTCCCTAATAACGAGTTGACATCACCGGAAATTTGTGTTTTTTTCCCTTTTTAACGAATAGAAATTTGTGTTTTTTCTTTGGTAACGAGTTCGAATTCATGTTTTCATCTTATTAACGAGTTCAAATTTGTGTTTTTCTCTCGGTAACGAGTTGTCCTTCCGAGAAAAAAAAATGTCTTTTTCCCTAATAACGAGTTGACATCGCCGGAAATTTGTGTTTTCCCTTTATAACGAGTAGAAATTTGTGTTTTTTCTTTGGTAACGAGTTCGAATTCATGTTTTCTTCTTATTAACGAGTTCAAATTTGTGTTTTTCACGGTAACGAGTTGTCCATCTAGAAAAAATGTCTTTTTCCCGAATAACGAGTTGACATCACCGGAAATTTGTGTTTTCCCTTTTAACGAGTAGAAATTTGTGTTTTTTCTTTGGTAACGAGTTCGAATTCATGTTTTCATCTTATTAACGAGTTCAAATTTGTGTTTTTCTCTGGTAACGAGTTGTCCTTCCAGAAAAAAAAAATGTCTTTTTCCCTAATAACGAGTTGACATCGCCGGAAATTTGTGTTTTCCC
The DNA here is from genome assembly GCA_036785695.1 of Gentiana straminea. Lineage (NCBI taxonomy): Eukaryota > Viridiplantae > Streptophyta > Magnoliopsida > Gentianales > Gentianaceae > Gentiana > Gentiana straminea. The sequence continues at coordinate 3,251,595 of JAVUPR010000437.1, forward strand.
TTTATAACGAGTAAAAATTTGTGTTTTTTCTTTGGTAACGAGTTCGAATTCATGTTTTCTTCTTATTAACGAGTTCAAATTTGTGTTTTTCTCTCGGTAACGATTTGTCCTTCCGGAAAAAAAATGTCTTTTTCCCTAATAACGAGTTGACATCGCCGGAAATTTGTGTTTTCCCTTTATAACGAGTAGAAATTTGTGTTTTTTCTTTGGTAACGAGTTCGAATTCATGTTTTCTTCTTATTAACGAGTTCAAATTTGTGTTTTTCTTTCGGTAACGACTAGTACTTCCGGAAAAAATGTCTTTTTCCCTAATAACGAGTTGACATCACCGGAAATTTGTGTTTTCCCCTTATAACGAGTAGAAATTTGTGTTTTTTCTTTGGTAACGAGTTGTCCTTCCGTAAAAAATGTCTTTTTCCCAAATAACGAGTTGACATCACCGGAAATTTGTGTTTTCCCTTTATAACGAGTAGAAATTTGTGTTTTTTCTTTGGTAACGAGTTCGAATTCATGTTTTCTTCTTATTAACGAGTTCAAATTTGTGTTTTTTTTTTCGGTAACGAGTTGTCCTTGCGGATAAAATGTTTTTTTCCCTATTAACGAGTTGACATCGCCGGAAATTTGTGTTTTCTCTTTATAACGAGTAAAAATTTGTGTTTTTTCTTTGGTAACGAGTTCGAATTCATGTTTTCTTCTTATTAACGAGTTCAAATTTGTGTTTTTCTCTCGGTAACGAGTTGTCCTTCCGAAAAAAATGTGTTTTTCCCTAATAACGAGTTGACATCGCCGGAAATTTGTGTTTTCCCTTTATAACGAGTAGAAATTTGTGTTTTTTCTTTGGTAACGAGTTCGAATTCATGTTTTCTTCTTATTAACGAGTTCAAATATGTGTTTTTCACAGGTAACGAGTAGTCCTTCCAGAAAAAATGTCTTTTCCCTAATAACGAGTTGACATCACCGGAAATTTGTGTTTTCCCTTTATAACGAGTAAAAATTTGTGTTTTTTCTTTGGTAACGAGTTCGAATTCATGTTTTCTTCTTATTAACGAGTTCAAATTTGTGTTTTTTTCTGGTAACGAGTTGTCCTTGCAGGTAAAATGTTTTTTTTTCCCTATTAACGAGTTGACATCGCCGGAAATTTGTGTTTTCTCTTTATAACGAGTAAAAATTTGTGTTTTTTCTTTGGTAACGAGTTCGAATTCATGTTTTCTTCTTATTAACGAGTTCAAATTTGTGTTTTTTTTCTGGTAACGAGTTGTCCTTGCAGGTAAAATGTTTTTTTTTCCTATTAACGAGTTGACATCGCCGGAAATTTGTGTTTTCTCTTTATAACGAGTAAAAATTTGTGTTTTTTCTTTGGTAACGAGTTCGAATTCATGTTTTCTTCTTATTAACGAGTTCAAATTTGTGTTTTTTCTCGGTAACGAGTTGTCCTTCCAGAAAAAATGTGTTTTTCCCTAATAACGAGTTGACATCGCCGGAAATTTGTGTTTTCCCTTTATAACGAGTAGAAATTTGTGTTTTTTCTTTGGTAACGAGTTCGAATTCATGTTTTCTTCTTATTAACGAGTTCAAATATGTGTTTTTCACAGGTAACGAGTAGTCCTTCCAGAAAAAATGTCTTTTTCCCTAATAACGAGTTGACATCGCCAGAAATTTGTGTTTTCCCTTTATAACGAGTAGAAATTGGTGTTTTTTCTTTGGTAACGAGTTGTCCTTCCAGAAAAAATGTCTTTTTCCCTAATAACGAGTTGACATCACCGGAAATTTGTGTTTTCCCTTTATAACGAGTAGAAATTTGTGTTTTTTCTTTGGTAACGAGTTCGAATTCATGTTTTCTTCTTATTAACGAGTTCAAAATTGTGTTTTTCACTGGTAACGAGTAGTCCTTCCAGAAAAAATGTCTTTTTCCCAAATAACGAGTTGACATAGCCGAAAATTTGTGTTTTCCCTTTATAACGAGTAGAAATTTGTGTTTTTTCTTTGGTAACGAGTTGTCCTTCCAGAAAAAAATGTCTTTTTCCCAAATAACGAGTTGACATCACCGGAAATTTGAGTTTTCCCTTTATAACGAGTAGAAATTTGTGTTTTTTCTTTGGTAACGAGTTTGAATTCATGTTTTTTTCTTATTAACGAGTTCAAATTTGTGTTTTTCTCAGGTAACGTGTTGTCCTTCCAGAAAAAATGTCTTTTTCCTTAATAACGAGTTGACATCGGCGGAAATTTGTGTTTTCCCTTTATAACGAGTAGAAATTTGTGTTTTTTTTGGTAACGAGTTGTCCTTCCAGAAAAAATGTATTTTTCCCAAATAACCAGTTGACATCACTGGAAATTTGTGTTTTCCCTTTATAACGAGTAGAAATTTGTGTTTTTTCTTTGGTAACGAGTTTGAATTCATGTTTTCTTCTTATTAACGAGTTCAAATTTGTGTTTTTCTCTCGGTAACGAGTTGTCCTTGCGGATAAAATTTTTTTCCCTATTAACGAGTTGACATCGTCGGAAATTTGTGTTTTCTCTTTATAACGAGTAAAAATTTGTGGTTTTTCTTTGGTAACGAGTTCGAATTCATGTTTTCTTCTTATTAACGAGTTCAAATTTGTGTTTTTCTCTGGTAACGAGTTGTCCTTCAAGAAAAAAATGTCTTTTTCCCTAATAACGAGTTGACATCGCCGGAAATTTGTTTTTTCCCTTTATAACGTGTAGAAATTTGTGTTTTTTCTTTGGTAACGAGTTCGAATTCATGTTTTCTTCTTATTAACGAGTTCAAATATGTGTTTTTCACTGGTAACGAGTGGTCCTTCCAGAAAAAATGTCTTTTCCCCTAATAACGAGTTGACATCGCCGGAAATTTGTGTTTTCCCTTTATAACGAGTAGAAATTTGTGTTTTTTCTTTGGTAACGAGTTGTCCTTCCAGAAAAAATGTCTTTTTCCCTAATAACGAGTTGACATCACCGGAAATTTATGTTTTCCCTTTATAACGAGTAGAAATTTGTGTTTTTTCTTTGGTAACGAGTTCGAATTCATGTTTTCTTCTTATTAACGAGTTCAAAATTGTGTTTTTCACTGGTAACGAGTAGTCCTTCCAGAAAAAATGTCTTTTTCCCAAATAACGAGTTGACATAGCCGAAAATTTGTGTTTTCCCTTTATAACGAGTAGAAATTTGTGTTTTTTCTTCGGTAACGAGTTGTCCTTCCAGAAAAATAAGTCTTTTTCCCAAATAACGAGTTGACATCACCGGAAATTTGTGTTTTCCCTTTATAACGAGTAGAAATTTGTGTTTTTTCTTTGGTAACGAGTTTGAATTCATGTTTTCTTCTTATTAACGAGTTCAAATTTGTGTTTTTCACTGGTAACGAGTAGTCCTTCCAGAAAAAATGTCTTTTTCCCTAATAATGTGTTGACATCGCCGGAAATTTGTATTTTCCCTTTATGACGAGTAGAAATTTGTGTTTTTTCTTTGGTAACGAGTTGTCCTTCCAGAAAAAATGTCTTTTTCCCAAATAACGAGTTGACATCACCGGAAATTTGTGTTTTCCCTTTATAACGAGTAGAAATTTGTGTTTTTTCTTTGGTAACGAGTTCGAATTCATGTTTTCTTCTGATTACCGAGTTCAAAATTGTGTTTTTCTCTGGTAACGAGTAGTCCTTCCAGAAAAAATGTCATTTTCCCTAATAAAGAGTTGACATAGCCGAAAATTTGTGTTTTCCCTTTATAACGAGTAGAAATTTGTGTTTTTTCTTTGGTAACGAGTTGTCCTTCCAGAAAAAAATGTCTTTTTCCCAAATAACGAGTTGACATCACCGGAAATTTGTGTTTTCCCTTTATAACGAGTAGAAATTTGTGTTTTTTATTTGGTAACGAGTTTGAATTCATGTTTTCTTCTTATTAACGAGTTCAAATTTGTGTTTTTCTTAGGTAACATGTTGTCCTTCCAGAAAAAAATGTCTTTTTCCCAAATAACGAGTTGACATCGGCGGAAATTTGTGTTTTCCCTTTATAACGAGTAGAAATTTGTGTTTTTTCTTTGGTAACGAGTTGTCCTTCCAGAAAAAATGTCTTTTTCCCAAATAACGAGTTGACATCACCGGAAATTTGTGTTTTCCCTTTATAACGAGTAGAAATTTGTGTTTTTTCTTTGGTAACGAGTTCGAATTCATGTTTTCTTCTGATTAACGAGTTCAAAATTGTGTTTTTCACTGGTAACGAGTAGTCCTTCCAGAAAAAATGTCATTTTCCGTAATAACGAGTTGACATAGCCGAAAATTTGTGTTTTCCCTTTATAACGAGTAGAAATTTGTGTTTTTTCTTTGGTAACGAGTTGTCCTTCCAGAAAAAAATGTCTTTTTCCCAAATAACGAGTTGACATCACCGGAAATTTGTGTTTTCCCTTTATAACGAGTAGAAATTTGTGTTTTTTCTTTGGTAACGAGTTTGAATTCATGTTTTCTTCTTATTAACGAGTTCAAATTTGTGTTTTTCTCAGGTAACATGTTGTCCTTCCAGAAAAAATGTCTTTTTCCCTAATAACGAGTTGACATCGGCGGAAATTTGTGTTTTCCCTTTATAACGAGTAGAAATTTGTGTTTTTTCTTTGGTAACGAGTTGTCCTTCCAGAAAAAATGTCTTTTTCCCTAATAACGAGTTGACATCACCGGAAATTTGTGTTTTCCCTTTATAACGAGTAGAAATTTGTGTTTTTTCTTTGGTAACGAGTTGTCCTTCCAGAAAAAAATGTCTTTTTCCCAAATAACAAGTTGACATCACCGGAAATTTGTGTTTTCCCTTTATAACGAGTAGAAATTTGTGTTTTTTCTTTGGTAACGAGTTTGAATTCATGTTTTCTTCTTATTAACGAGTTCAAATTTGTGTTTCTCTCAGGTAACGTGTTGTCCTTCCAGAAAAAATGTCTTTTTCCTTAATAACGAGTTGACATCGGCGGAAATTTGTGTTTTCCCTTTATAACGAGTAGAAATTTGTGTTTTTTCTTTGGTAACGAGTTCGAATTCATGTTTTCTTCTTATTAACGAGTTCAAATTTTTGTTTTTCTAATGTAACGAGTTGTCCTTCCAGAAAAAATGTCTTTTTCCCTAATAACGAGTTGACATCGGCGGAAATTTGTGTTTTCCCTTTATAACGAGTAGAAATTTGTGTTTTTTCTTTGGTAACGAGTTCGAATTCATGTTTTCATCTTATTAACGAGTTCAAATTTGTGTTTTTATCTGGTAACGAGTTGTCCTTCCAGAAAAAAAAATGTCTTTTTCCCTAATAACGAGTTGACATCGCCGGAAATTTGTGTTTCCCTTTGAAACGAGTAGAAATTTGTGTTTTTTCTTTGGTAACGAGTTTGAATTCATGTTTTCTTCTTCTTAACAAGTTCAAATTTGTGTTTTTCTCAGGTAACGTGTTGTCCTTCCAGAAAAAATGTCTTTTTCCCTAATAACGAGTTGACATCGGCGGAAATTTGTGTTTTCCCTTTATAACGAGTAGAAATTTGTGTTTTTTTTGGTTACGAGTTGTCCTTCCAGAAAAAATGTATTTTTCCCAAATAACGAGTTGACATCGCAGGAAATTTGTGTTTTCTCTTTATAACGAGTAAAAATTTGTGTTTTTTCTTTGGTAACGAGTTCGAATTCGTGTTTTCTTCTTATTAACAAGTTCAAATTTGTGTTTTTCTCCGGTAACGAGTTGTCCTTCCAGAACAAAAATGGCTTTTTCCCTAATAACGAGTTGACATCGCTGGAAATTTGTGTTTTCCCTTTATAACGAGTAAAAAATTGTGTTTTTTCTTTGGTAACGAGTTCGAATTCATGTTTTCTTCTTATTAACGAGTTCAAATTTGTGTTTTTCTCTGGTAACGAGTTGTCCTTTAAGAAAAAATGTCTTTTTCCTTAATAACGAGTTGACATCACCGGAAATTTATATTTTCCCTTTATAACGAGTAGAAATTTGTGTTTTTTCTTTGGTAACGAGTTCGAATTCATGTTTTCTTCTTATTAACGAGTTCAAATTTGTGTTTTTGTCTGGTAACGAGTTGTCCTTCCAGAAAAAATGTCTTTTTCCGTAATAACGAGTTGACATCATCGGAAATTTGTGTTTTCCCTTTATAACGAGTAGAAATTTGTGTTTTTTCATTGGTAACGAGTTCGAATTCATGTTTTCTTCTTATTAACGAGTTCAAATTTGAGTTTTTCTCTGGTAACGAGTTGTACTTCCAGAAAAAATGTATTTTTCCTTAATAACGAGTTCACAACGCCGGAAATTTGTGTTTTCCCTTTATAACGAGTAGAAATTTGTGTTTTTTCATTGGTAACGAGTTCGAATTCATGTTTTCTTCTTATTAACGAGTTCAAATTTGAGTTTTTCTGCGGTAACGAGTTGTACTTCCAGAAAAAATGTCTTTTTCCTTAATAACGAGTTCACAACGCCGGAAATTTGTGTTTTCCCTTTATAACGAGTAGAAATTTGTGTTTTTTCTTTGGTAACGAGTTCGAATTCATGTTTTATTCTATTTAACGAGTTCAAATTTTTGTTTTTCTCTGGTGACAAGTTGTCCTTGTAGATTAAATGTTTTTTTCCCTAATAACGAGTTGACATCGCCGGAAATTTGTGTTTTCTCTTTATAACGAGTAAAAATTTGTGTATTTTCTTTGGTAACGAGTTCGAATTCATGTTTTCTTCTTATTAACGAGTTCAAATTTGTGTTTTTCTCAGCTAACAAGTTGTCCTTCTAGAAAAAAATGTCTTTTTCCCTAATAACGAGTTGACATCGCCGGAAATTTGTGTTTTCCCTTTATAACGAGTAAGAATTTGTGTTTTTTCTTTGGTAACGAGTTCGAATTCATGTTTTCTTCTTATTAACGAGTTCAAAATTGTGTTTTTCACTGGTAACGAGTTGTCCAACTAGAAAAAATGTCTTTTTCCCGAATAACAAGTTGACATCAACGGAAATTTGTGTTTTCCCTTTTTAACGAATAGAAATTTGTGTTTTTTCTTTGGTAACGAGTTCGAATTCATGTTTTCATCTTATTAACGAGTTCAAATTTGTGTTTTTCTCTCGGTAACGAGTTGTCCTTCCGGAAAAAAAAATGTCTTTTTCCCTAATAACGAGTTGACATCGCCGGAAATTTGTGTTTTCCCTTTATAACGAGTAGAAATTTGTGTTTTTTCTTTGGTAACGAGTTCGAATTCATGTTTTCTTCTTATTAACGAGTTCAAATTTGTGTTTTTCACGGGTAACGAGTTGTCCATCTAGAAAAAATGTCTTTTTCCCTAATAATGAGTTGACATCACCGAAAATTTGTGTTTTCCCTTTATAACGAGTAGAAATTTGCGTTTTTTCTTTGGTAACGAGTTCGAATTCATGTTTTCTTCTTATTATTGAGTTCAAATTTGTGTTTTTCTCTGGTAACGAGTTGTCCTTCCAGAAAAAATGTCTTTTTCCGTAATAACGAGTTGACATCATCGGAAATTTGTGTTTTCCCTTTATAACGAGTAGAAATTTGAGTTTTTTCTTTGGTAACGAGTTCGAATTCATGTTTTCTTCTTATTAACGAGTTCAAATTTGAGTTCCAGAAAAAATGTCTTTTTCCTTAATAACGAGTTCACAACGCCGGAAATTTGTGTTTTCCCTTTATAACGAGTAGAAATTTGTGTTTTTTCTTTGGTAACGAGTTCGAATTCATGTTTTCTTCTATTTAACGAGTTCAAATTTGTGTTTTTCTCTGGTAAAAAGTTGTCCTTGTAGATTAAATGTTTTTTTCCCTAATAACGAGTTGACATCGCCGGAAATTTGTGTTTTCTCTTTATATCGAGTAAAAATTTGTGTTTTTTCTTTGGTAACGAGTTCGAATTCATGTTTTTTTCTTATTAACGAGTTCAAATTTGTGTTTTTCTCAGCTAACGAGTTGTCCATCTAGAAAAAAATGTCTTTTTCCCTAATAACGAGTTGACATCGCCGGAAATTTGTGTTTTCCCTTTATAACGAGTAAAAATTTGTGTTTTTTCTTTGGTAACGAGTTCGAATTTATGTTTTCTTCTTATTACGAGTTCAAATTTGTGTTTTTCTCTGGTAACGAGCTGTCCTTCCAGAAAAAAAATGTCTATTTCCCTAATAACGAGTTGACATCGCCGGAAATTTGTGTTTTCCCTTTATAACGAGTAGAAATTTGTGTTTTTTCTTTGGTAACGAGTTCGAATTCATGTTTTCTTCTTATTAACGAGTTCAAATTTGTGTTTTTCACTGGTAACTAGTAGTACTTCCAGAAAAAATGTCTTTTTCCCTAATAACGAGTTGACATCACCGGAAATTTGTGTTTTCCCCTTATAACGGGTAGAAATTTGTGTTTTTTCTTTGGTAACGAGTTGTCCTTCCAGAAAAAATGTCTTTTTCCCAAATAACGAGTTGACATCACCGGAAATTTGTGTTTTCCCTTTATAACGAGTAGAAATTTGTGTTTTTTCTTTGGTAACGAGTTCGAATTCATGTTTTCTTCTTATTAACGAGTTCAAATTTGTGTTTTTTTTTTCGGTAACGAGTTGTCCTTGCAGATAAAATGTTTTTTTCCCTATTAACGAGTTGACATCGCCGGAAATTTGTGTTTTCTCTTTATAACGAGTAAAAATTTGTGTTTTTTCTTTGGTAACGAGTTCGAATTCATGTTTTCTTCTTATTAACGAGTTCAAATTTATGTTTTTCTCTGGTAACGAGTTGTCCTTCCAGAAAAAATGTGTTTTTCCCTAATAACGAGTTGACATCGCCGGAAATTTGTGTTTTCCCTTTATAACGAGTAGAAATTTGTGTTTTTTCTTTGGTAACGAGTTCGAATTCATGTTTTCTTCTTATTAACGAGTTCAAATATGTGTTTTTCACGGGTAACGAGTAGTCCTTCCAGAAAAAATGTCTTTTTCCCTAATAACGAGTTGACATCGCCGGAAATTTGTGTTTTCCCTTTATAACGAGTAGAAATTGTTGTTTTTTCTTTGGTAACGAGTTGTCCTTCCAGAAAAAATGTCTTTTTCCCTAATAACGAGTTGACATCACCGGAAATTTGTGTTTTCCCTTTATAACGAGTAGAAATTTGTGTTTTTTCTTTGGTAACGAGTTCGAATTCATGTTTTCTTCTTATTAACGAGTTCAAAATTGTGTTTTTCACTGGAAACGAGTAGTCCTTCTAGAAAAAATGTCTTTTTCCCAAATAACGAGTTGACATAGCCGAAAATTTGTGTTTTCCCTTTATAACGAGTAGAAATTTGTGTTTTTTCTTTGGTAACGAGTTGTCCTTCCAGAAAAAAATGTCTTTTTCCCAAATAACGAGTTGACATCACCGGAAATTTGAGTTTTCCCTTTATAACGAGTAGAAATTTGTGTTTTTTCTTTGGTAACGAGTTTGAATTCATGTTTTTTTCTTATTAACGAGTTCAAATTTGTATTTTTCTCAGGTAACGTGTTGTCCTTCCAGAAAAAATGTCTTTTTCCCTAATAACGAGTTGACATCAGCGGAAATTTGTGTTTTCCCTTTATAACGAGTAGAAATTTGTGTTTTATTTGGTAACGAGTTGTGCTTCCAGAAAAAATGTATTTTTCCCAAATAACGAGTTGACATCACCGGAAATTTGTGTTTTCCCTTTATAACGAGTAGAAATTTGTGTTTTTTCTTTGGTAACGAGTTTGAATTCATGTTTTCTTCTCATTAACGAGTTCAAATTTGTGTTTTTCTCTGGTAACGAGTTGTCCTTGCAGATAAAATGTTTTTTTCCCTATTAACGAGTTGACATCGCCGGAAATTTGTGTTTTCTCTTTATAACGAGTAAAAATTTGTTGTTTTTCTTTGGTAACGAGTTCGAATTCATGTTTTCTTCTTATTAACGAGTTCAAATTTGTGTTTTTCTCTGGTAACGAGTTGTCCTTCAAGAAAAAAATGTCTTTTTCCCTAATAACGAGTTGACATCGCCGGAAATTGGTCTTTTCCCTTTATAACGAGTAGAAATTTGTGTTTTTTCTTTGGTAACGAGTTCGAATTCATGTTTTCTTCTTATTAACGAGTTCAAATATGTGTTTTTCACTGGTAACGAGTTGTCCTTCCAGAAAAAATGTCTTTTCCCCTAATAACGAGTTGACATCGCCGGAAATTTGTGTTTTCCCTTTATAACGAGTAGAAATTTGTGTTTTTTCTTTGGTAACGAGTTGTCCTTCCAGAAAAAATGTCTTTTTCCCTAATAACGAGTTGACATCACCGGAAATTTATGTTTTCCCTTTATAACGAGTAGAAATTTGTGTTTTTTCTTTGGTGACGAGTTCGAATTCATGTTTTCTTCTTATTAACGAGTTCAAAATTGTGTTTTTCACTGGTAATGAGTAGTCCTTCCAGAAAAAATGACTTTTTCCCAAATAACGAGTTGACATAGCCGAAAAACACAAATTTGAACTCGTTAATAAGAGGAAAACATGAATTCGAACTCGTTACCAAAGAAAAAACACAAATTTTTACTCGTTATAAAGGGAAAACCCAAATTTCGGCGATGTCAACTCGTTATTAGGGAAAAATACATTTTTTTTTGGAAGGACAACTCGTTACCAGATAAAAACACAAATTTGAACTCGTTAATAAGAAGAAAACATGAATTCGAACTCGTTACGAAAGAAAAAACACAATTTTTTACTCGTTATAAAGAGAAAACACAAATTTCCGGCGATGTCAACTCTTTATTAGGGAAAAAAATATTTAATCTACAAGGACAACTTGTTGCCAGAGAAAAACACAAATTTGAACTCGTTAAATAGAAGAAAACATGAATTCGATCTCGTTACCAAAGAAAAAACACAAATTTCTACTCGTTATAAAGGGAAAACACAAATTTCCGGCGTTGTGAACTCGTTATTAAGGAAAAAGACATTTTTCCTGGAAGGACAACTCGTTACCAGAGATAAACACAAATTTGAACTTGTTAATAAGAAGAAAACATGAATTCGAACTCGTTACCAAAGAAAAAACACAAATTTCTACTCGTTAAAAAGGGAAAACACAAATTTCCTGTGATGTCAACTCGTTATTAGGGAAAAAGACATTTTTTTCTGGAAGGACAACTCGTTACCAGAGCGAATTCATGTTTTCTTCTTATTAACGAGTTCAAATTTGTGTTTTTCTCTCGGTAACGAGTTGTCCTTCCGAAAAAAAAATGTATTTTTCCCTAATAACGAGTTGACATCGCCGGAAATTTGTGTTTTCCCTTTATAACGAGTAGAAATTTGTGTTTTTTCTTTGGTAACGAGTTCGAATTCATGTTTTCTTCTTATTAACGAGTTCAAATATGTGTTTTTCCACAGGTAACGAGTAGTCCTTCCAGAAAAAATGTCTTTTTCCCTAATAATGAGTTGACATCGCCGGAAATTTGTGTTTTCCCTTTATAACGAGTAGAAATTGGTGTTTTTTCTTTGGTAACGAGTTGTCCTTCCAGAAAAATATCTTTTTCCCTAATAACGAGTTGACCTCAACGGAAATTTGTGTTTTCCCTTTATAACGAGTAGAAATTTGTGTTTTTTCTTTTGTAACGAGTTCGAATTCATGTTTTCTTCTTATTAACGAGTTCAAAATTGTGTTTTTCACTGGTAACGAGTAGTCCTTCCAGAAAAAATGTCTTTTTCCCTAATAACGAGTTGACATAGCCGAAAATTTGTGTTTTCCCTTTATAACGAGTAGAAATTTGTGTTTTTTCTTTGGTAACAAGTTGTCCTTCCAGAAAAAAATGTCTTTTTCCCAAATAACGAGTTGACATCACCGGAAATTTGTGTTTTCCCTTTATAACGAGTAGAAATTTGTGTTTTTTCTTTGGTAACGAGTTTGAATTCATGTTTTCTTCTTATTAACGAGTTCAAATTTGTGTTTTTCTCAGGTAACGTGTTGTCCTTCCAGAAAAAATGTCTTTTTCCCTAATAACGAGTTGACATCGGCGGAAATTTGTGTTTTCCCTTTATAACGAGTAGAAATTTGTGTTTTTTCTTTGGTAATGAGTTGTCCTTCCAGAAAAAATGTATTTTTCCCAAATAACGAGTTGACATCACCGGAAATTTGTGTTTTCCCTTTATAACGAGTAGAAATTTGTGTTTTTTCTTTGGTAACGAGTTTGAATTCATGTTTTCTTCTTATTAAAGAGTTCAAATTTGTTTTTTTCACTGGTAACGAGTTGTCCTTGCAGATAAAATGTTTTTTTTCCCTATTAACGAGTTGACATCGCCGGAAATTTGTGTTTTCTCTATATAACGAGTAAAAATTTGTGGTTTTTCTTTGGTAACGAGTTCGAATTCATGTTTTCTTCTTATTAACGAGTTCAAATTTGTGTTTTTCTCTGGTAACAAGTTGTCCTTCCAGAAAAAATGTATTTTTCCCTATTAACGAGTTGACATCGCCGGAAATTTGTGTTTTCCCTTTATAACGAGTAGAAATTTGTGTTTTTTCTTTGGTAACGAGTTCGAATTCATGTTTTCTTCTTATTAACGAGTTCAAATATGTGTTTTTCACTGGTAACGAGTTGTCCTTCCAGAAAAAATGTCTTTTTCCCTAATAACGATTTGACATCGCCGGAAATTTGTGTTTTCCCTTTATAACGAGTAGAAATTTGTGTTTTTTCTTTGGTAACGAGTTGTCCTTCCAGAAAAAATGTCTTTTTCCCTAATAACGAGTTGACATCACCGGAAATTTGTGTTTTCCCTTTATAACGAGTAGAAATTTGTGTTTTTTCTTTGGTAACGAGTTCGAATTCATGTTTTCTTCTTATTAACGAGTTCAAATTTGTGTTTTTCACTGGTAACGAGTAGTCCTTCCAGAAAAAATGTCTTTTTCCCAAATAACTAGTTGACATAGCCTAAAATTTGTGTTTTCCCTTTATAACGAGTAGAAATTTGTGTTTTTTCTTTGGTAACGAGTTGTCCTTCCAGAAAAATATGTCTTTTTCCCAAATAACGAGTTAACATCACCGGAAATTTGTGTTTTCCCTTTATAACGAGTAGAAATTTGTGTTTTTTCTTTGGTAACGAGTTTCAATTCATGTTTTCTTCTTATTAACGAGTTGAAATTTGTGTTTTTCTCAGGTAACGTGTTGTCCTTCCAGAAAAAATGTCTTTTTCCCTAATAACGAGTTGACATCGGCGGAAATTTGTGTTTTCCCTTTATAACGAGATGAAATTTGTATTTTTTCTTTGGTAACGAGTTCGAATTCATGTTTTCTTCTTATTAACGAGTTCAAATTTTGGTTTTTCTCTTGTAACGAGTTGTCCTTCAAGAAAAAATGTCTTTTTCCCTAATAACGAGTTGACATCGGCGGAAATTTGTGTTTTCCCTTTATAACGAGTAGAAATTTGTGTTTTTTCTTTGGTAACGAGTTCGAATTCATGTTTTCTTCTTATTAACGAGTTCAAATTTGTGTTTTTTTCTGGTAATGAGTTGTCCTTGCAGATAAAATGTTTTTTTCCCTATTAACGAGTTGACATCGCCGGAAATTTGTGTTTTCTCTTTATAACGAGTAAAAATTTGTGTTTTTTCTTTGGTAACGAGTTCGAATTCATGTTTTCTTCTTATTAACGAGTTCAAATTTGTGTTTTTCTCTGGTAACGAGTTGTCCTTCCAGAAAAAAATGTCTTTTTCCCTAATAACGAGTTGACATTGCCGGAAATTTGTGTTTTCCCTTTATAACGAGTAGAAATTTGTGTTTTTTCTTTGGTAACGAGTTCGAATTCATGTTTTCTTCTTATTAACGAGTTCAAATATGTGTTTTTCCACAGGTAACGAGTAGTCCTTCCAGAAAAAATGTCTTTTTCCCTAATAATGAGTTGACATCGCCGGAAATTTGTGTTTTCCCTTTATAACGAGTAGAAATTGGTGTTTTTTCTTTGGTAACGAGTTGTCCTTCCAGAAAAATGTCTTTTTCCCTAATAACGAGTTGACCTCACCGGAAATTTGTGTTTTCCCTTTATAACGAGTAGAAATTTGTGTTTTTTCTTTGGTAACGAGTTCGAATTCATGTTTTCTTCTTATTAACGAGTTCAAAATTGTGGTTTTCACTGGTAACGAGTAGTCCTTCCAGAAAAAATGTCTTTTTCCCTAATAACGAGTTGACATAGCCGAAAATTTGTGTTTTCCCTTTATAACGAGTAGAAATTTGTGTTTTTTCTTTGGTAACGAGTTGTCCTTCCAGAAAAAAATGTCTTTTTGCCAAATAACGAGTTGACATCACCGGAAATTTGTGTTTTCCCTTTATAACGAGTAGAAATTTGTGTTTTTTCTTTGGTAACGAGTTCGAATTCATGTTTTCTTCTTATTAACGAGTTCAAAATTGTGTTTTTCACTGGTAACGAGTAGTCCTTCCAGAAAAAATGTCTTTTTCCCTAATAACGAGTTGACATAGCCGAAAATTTGTGTTTTCCCTTTATAACGAGTAGAAATTTGTGTTTTTTCTTTGGTAACGAGTTGTCCTTCCAGAAAAATATGTCTTTTTCCCAAATAACGAGTTGACATCACCGGAAATTTGTGTTTTCCCTTTATAACGAGTAGAAATTTGTGTTTTTTCTTTGGTAACGAGTTTGAATTCATGTTTTCTTCTTATTAACGAGTTGAAATTTGTGTTTTTCTCAGGTAACGTGTTGTCCTTCCAGAAAAAATGTCTTTTTCCCTAATAACGAGTTGACATCGGCGGAAATTTGTGTTTTCCCTTTATAACGAGAGGAAATTTGTGTTTTTTCTTTGGTAACGAGTTCGAATTCATGTTTTCTTCTTATTAACGAGTTCAAATTTTGGTTTTTCTCTTGTAAGGAGTCGTCCTTCAAGAAAAAATGTCTTTTTCCCTAATAACGAGTTGACATCGGCGGAAATTTGTGTTTTCCCTTTATAACGAGTAGAAATTTGTGTTTTTTCTTTGGTAACGAGTTCAAATTCATGTTTTCTTCTTATTAACGAGTTCAAATTTGTGTTTTTTTCTTGTAACGAGTTGTCCTTGCAGATGAAATGTTTTTTTCCGTATTAACGAGTTGACATCGCCGGAAATTTGTGTTTTCTCTTTATAACGAGTAAAAATTTGTGTTTTTTCTTTGGTAACGAGTTCGAATTCATGTTTTCTTCTTATTAACGAGTTCAAATTTGTGTTTTTCTCTCGGTAACGAGTTGTCCTTCCGAGAAAAAAATGTCTTTTTCCCTAATAACGAGTTGACATTGCCGGAAATTTGTGTTTTCCCTTTATAACGAGTAGAAATTTGTGTTTTTTCTTTGGTAACGAGTTCGAATTCATGTTTTCTTCTTATTAACGAGTTCAAATATGTGTTTATCCACAGGTAACGAGTAGTCCTTCCAGAAAAAATGTCTTTTTCCCTAATAATGAGTTGACATCGCCGGAAATTTGTGTTTTCCCTTTATAACGAGTAGAAATTGGTGTTTTTTCTTTGGTAACGAGTTGTCCTTCGAGAAAAAAATGTCTTTTTCCCTAATAACGAGTTGACCTCACCGGAAATTTGTGTTTTCCCTTTATAACGAGTAGAAATTTGTGTTTTTTCTTTGGTAACGAGTTCGAATTCATGTTTTCTTCTTATTAACGAGTTCAAATTTGTGTTTTTTCACGGTAACGAGTAGTCCTTCCGAGAAAAAATGTCTTTTTCCCTAATAACGAGTTGACATAGCCGAAAATTTGTGTTTTCCCTTTATAACGAGTAGAAATTTGTGTTTTTTCTTTGGTAACGAGTTGTCCTTCCAGAAAAAAATGTCTTTTTCCCAAATAACGAGTTGACATCACCGGAAATTTGTGTTTTCCCTTTATAACGAGTAGAAATTTGTGTTTTTTCTTTGGTAACGATTTTGAATTCATGTTTTCTTCTTATTAACGAGTTCAATTTTTTTTTCCCTATTAACGAGTTGACATCGCCGGAAATTTGTGTTTTCTCTATATAACGAGTAAAAAATTGTGGTTTTTCTTTGGTAACGAGTTCGAATTCATGTTTTCTTCTTATTAACGTGTTCAAATTTGTGTTTTTCTCTGGTAACGAGTTGTCCTTCAGAAAAAATGTATTTTTCCCTAATAACGAGTTGACATCGCCGGAAATTTGTGTTTTCCCTTTATAACGAGTAGAAATTTGTGTTTTTTCTTTGGTAACGAGTTCGAATTCATGTTTTCTTCTTATTAACGAGTTCAAATATGTGTTTTTCACTGGTAACGAGTAGTCCTTCCAGAAAAAATGTCTTTTTCCCTAATAACGAGTTGACATCGCCGGAAATTTGTGTTTTCCCTTTATAACGAGTAGAAATTTGTGTTTTTTCTTTGGTAACGAGTTGTCCTTCCAGAAAAAATGTCTTTTTCCCTAATAACGAGTTGACATCACCGGAAATTTGTGTTTTCCCTTTATAACGAGTAGAAATTTGTGTTTTTTCTTTGGTAACGAGTTCGAATTCATGTTTTCTTCTTATTAACAAGTTCAAATTTGTGTTTTTCTCTGGTAACGAGTTGTCCTTCCAGAAAAAATGTCTTTTTCCCAAATAACGAGTTGACATAGCCGAAAATTTGTGTTTTCCCTTTATAACGAGTAGAAATTTGTGTTTTTTCTTTGGTAACGAGTTGTCCTTCTTATTAACGAGTTCAAAAATATGTCTGGTAAAGAGTTTCTTCGGAAAAAAATAACGAGTTGACATCACCGGAAATTTGTGTTTTCCCTTTATAACGAGTAGAAATTTGTGTTTTTTCTTTGGTAACGAGTTTGAATTCATGTTTTCTTCTTATTAACGAGTTCAAATTTGTGTTTTTCTTAGGTAACATGTTGTCCTTCCAGAAAAAAATGTCTTTTTCCCTAATAACGAGTTGACATCGGCGGAAATTTGTGTTTTCCCTTTATAACGAGTAGAAATTTGTGTTTTTTCTTTGGTAAGGAGTTGTCTTCTTATTAACGAGTTCAAATTTTGTTTTTCTGGTAACGAGTTGTCCTTCGAGAAAAAAATGTCTTTTTCCCTAATAACGAGTTGACATCACCGGAAATTTGTGTTTTCCCTTTATAACGAGTAGAAATTTGTGTTTTTTCTTTGGTAACGAGTTCGAATTCATGTTTTCTTCTTATTAACGAGTTCAAATATGTGTTTTTTTCCTGGTAACGAGTAGTCCTTCCGAAAAAATGTCTTTTTCCCTAATAATGAGTTGACATCGCCGGAAATTTGTGTTTTCCCTTTATAACGAGTAGAAATTTGTGTTTTTTCTTTGGTAACGAGTTGTCAAATTTGTGTTTTTCTTAACGAGTTGTCCTTCCGGAAAAAAATGTCTTTTTCCCTAATAACGAGTTGACCTCACCGGAAATTTGTGTTTTCCCTTTATAACGAGTAGAAATTTGTGTTTTTTCTTTGGTAACGAGTTCGAATTCATGTTTTCTTCTGATTAACGAGTTCAAAATTGTGTTTTTCTCTGGTAACGAGTAGTCCTTCCAGAAAAAATGTCATTTTCCCTAATAACGAGTTGACATAGCCGAAAATTTGTGTTTTCCCTTTATAACGAGTAGAAATTTGTGTTTTTTCTTTGGTAACGAGTTGTCCTTTTTATTAAAAAATGTCTTTTTCCCAAATAACGAGTTGACATCACCGGAAATTTGTGTTTTCCTATATAACGAGTAGAAATTTGTGTTTTTTCTTTGGTAACGATTTTGAATTTATGTTTTCTTCTTATTAACGAGTTCAATTTGTGTTTTTTTTTTCCTTCCTAATAACGAGTTGACATCGCCGGAAATTTGTGTTTTCTCTATATAACGAGTAAAAATTTGTGGTTTTTCTTTGGTAACGAGTTCGAATTCATGTTTTCTTCTTATTAACGTGTTCAAATTTGTGTTTTTCTCGGTAACGAGTTGTCCTTCCGAAAAAATGTATTTTTCCCTAATAACGAGTTGACATCGCCGGAAATTTGTGTTTTCCCTTTATAACGAGTAGAAATTTGTGTTTTTTCTTTGGTAACGAGTTCGAATTCATGTTTTCTTCTTATTAACGAGTTCAAATTGTGTTTTTCTCGGTAACGAGTTGTCCTTCCAGAAAAAATGTCTTTTTCCCTAATAACGAGTTGACATCGCCGGAAATTTGTGTTTTCCCTTTATAACGAGTAGAAATTTGTGTTTTTTCTTTGGTAACGAGTTTGAATTCATGTTTTCTTCTTATTAACGAGTTCAAATTTGTGTTTTTCTCTGGTAACGTGTTGTCCTTCCAGAAAAAATGTCTTTTTCCCTAATAACGAGTTGACATCACCGGAAATTTGTGTTTTCCCTTTATAACGAGTAGAAATTTGTGTTTTTTCTTTGGTAACGAGTTCGAATTCATGTTTTCTTCTTATTAACAAGTTCAAATTTGTGTTTTCTTTGGTAACGAGTTGTCCTTCCAGAAAAAATGTCTTTTTCCCAAATAACGAGTTGACATCGCCGAAAATTTGTGTTTTCCCTTTATAACGAGTAGAAATTTGTGTTTTTTCTTTGGTAACGAGTTCGAATTCATGTTTTCTTCTTATTAACGAGTTCAAATTTGTGTTTTTCTCGGTAACGAGTTGTCCTTCTCAAATAACGAGTTGACATCACCGGAAATTTGTGTTTTCCCTTTATAACGAGTAGAAATTTGTGTTTTTTCTTTGGTAACGAGTTTGAATTCATGTTTTCTTCTTATTAACGAGTTCAAATTTGTGTTTTTCTTAGGTAACATGTTGTCCTTCCGAGAAAAAATGTCTTTTTCCCTAATAACGAGTTGACATCGCGGAAATTTGTGTTTTCCCTTTATAACGAGTAGAAATTTGTGTTTTTTCTTTGGTAAGGAGTTGTCCTTCGAAAAATTCATGTTTTCTTCTTCACCGGAAATTTGTGTTTTCCCTTTATAACGAGTTCAAATTTGTGTTTTTCTTTGGTAACGAGTTGTCCTTCCAGAAAAAAATGTCTTTTTCCCAAATAACGAGTTGACATCACCGGAAATTTGTGTTTTCCCTTTATAACGAGTAGAAATTTGTGTTTTTTCTTTGGTAACGAGTTTGAATTCATGTTTTCTTCTTATTAACGAGTTCAAATTTGTGTTTTTCTTTGGTAACGTGTTGTCCTTCCAGAAAAAATGTCTTTTTCCCTAATAACGAGTTGACATCGCCGGAAATTTGTGTTTTCCCTTTATAACGAGTAGAAATTTGTGTTTTTTCTTTGGTAACGAGTTCGAATTCATGTTTTCTTCTTATTAACGAGTTCAAATTTGTGTTTTTCTCTTGTAACGAGTTGTCCTTGTAGAAAAAATGTCTTTTTCCCTAATAACGAGTTGACATCGGCGGAAATTTGTGTTTTCCCTTTATAACGAGTAGAAATTTGTGTTTTTTCTTTGGTAACGAGTTCGAATTGTTTTCTTCTTATTAACGAGTTCAAATTTGTGTCTTTCATCTTTGGTAACGAGTGTCCTTCCAGAAAAAATGTCTTTTTCCCAAATAACGAGTTGACATCACCGGAAATTTGTGTTTTCCCTTTATAACGAGTAGAAATTTGTGTTTTTTCTTTGGTAACGAGTTGAATTCATGTTTTCTTCTTATTAACGAGTTCAAATTTGTGTTTTTTCTCGGTAACGAGTTGTCCTTCCGGAAAAAATGTCTTTTTCCCTAATAACGAGTTGACATCACCGGAAATTTGTGTTTTCCTTTATAACGAGTAGAAATTTGTGTTTTTTCTTTGGTAACGAGTTTGAATTCATGTTTTCTTCTTATTATCGAGTTCAAATTTGTGTTTTTCTCGGTAACGTGTTGTCCTTCCGGAAAAAATGTCTTTTTCCCTAATAACGAGTTGACATCACCGGAAATTTGTGTTTTCCCTTTATAACGAGTAGAAATTTGTGTTTTTTCTTTGGTAACGAGTTCGAATTCATGTTTTCTTCTTATTAACGAGTTCAAATTTGTGTTTTTCTATGGTAACGAGTTGTCCTTGCAGAAAAAATGTTTTTTTCACTAATAACGAGTTGACATCGCCGGAAATTTGTGTTTTCCCTTTATAACGAGTAGAAATTTGTGTTTTTTCTTTGGTAACGAGTTCGAATTCATGTTTTCTTCTTATTAACGAGTTCAAATTTGTGTTTTTCTCTGGTAACGAGTTGTCCTTCCAGATAAAATGTCTTTTTCCCTAATAACGAGTTGACATCGCCGGAAATTTGTGTTTTCCCTTTATAACGAGTAGAAATTTGTGTTTTTTCTTTGGTAACGAGTTCGAATTCATGTTTTCTTCTTATTAACGAGTTCAAATTTGTGTTTTTCTCTCGGTAACGAGTTGTCCTTCCGGAGTTCAAAAATGTGTTTTCCCTAATAACGAGTTGACATCGCCGGAAATTTGTGTTTTCCTTTATAACGAGTAGAAATTTGTGTTTTTTCTTTGGTAACGAGTTCGAATTCATGTTTTCTTCTTATTAACGAGTTCAAATTTGTGTTTTTCACTGGTAACGAGTAGTCCTTCCAGAAAAAATGTCTTTTTCCCTAATAACGAGTTGACATCGCCGGAAATTTGTGTTTTCCCTTTATAACGAGTAGAAATTTGTGTTTTTTCGTTGGTAACGAGTTCGAATTCATGTTTTCTTCTTACTAACGAGTTCAAATTTGTGTTTCCTCTCGGTAACGAGTTGTCCTTCGAGAAAAAATGTCTTTTTCCCTAATAACGAGTTGACATCACCGGAAATTTGTGTTTTCCCTTTATAACGAGTAGAAATTTGTGTTTTTTCTTTGGTAACGAGTTTGAATTCATGTTTTCTTCTTATTAACGAGTTCAAATTTGTGTTTTTCTCTGGTAACGTGTTGTCCTTCCGGAAAAATGTCTTTTTCCCTAATAACGAGTTGACATCGGCGGAAATTTGTGTTTTCCCTTTATAACGAGTAGAAATTTGTGTTTTTTCTTTGGTAACGAGTTCGAATTCATGTTTTCTTTTTATTAACGAGTTCAAATTTGTGTTTTTCTCTGGTAACGAGTTGTCCTTGCAGATAAAATGTTTTTTTCCCTATTAACGAGTTGACATCGCCGGAAATTTGTGTTTTCTCTTTATAACGAGTAAAAATTTGTGTTTTTTCTTTGGTAACGAGTTCGAATTCATGTTTTCTTCTTATTAACGAGTTCAAATTTGTGTTTTTCTCTGGTAACGAGTTGTCCTTCCAGAAAAAAAAATGTCTTTTTCCCTAATAACGAGTTGACATCGCCGGAAATTTGTGTTTTCCCTTTATAACGAGTAGAAATTTGTGTTTTTTCTTTGGTAACGAGTTCGAATTCATGTTTTCTTCTTATTAACGAGTTCAAATTTGTGTTTTTCTCACGGTAACGAGTTGTCCTTCCGAAAAAATGTCTTTTTCCTAATAATAACGACTTGACATCGCCGGAAATTTGTGTTTTCCCTTTATAACGAGTAGAAATTTGTGTTTTTTCTTTGGTAACGAGTTTGAATTCATGTTTTCTTCTTATTAACGAGTTCAAATTTGTGTTTTTCTCGGTAACGAGTTGTCCTTCCGAAAAAATGTCTTTTTCCCTAATAACGAGTTGACATCGCCGGAAATTTGTGTTTTCCCTTTATAACGAGTAGAAATTTGTGTTTTTTCTTTGGTAACGAGTTCGAATTCATGTTTTCTTTTTATTAACGAGTTCAAATTTGTGTTTTTCTCTCGGTAACGAGTTGTCCTTGCGGATAAAATGTTTTTTTCCAAATAACGAGTTGACATCGCCGGAAATTTGTGTTTTCTCTTTATAACGAGTAAAAATTTGTGTTTTTGTTTGGTAACGAGTTCGAATTCATGTTTTCTTCTTGTAACGAGTTGTCCTTCGAGAAAAAATGTCTTTTTCCCTAATAACGAGTTGACATCGCCGGAAATTTGTGTTTTCCCTTTATAACGAGTAGAAATTTGTGTTTTTTCTTTGGTAACGAGTTCGAATTCATGTTTTCTTCTTATTAACGAGTTCAAATTTGTGTTTTTCTCTCGGTAACGAGTTGTCCTTCCGAAAAAATGTCTTTTTCCCGAATAACGAGTTGACATCGCCGGAAATTTGTGTTTTCCTTTATAACGAGTAGAAATTTGTGTTTTTTCTTTGGTAACGAGTTCGAATTCATGTTTTCTTCTTATTAACGAGTTCAAATTTGTGTTTTCTCTGGTAACGAGTTGTCCTTCCAGAAAAAAATGTCTTTTTCCCTAATAACGAGTTGACATCACCGGAAATTTGTGTTTTCCCTTTATAACGAGTAGAAATTTGTGTTTTTTCTTTGGTAACGAGTTTGAATTCATGTTTTCTTCTTATTAACGAGTTCAAATTTGTGTTTTTCTCTGGTAACGAGTTGTCCTTCCAGAAAAAATGTCTTTTTCCCTAATAACGAGTTGACATCGCCGGAAATTTGTGTTTTCCCTTTATAACGAGTAGAAATTTGTGTTTTTTCTTTGGTAACGAGTTCGAATTCATGTTTTCGTCTTATTAACGAGTTCAAATTTGTGTTTTCTTTGGTAAAGAGTTGTCCTTCCAGAAAAAATTGTCTTTTTCCCTAATAACGAGTTGACATCGCCGGAAATTTGTGTTTTCCCTTTATAACGAGTAGAAATTTGTGTTTTTTCTTTGGTAACGAGTTCGAATTCATGTTTTCTTCTTATTAACGAGTTCAAATTTGTGTTTTTCTCTGGTAACGAGTTGTCCTTGCCGATAAAATGTCTTTTTCCCTAATAACGAGTTGACATCGCCGGAAATTTGTGTTTTCTCTTTATAACGAGTAAAAATTTGTGTTTTTTCTTTGGTAACGAGTTCGAATTCATGTTTTCTTCTTATTAACGAGTTCAAATTTGTGTTTTTCTTTGGTAACGAGTTGTCCTGCAAGAAAAAATTGTCTTTTTCCCTAATAACGAGTTGACATCGCCGGAAATTTGTGTTTTCCCTTTATAACGAGTAGAAATTTGTGTTTTTTCTTTGGTAACGAGTTCGAATTCATGTTTTCTTCTTATTAACGAGTTCAAATTTGTGTTTTTATTTGGTAACGAGTTGTCCTTCCAGAAAAAATGTCTTTTTCCCTAATAACGAGTTGACATCGCCGGAAATTTGTGTTTTCCCTTTATAACGAGTAGAAATTTGTGTTTTTTCTTTGGTAACGAGTTCGAATTCATGTTTTCTTCTTATTAACGAGTTCAAATTTGTGTTTTTCTTTGGTAACGAGTTGTCCTTCGGAAAAAATGTCTTTTTCCCTAATAACGAGTTGACATCGCCGGAAATTTGTGTTTTCCCCTTTATAACGAGTAGAAATTTGTGTTTTTTCTTTGGTAACGAGTTCGAATTCATGTTTTCTTCTTATTAACGAGTTCAAATTTGTGTTTTTCTCGGTAACGAGTTGTCCTTGTAGATAAAATGTTTTTTCCCTAATAACGAGTTGACATCGCCGGAAATTTGTGTTTTCTCTTTATAACGAGTAGAAATTTGTGTTTTTTCTTTTGTAACGAGTTCGAATTCATGTTTTCTTCTTATTAACGAGTTCAAATTTGTGTTTTTCTCTGGTAACGAGTTGTCCTTCCGAGAAAAAAATGTCTTTTTCCCTAATAACGAGTTGACATCGCCGGAAATTTGTGTTTTCCCTTTATAACGAGTAGAAATTTGTGTTTTTTCTTTGGTAACGAGTTCGAATTCATGTTTTCTTCTTATTAACGAGTTCAAATTTGTGTTTTTCTCTGGTAACGAGTAGTCCTTCTAGAAAAAATGTCTTTTTCCCTAATAACGAGTTGACATCGCCGGAAATTTGTGTTTTCCCTTTATAACGAGTAGAAATTTGTGTTTTTTCTTTGGTAACGAGTTGTCCTTCCAGAAAAAAATGTCTTTTTCCCTAATAACGAGTTGACATCACCGGAAATTTGTGTTTTCCCTTTATAACGAGTAGAAATTTGTGTTTTTTCTTTGGTAACGAGTTTGAATTCATGTTTTCTTCTTATTAACGAGTTCAAATTTGTGTTTTTCTCACGGTAACGAGTTGTCCTTGTAGAAAAATGTCTTTTTCCCTAATAACGAGTTGACATCGCCGGAAATTTGTGTTTTCCCTTTATAACGAGTAGAAATTTGTGTTTTTTCTTTGGTAACGAGTTCGAATTCATGTTTTCTTCTTATTAACGAGTTCAAATTTGTGTTTTTTTCTTTGGTAACGAGTTGTCCTTCGTTTTCCCTTTATAACGAGTAGAAAAAATTGTCTTTTTCCCTAATAACGAGTTGACATCGCCGGAAATTTGTGTTTTCCCTTTATAACGAGTAGAAATTTGTGTTTTTTCTTTGGTAACGAGTTCGAATTCATGTTTTCTTCTTATTAACGAGTTCAAATTTGTGTTTTTCTTGGTAACGAGTAGTCCTTCCGGAAAAAATGTCTTTTTCCCTAATAACGAGTTGACATCGCCGGAAATTTGTGTTTTCCCTTTATAACGAGTAGAAATTTGTGTTTTTTCTTTGGTAACGAGTTGTCCTTCTTAGTAAAAAATGTCTTTTTCCCAAATAACGAGTTGACATCACCGGAAATTTGTGTTTTTCCCTTTATAACGAGTAGAAATTTGTGTTTTTTCTTTGGTAACGAGTTTGAATTCATGTTTTCTTCTTATTAACGAGTTCAAATTTGTGTTTTTCTCGGGTAACGAGTTGTCCTTCCAGAAAAAATGTCTTTTTCCCTAATAACGAGTTGACATCGCCGGAAATTTGTGTTTTCCCTTTATAACGAGTAGAAATTTGTGTTTTTTCTTTGGTAACGAGTTTGAATTCATGTTTTCTTCTTATTAACGAGTTCAAATTTGTGTTTTTCTCTCGGTAACGAGTTGTCCTTGCGGATAAAATGTTTTTTTCCCTATTAACGAGTTGACATCGCCGGAAATTTGTGTTTTCTCTTTATAACGAGTAAAAATTTGTGTTTTTTCTTTGGTAACGAGTTCGAATTCATGTTTTCTTCTTATTAACGAGTTCAAATTTGTGTTTTTCTCGGGTAACGAGTTGTCCTTCCAGAAAAAATTGTCTTTTTCCCTAATAACGAGTTGACATCGCCGGAAATTTGTGTTTTCCCTTTATAACGAGTAGAAATTTGTGTTTTTTCTTTGGTAACGAGTTCGAATTCATGTTTTCTTCTTATTAACGAGTTCAAATTTGTGTTTTTCACTGGTAACGAGTAGTCCTTCCAGAAAAAATGTCTTTTTCCCTAATAACGAGTTGACATCGCCGGAAATTTGTGTTTTCCCTTTATAACGAGTAGAAATTTGTGTTTTTTCTTTGGTAACGAGTTGTCCTTCCAGAAAAAAATGTCTTTTTCCCAAAGGTTAAAGGTTGTGGAGGACAGTTTTTGATCTAAAATGAGGAAAAAAGACAAGAAAAAAAGATAGTGGTTGAGAAGGACAAAAACCCGCATGTTACTACATGTGTTACTACATGTTGCTACAACGACATGTAGTAACACATGTAGTAACATGTGCGGTTTTGTCCTTCTCAACCATTATTTTTTTTCTTCTCCTTTTTTTCCATTTTGTATCTTATTTTGTCCTTATGGCCTCTGACCCCTATTCCCAAATAACGAGTTGACATCACCGGAAATTTGTGTTTTCCCTTTATAACGAGTAGAAATTTGTGTTTTTTCTTTGGAAACGAGTTTGAATTCATGTTTTCTTCTTATTAAAGAGTTCAAATTTGTGTTTTTTTCTCGGGTAACGTGTTGTCCTTCCAGAAAAAATGTCTTTTTCCCTAATAACGAGTTGACATCGCCGGAAATTTGTGTTTTCCCTTTATAATGAGTAGAAATTTGTGTTTTTTCTTTGGTAACGAGTTCGAATTCATGTTTTCTTCTTATTAACGAGTTCAAATTTGTGTTTTTCTCTAGTAACGAGTTGTCCTTGCAGATAAAATGTTTTTTTTTCCCTAATAACGAGTTGACATCGCCGGAAATTTGTGTTTTCTCTTTATAACGAGTAAAAATTTGTGTTTTTTCTTTGGTAACGAGTTCGAATTCATGTTTTCTTCTTATTAACGAGTTCAAATTTGTGTTTTTCTTTGGTAACGAGTTGTCCATCTAGAAAAAATTGTCTTTTTCCCTAATAACGAGTTGACATCGCCGGAAATTTGTGTTTTACCTTTATAACGAGTGAAATTTGTGTTTTTTCTTTGGTAACGAGTTCGAATTCATGTTTTCTTCTTATTAACGAGTTCAAATTTGTGTTTTTCTCTCGGTAACGAGTTGTCCTTGCAGATAAAATGTTTTTTTCCCTATTAACGAGTTGACATCGCCGGAAATTTGTGTTTTCTCTTTATAACGAGTAAAAATTTGTGTTTTTTCTTTGGTAACGAGTTCGAATTCATGTTTTCTTCTTATTAACGAGTTCAAATTTGTGTTTTTCTCTGGTAACGAGTTGTCCTTGCAGAGATAAAATGTTTTTTTCCCTAATAACGAGTTGACATCGCCGGAAATTTGTGTTTTCTCTTTATAACGAGTAAAAATTTGTGTTTTTTCTTTGGTAACGAGTTGAATTCATGTTTTCTTCTTATTAACGAGTTCAAATTTGTGTTTTTCTCTGGTAACGAGTTGTCCTTCCAGAAAAAAATGTCTTTTTCCCTAATAACGAGTTGACATCGCCGGAAATTTGTGTTTTTCCTTTATAACGAGTAGAAATTTGTGTTTTTTCTTTGGTAACGAGTTCGAATTCATGTTTTCTTCTTATTAACGAGTTCAAATTTGTGTTTTCTCTGGTAACGAGTAGTCCTTCCAGAAAAAATGTCTTTTTCCCGAATAACGAGTTGACATCGCCGGAAATTTGTGTTTTCCCTTTATAACGAGTAGAAATTTGTGTTTTTTCTTTGGTAACGAGTTCGAATTCATGTTTTCTTCTTATTAACGAGTTCAAATTTGTGTTTTTCTCTGGTAACGAGTTGTCCTTGCAGATAAAATGTTTTTTTCCCTATAACGAGTTGACATCGCCGGAAATTTGTGTTTTCTATTTATAACGAGTAAAAATTTGTGTTTTTTCTTTGGTAACGAGTTCGAATTCATGTTTTCTTCTTATTAACGAGTTCAAATTTGTGTTTTTCTTTGGTAACGAGTTGTCCTTCCAGAAAAAATTGTCTTTTTCCCTAATAACGAGTTGACATCGCCGGAAATTTGTGTTTTCCCTTTATAACGAGTAGAAATTTGTGTTTTTTCTTTGGTAACGAGTTCGAATTCATGTTTTCTTCTTATTAACGAGTTCAAATTTGTGTTTTTCTTTGGTAACGAGTTGTCCTTCAAGAAAAAATGTCTTTTTCCCTAATAACGAGTTGACATCGCCGGAAATTTGTGTTTTCCCTTTATAACGAGTAGAAATTTGTGTTTTTTCTTTGGTAACGAGTTCGAATTCATGTTTTCTTCTTATTAACGAGTTCAAATTTGTGTTTTTTTGGTAACGAGTTGTCCTTCTAGAAAAAATGTCTTTTTCCCAATAACGAGTTGACATCGCCGGAAATTTGTGTTTCCCTTTATAACGAGTAGAAATTTGTGTTTTTTCTTTGGTAACGAGTTCGAATTCATGTTTTCTTCTTATTAACGAGTTCAAATTTGTGTTTTTCTCGGGTAACGAGTTGTCCTTCGTAGATAAAATGTTTTTTTCCCTAATAACGAGTTGACATCGCCGGAAATTTGTGTTTTCTCTTTATAACGAGTAAAAATTTGTGTTTTTTCTTTGGTAACGAGTTCGAATTCATGTTTTCTTCTTATTAACGAGTTCAAATTTGTGTTTTTCTTTGGTAACGAGTTGTCCTTCCAGAAAAAATGTCTTTTTCCCTAATAACGAGTTGACATCGCCGGAAATTTGTGTTTTCCCTTTATAACGAGTAGAAATTTGTGTTTTTTCTTTGGTAACGAGTTCGAATTCATGTTTTCTTCTTATTAACGAGTTCAAATTTGTGTTTTTCACGGTAACGAGTAGTCCTTCCGAAAAATGTCTTTTTCCCTAATAACGAGTTGACATCGCCGGAAATTTGTGTTTTCCCTTTATAACGAGTAGAAATTTGTGTTTTTTCTTTGGTAACGAGTTGTCCTTCCGAAAAAAATGTCGAGGAAAAATTTTTCCCAAATAACGAGTTGACATCACCGGAAATTTGTGTTTTCCCTTTATAACGAGTAGAAATTTGTGTTTTTTCTTTGGTAACGAGTTTGAATTCATGTTTTCTTCTTATTAACGAGTTCAAATTTGTGTTTTTCTCGGTAACGTGTTGTCCTTCCGGAAAAAATGTCTTTTTCCCTAATAACGAGTTGACATCGGCGGAAATTTGTGTTTTCCCTTTATAACGAGTAGAAATTTGTGTTTTTTCTTTGGTAACGAGTTCGAATTCATGTTTTCTTCTTATTAACGAGTTCAAATTTGTGTTTTTCTCTCGGTAACGAGTTGTCCTTGCGAGATAAAATGTTTTTTTCCGTATTAACGAGTTGACATCGCCGGAAATTTGTGTTTTCTCTTCATAACGAGTAAAAATTTGTGTTTTTTCTGAGGTAACGAGTTCGAATTCATGTTTTCTTCTTATTAACGAGTTCAAATTTGTGTTTTTCTCTGGTAACGAGTTGTCCTTCCAGAAAAAAATATCTTTTTCCCTAATAACGAGTTGACATCGCCGGAAATTTGTGTTTTCCCTATATAACGAGTAGAAATTTGTGTTTTTTTCTTTGGTAACGAGTTCGAATTCATGTTTTCTTTTTATTAACGAGTTCAAATTTGTGTTTTTGCGGTAACGAGTAGTCCTTCTAGAAAAAATGTCTTTTTCCTATTAACGAGTTGAATAACGAGTTGACATCGCCGGAAATTTGTGTTTTCCCTTTATAGTCCGAGTAGAAAAAAATGTCTTTTTCTCTAATAACGAGTTGACATCGCCGGAAATTGTGTTTTAACGAGTTTAAATTTGTGTTTTTTCTTTGGTAACGAGTTGTCCTTCCAGAAAAAATGTCTTTTTCCCTAATAACGAGTTGACATCACCGGAAATTTGTGTTTTCCCTTTATAACGAGTAGAAATTTGTGTTTTTTCTTTGGTAACGAGTTTGAATTCATGTTTTCTTCTTATTAACGAGTTCAAATTTGTTTTTTTCTCAGGTAACGTGTTGTCCTTCTAGAAAAAAATGTCTTTTTCCCTAATAACGAGTTGACATCGGCCGGAAATTTGTGTTTTCCCTTTATAACGAGTAGAAATTTGTGTTTTTTCTTTGGTAACGAGTTCGAATTCATGTTTTCTTCTTATTAACGAGTTCAAATTTGTGTTTTTCCGGTAACGAGTTGTCCTTCCAGAAAAAATTAACGAGTTGACATCGCCGGAAATTGTGTTTTCCCTTTATAACGAGTAAAAATTTGTGTTTTTTCTTTGGTAACGAGTTGAATTCATGTTTTCTTCTTATTAACGAGTTCAAATTTGTGTTTTTCTATGGTAACGAGTTGTCCTTCCAGAAAAAAATGTCTTTTTCCCTAATAACGAGTTGACATCGCCGGAAATTTGTGTTTTCCTTTATAACGAGTAGAAATTTGTGTTTTTTCTTTGGTAACGAGTTCGAATTCATGTTTTCTTCTTATTAACGAGTTCAAATTTGTGTTTTTCACTGGTAACGAGTAGTCCTTCTAGAAAAAATGTCTTTTTCCCGAATAACGAGTTGACATCGCCGGAAATTTGTGTTTTCCCTTTATAACGAGTAGAAATTTGTGTTTTTTCTTTGGTAACGAGTTCGAATTCATGTTTTCTTCTTATTAACGAGTTCAAATTTGTGTTTTTCTCTGGTAACGTGTTGTCCTTCCAGAAAAAATGTCTTTTTCCCTAATAACGAGTTGACATCACCGGAAATTTGTGTTTTCCCTTTATAACGAGTAGAAATTTGTATTTTTCTTTGGTAACGAGTTTGAATTCATGTTTTCTTCTTATTAACGAGTTCAAATTTGTGTTTTTCTCTGGTAACGAGTTGTCCTTGTAGAAAAAATGTTTTTTTCCCTGATAACGAGTTGACATCGCCGGAAATTTGTGTTTTCCCATTATAACGAGTAGAAATTTGTGTTTTTTCTTTTTCGAGTTGAATTCATGTTTTCTTCTTATTAACGAGTTCAAATTTGTGTTTTTCTCCGAGTTGTCCCGAAAAAATGTCTTTTTCCCTAATAACGAGTTGACATCGCCGGAAATTTGTGTTTTCCCTTTATAACGAGTAGAAATTTGTGTTTTTTCTTTGGTAACGAGTTCGAATTCATGTTTTCTTCTTATTAACGAGTTCAAATTTGTGTTTTCTTTGGTAACGAGTTGTCCTTCCAGAAAAAATTGTCTTTTTCCCTAATAACGAGTTGACATCGCCGGAAATTTGTGTTTTCCCTTTATAACGAGTAGAAATTTGTGTTTTTTCTTTGGTAACGAGTTCGAATTCATGTTTTCTTCTTATTAACGAGTTCAAATTTGTGTTTTTCTCTGGTAACGAGTTGTCCTTGAAGATAAAATGTCTTTTTCCCTAATAACGAGTTGACATCGCCGGAAATTTGTGTTTTCTCTTTATAACGAGTAAAAATTTGTGTTTTTTCTTTGGTAACGAGTTCGAATTCATGTTTTCTTCTTATTAACGAGTTCAAATTTGTGTTTTTCTTTGGTAACGAGTTGTCCTGCAAGAAAAAATTGTCTTTTTCCCTAATAACGAGTTGACATCGCCGGAAATTTGTGTTTTCCCTTTATAACGAGTAGAAATTTGTGTTTTTTCTTTGGTAACGAGTTCGAATTCATGTTTTCTTCTTATTAACGAGTTCAAATTTGTGTTTTTCTTTGGTAACGAGTTGTCCTTCCAGAAAAAAATGTCTTTTTCCCTAATAACGAGTTGACATCGCCGGAAATTTGTGTTTTCCCTTTATAACGAGTAGAAATTTGTGTTTTTTCTTTGGTAACGAGTTCGAATTCATGTTTTCTTCTTATTAACGAGTTCAAATTTGTGTTTTTCTTTGGTAACGAGTTGTCCTTCCGAGAGAAAAAATGTCTTTTTCCCTAATAACGAGTTGACATCGCCGGAAATTTGTGTTTTCCCTTTATAACGAGTAGAAATTTGTGTTTTTTCTTTGGTAACGAGTTCGAATTCATGTTTTCTTCTTATTAACGAGTTCAAATTTGTGTTTTTCTCTCGGTAACGAGTTGTCCTTGGAGAAAAATGTTTTTTTCCCTATAACGAGTTGACATCGCCAGAAATTTGTGTTTTCTCTTTATAACGAGTAAAAATTTGTGTTTTTTCTTTGGTAACGAGTTCGAATTCATGTTTACTTCTTATTAACGAGTTCAAAATTTTTCTTTGGTAACGAGTTGTCCTTCCAGAAAAAAATGTCTTTTTCCCTAATAACGAGTTGACATCGCCGGAAATTTGTGTTTTCCCTTTATAACGAGTAGAAATTTGTGTTTTTTCTTTGGTAACGAGTTCGAATTCATGTTTTCTTCTTATTAACGAGTTCAAATTTGTGTTTTTCACTGGTAACGAGTTGTCCTTCTTTATAACGAGTAAAAAGAAAAAATGTCTTTTTCCCTAATAACGAGTTGACATCGCCGGAAATTTGTGTTTTCCCGGAAATTTGTGTTTTCCCTTTTATAACGAGTAGAAATTTGTGTTTTTTCTTTGGTAACGAGTTTCCGAATTCAAGAAAAAAATGTTTTTTCAATTAAAGAGTTCAAATTTGTGTTTTTGTGGAGTAACGAGTTTCCTTGATCTAAAATGAGGAAAAATGTCTTTTTCCCGATAGTGGTTGAGTTGACATCGCCGGAAATTTGTTACTACATTTTCTACAACGACTTTATAACGAGTAGAAATGTGTTTTTTTCTTTGGTAACGAGTTCGAATTCATGTTTTCTTCTTTTAACGAGTTCAAATTTGTGTTTTTCTCATTTTGTAACGAGTTGTCCTTATGAAAAAATGTCTTTTTCCCGAATAACGAGTTGACATCGCCGGAAATTTGTGTTTTCCCTTTATAACGAGTAGAAATTTGTGTTTTTTCTTTGGTAACGAGTTTGAATTCATGTTTTCTTCTTATTAACGAGTTCAAATTTGTGTTTTTCTCGGTAACGAGTTGTCCTTCCAGAAAAAAATGTCTTTTTCCCTAATAACGAGTTGACATCGGCCGGAAATTTGTGTTTTCCCTTTATAACGAGTAGAAATTTGTGTTTTTTCTTTGGTAACGAGTTCGAATTCATGTTTTCTTCTTATTAACAAGTTCAAATTTGTGTTTTTCTCTAGTAATGAGTTGTCCTTGCAGAGAAAAATGTTTTTTTTCCCTGATAACGCGTTGACATCGCTGGAAATTTGTGTTTTCCCTTGATAAGGAGTAGAAATTTGTGTTTTTTCTTTGGTAACGAGTTCGAATTCATGTTTTCTTCTTATTAACGAGTTCAAATTTGTGTTTTTTCTCGGTAACGAGTTGTCCTTGCGAGATAAAATGTCTTTTTCCCTAATAACGAGTTGACATCGCCGGAAATTTGTGTTTTCTCTTTATAACGAGTAAAAATTTGTGTTTTTTCTTTGGTAACGAGTTGAATTCATGTTTTCTTCTTATTAACGAGTTCAAATTTGTGTTTTTCTCTGGTAACGAGTTGTCCTTCCGAGAAAAAATGTCTTTTTCCCTAATAACGAGTTGACATCGCCGGAAATTTGTGTTTTTCCTTTATAACGAGTAGAAATTTGTGTTTTTTCTTTGGTAACGAGTTCGAATTCATGTTTTCTTCTTATTAACGAGTTCAAATTTGTGTTTTTCTCTCGGTAACGAGTAGTCCTTCCGAGAAAAAATGTCTTTTTCCCGAATAACGAGTTGACATCGCCGGAAATTTGTGTTTTCCCTTTATAACGAGTAGAAATTTGTGTTTTTTCTTTGGTAACGAGTTGTCCTTCCCGAAAAAAATGTCTTTTTCAAAAAGGTTAAAGGTTGTGGAGGACAGTTTTTGATCTAAAATGAGGAAAAAGGATAAGAAAAAAAGATAGTGGTTGAGAAGGACAAAAACCCGCATGTTACTACATGTGTTACTACATGTTGCTACAACGACATGTAGTAACACATGTAGTAACATGTGCGTTTTTGTCCTTCTCAACCATTATTTTTTTTCTTCTCCTTTTTTTCCATTTTGTATCTTATTTTGTCCTTATGGCCTCGGACCACAATTCCCAAATAACGAGTTGACATCACCGGAAATTTGTGTTTTCCCTTTATAACGAGTAGAAATTTGTGTTTTTTCTTTGGTAACGAGTTTGAATTCATGTTTTCTTCTTATTAAAGAGTTCAAATTTGTATTTTTCTCAGGTAACGTGTTGTCCTTCCAGAAAAAATGTCTTTTTCCCTAATAACGAGTTGACATCGGCTGAAATTTGTGTTTTCCCTTTATAACGAGTAGAAATTTGTGTTTTTTCTTTGGTAACGAGTTCGAATTCATGTTTTCTTCTTATTAACGAGTTCAAATTTGTGTTTTTCTCTAGTAACGAGTTGTCTTTGCAGATAAAATGTTTTTTTTCCCTATTAACGAGTTGACATCGCCGGAAATTTGTGTTTTCTCTTTATAACGAGTAAAAATTTGTGTTTTTTCTTTGGTAACGAGTTCGAATTCATGTTTTCTTCTTATTAACGAGTTCAAATTTGTTTTTCTCGGTAACGAGTTGTCCTTGCGGATAAAATGTTTTTTCCCTATTAACGAGTTGACATCGCCGGAAATTTGTGTTTTCTCTTTATAACGAGTAAAAATTTGTGTTTTTTCTTTGGTAACGAGTTCGAATTCATGTTTTCTTCTTATTAACGAGTTCAAATTTTTGTTTTTCTCTCGGTAACGAGTTGTCCTTCCGAGAAAAAAATGTCTTTTTCCCTAATAACGAGTTGACATCGCCGGAAATTTGTGTTTTTCCTTTATAACGAGTAGAAATTTGTGTTTTTTCTTTGGTAACGAGTTCGAATTCATGTTTTCTTCTTATTAACGAGTTCAAATTTGTGTTTTTCTCGGTAACGAGTAGTCCTTCCAGAAAAAATGTCTTTTTCCCGAATAACGAGTTGACATCGCCGGAAATTTGTGTTTTCCCTTTATAACGAGTAGAAATTTGTGTTTTTTCTTTGGTAACGAGTTCGAATTCATGTTTTCTTCTTATTAACGAGTTCAAATTTTTGTTTTTCTCTGGTAACGAGTTGTCCTTGCAGATAAAATGTTTTTTTTCCCTATTAACGAGTTGACATCGCCGGAAATTTGTGTTTTCTATTTCTAACGAGTAAAAATTTGTGTTTTTTCTTTGGTAACGAGTTCGAATTCATGTTTTCTTCTTATTAACGAGTTCAAATTTGTGTTTTTCTTTGGTAACGAGTTGTCCTTCCAGAAAAAATTGTCTTTTTCCCTAATAACGAGTTGACATCGCCGGAAATTTGTGTTTTCCCTTTATAACGAGTAGAAATTTGTGTTTTTTCTTTGGTAACGAGTTCGAATTCATGTTTTCTTCTTATTAACGAGTTCAAATTTGTGTTTTTCTTTGGTAACGAGTTGTCCTTCAAGAAAAAATTGTCTTTTTCCCTAATAACGAGTTGACATCGCCGGAAATTTGTGTTTTCCCTTTATAACGAGTAGAAATTTGTGTTTTTTCTTTGGTAACGAGTTCGAATTCATGTTTTCTTCTTATTAATGAGTTCAAATTTGTGTTTTTATTTGGTAACGAGTTGTCATTCTAGAAAAAATTGTCTTTTTCCCTAATAACGAGTTGACATCGCCGGAAATTTGTGTTTCCCTTTATAACAAGTAGAAATTTGTGTTTTTTCTTTGGTAACGAGTTCGAATTCATGTTTTCTTCTTATTAACGAGTTCAAATTTGTGTTTTTCTTAGGTAACGAGTTGTCCTTGTCGATAAAATGTTTTTTCCCTATAACGAGTTGACATCGCCGGAAATTTGTGTTTTCTCTTTATAACGAGTAAAAATTTGTGTTTTTTCTTTGGTAACGAGTTCGAATTCATGTTTTCTTCTTATTAACGAGTTCAAATTTGTGTTTTTCTTTGGTAACGAGTTGTCCTTCCGAGAATAAATTGTCTTTTTCCCTAATAACGAGTTGACATCGCCGGAAATTTGTGTTTTCCCTTTATAACGAGTAGAAATTTATGTTTTTTCTTTGGTAACGAGTTCGAATTCATGTTTTCTTCTTATTAACGAGTTCAAATTTGTGTTTTTTTTGGTAACGAGTAGTCCTTCCCAGAAAAAATGTCTTTTTCCCTAATAACGAGTTGACATCGCCGGAAATTTGTGTTTTCCCTTTATAACGAGTAGAAATTTGTGTTTTTTCTTTGGTAACGAGTTGTCCTTCTTATTAAAAAATTTGTGTTTTTTTGGTAACGAGTTGTCCTTCCGAAAAAAATGTCTTTTTCCCAAATAACGAGTTGACATCACCGGAAATTTGTGTTTTCCCTTTATAACGAGTAGAAATTTGTGTTTTTTCTTTGGTAACGAGTTTGAATTCATGTTTTCTTCTTATTAACGAGTTCAAATTTGTGTTTTTCTCGGGTAACGTGTTGTCCTTCCAGAAAAATGTCTTTTTCCCTAATAACGAGTTGACATCGGCGGAAATTTGTGTTTTCCCTTTATAACGAGTAGAAATTTGTGTTTTTTCTTTGGTAACGAGTTCGAATTCATGTTTTCTTCTTATTAACGAGTTCAAATTTGTGTTTTTCT
Organism: Gentiana straminea; assembly: GCA_036785695.1. NCBI lineage: Eukaryota > Viridiplantae > Streptophyta > Magnoliopsida > Gentianales > Gentianaceae > Gentiana > Gentiana straminea. The sequence continues at coordinate 3,287,234 of JAVUPR010000437.1, forward strand.
CTGGTAACGAGTTGTCCTTGCAGATAAAATGTTTTTTTTCCGTATTAACGAGTTGACATCGCCGGAAATTTGTGTTTTCTCTTTATAACGAGTAAAAATTTGTGTTTTTTCTTTGGTAACGAGTTCGAATTCATGTTTTCTTCTTATTAACGAGTTCAAATTTGTGTTTTTCTCGGTAACGAGTTGTCCTTCCGAAAAAAATGTCTTTTTCCCTAATAACGAGTTGACATCGCCGGAAATTTGTGTTTTCCCTATATAACGAGTAGAAATTTGTGTTTTTTCTTTGGTAACGAGTTCGAATTCATGTTTTCTTCTTATTAACGAGTTCAAATTTGTGTTTTTCTCTGGTAACGAGTAGTCCTTCCAGAAAAAAATGTCTTTTTCCCTAATAACGAGTTGACATCGCCGGAAATTGTGTTTTCCCTTTATAACGAGTAGAAATTTGTGTTTTTTCTTTGGTAACGAGTTGTCCTTCCAGAAAAAATGTCTTTTTCCCTAATAACGAGTTGACATCACCGGAAATTTGTGTTTTCCCTTTATAACGAGTAGAAATTTGTGTTTTTTCTTTGGTAACGAGTTTGAATTCATGTTTTCTTCTTATTAACGAGTTCAAATTTGTGTTTTTCTCTGGTAACGTGTTGTCCTTCCAGAAAAAATGTCTTTTTCCCTAATAACGAGTTGACATCGGAGGAAATTTGTGTTTTCCCTTTATAACGAGTAGAAATTTGTGTTTTTTTTTGGTAACGAGTTCGAATTCATGTTTTCTTCTTATTAACGAGTTCAAATTTGTGTTTTTGTAACGAGTTGTCCTTGAAGAAAAAAATGTTTTTTTATTAACGAGTTGACATCGCCGGAAATTTGTGTTTTCTCTTTATAACGAGTAAAAATTTGTGTTTTTCTTTGGTAACGAGTTGAATTCATGTTTTCTTCTTATTAACGAGTTCAAATTTGTGTTTTTCTATGGTAACGAGTTGTCCTTCCGGAAAAAAATGTCTTTTTCCCTAATAACGAGTTGACATCGCCGGAAATTTGTGTTTTTCCTTTATAACGAGTAGAAATTTGTGTTTTTTCTTTGGTAACGAGTTCGAATTCATGTTTTCTTCTTATTAACGAGTTCAAATTTGTGTTTTTACTGGTAACGAGTAGTCCTTCTAGAAAAAATGTCTTTTTCCCGAATAACGAGTTGACATCGCCGGAAATTTGTGTTTTCCCTTTATAACGAGTAGAAATTTGTGTTTTTTCTTTGGTAACGAGTTCGAATTCATGTTTTCTTCTTATTAACGAGTTCAAATTTGTGTTTTTCTCTGGTAACGTGTTGTCCTTGCAGATAAAATGTTTTTTTCCCTAATAACGAGTTGACATCGCCGGAAATTTGTGTTTTCTCTTTATAACGAGTAAAATTTGTGTTTTTTCTTTGGTAACGAGTTCGAATTCATGTTTTCTTCTTATTAACGAGTTCAAATTTGTGTTTTTCTCTCGGTAACGAGTTGTCCTCCGAGAGAAAAATGTCTTTTTCCCTAATAACGAGTTGACATCGCCGGAAATTTGTGTTTTCCCTTTATAACGAGTAGAAATTTGTGTTTTTTCTTTGGTAACGAGTTCGAATTCATGTTTTCTTCTTATTAACGAGTTCAAATTTGTGTTTTTCTTTGGTAACGAGTTGTCCTTCCAGAAAAAATGTCTTTTTCCCTAATAACGAGTTGACATCGCCGGAAATTTGTGTTTTCCCTTTATAACGAGTAGAAATTTGTGTTTTTTCTTTGGTAACGAGTTCGAATTCATGTTTTCTTCTTATTAACGAGTTCAAATTTGTGTTTTTTTTGGTAACGAGTTGTCCTTCTAGAAAAAATTGTCTTTTTCCCTAATAACGAGTTGACATCGCCGGAAATTTGTGTTTCCCTTTATAACGAGTAGAAATTTGTGTTTTTTCTTTGGTAACGAGTTCGAATTCATGTTTTCTTCTTATTAACGAGTTCAAATTTGTGTTTTTCTTAGGTAACGAGTTGTCCTTGTAGATAAAATGTTTTTTTCCCTATTAACGAGTTGACATCGCCGGAAATTTGTGTTTTCTCTTTATAACGAGTAAAAATTTGTGTTTTTTCTTTGGTAACGAGTTCGAATTCATGTTTTCTTCTTATTAACGAGTTCAAATTTGTGTTTTTCTTTGGTAACGAGTTGTCCTTCCAGAAAAAATTGTCTTTTTCCCTAATAACGAGTTGACATCGCCGGAAATTTGTGTTTTCCCTTTATAACGAGTAGAAATTTATGTTTTTTCTTTGGTAACGAGTTCGAATTCATGTTTTCTTCTTATTAACGAGTTCAAATTTGTGTTTTTCACTGGTAACGAGTAGTCCTTCCAGAAAAAATGTCTTTTTCCCTAATAACGAGTTGACATCGCCGGAAATTTGTGTTTTCCCTTTATAACGAGTAGAAATTTGTGTTTTTTCTTTGGTAACGAGTTGTCATGTTTTCTTCTTATTAACGAGTTCAAAAAAATGTCGAAGAAAAAATGGCGAGGAAAAAAATGTCTTTTTCCCAAATAACGAGTTGACATCACCGGAAATTTGTGTTTTCCTTTATAACGAGTAGAAATTTGTGTTTTTTCTTTGGTAACGAGTTTGAATTCATGTTTTCTTCTTATTAACGAGTTCAAATTTGTGTTTTTCTCTGGTAACGTGTTGTCCTTCCAGAAAAAATGTCTTTTTCCCTAATAACGAGTTGACATCGGCGGAAATTTGTGTTTTCCCTTTATAACGAGTAGAAATTTGTGTTTTTTCTTTGGTAACGAGTTCGAATTCATGTTTTCTTCTTATTAACGAGTTCAAATTTGTGTTTTTCTCTGGTAACGAGTTGTCCTTGCAGATAAAATGTTTTTTTCCGTATTAACGAGTTGACATCGCCGGAAATTTGTGTTTTCTCTTTATAACGAGTAAAAATTTGTGTTTTTCTTTGGTAACGAGTTCGAATTCATGTTTTCTTCTTATTAACGAGTTCAAATTTGTGTTTTTCTCTGGTAACGAGTTGTCCTTCCAGAAAAAAATGTCTTTTTCCCTAATAACGTGTTGACATCGCCGGAAATTTGTGTTTTCCCTATATAACGAGTAGAAATTTGTGTTTTTTCTTAGGTAATGTTGGTCCCTTGAAAAGGCTTTAGTTAAGTTTAGAGGGGGGGGTGAATAAACTTAACAATTAAAACTTTGGAGTTAACAAATTCTGCAACTTCGGCGGACTGTCGATACTTCGATAGTCTGCGAGACCTCGTAGCCTGGCGATAAACGGTAGTCTGCGACGGTTCGATTTGCTGAATTTGTGCAGCGGAATAATATCAAAATTAAGCCTTGTTACTTGTTGTTAAATATGTTACTAAGTATTAGATACTCGGTAGTGTGTGTGTGTGATTTCGGTTGCTAGATTCGGCGAGTTGATATGAATAAAGACTAAGTGCGAGAAAATAAATGCGGTAAGTAAGTAGAGAGATTTTTATAGTGGTTCCGGGTGATGTAATCCTGTACGTCCACTCTTCTCCTGTGATGTTGGAGGAAATTCACTAGTAATCTTTGAGTTATACGTTACAAAGAATCCTAGGTTGCTTGTCCTTCACCAATAACTATGGCTTCACAAGGCGAAAACTAAGAACGGGTAGGATTCTTTGCTCCGAGTCTTCCTTTGGTCCTTGAAGGGTAGAATTGCCTCTTCACCGGCTCCACCACAAACCAACGAGTCTTTCACACCTAACGGATGCTTCTTGTCTTCGGCGGGTTCTTTATAAAATAAAGAATGAATCAAATAAATGATTCGGTTGCGGCGGCTTGATTAGGATGATATAATCAGCAGCTTGCAGTCTTCAAGTGTGTATGCTTGATGCAGCTTGAACACAGAATGCACTTGAAGAAAATAACTAGATCAGCAGCCTTAAGCTCAGTAAGTTCAGCAGGGTGTTTTTCAGCTCAGTGTTATCACTTAAAGTTTATCCCAAAATTCATCTTATTTTTCTTGAGTTGAAAGTCCTCTATTTATAGGTAGGAATGCATGTGACTTGAATTTGAAATTCAAATGTGACCGTTCCTTGTATTTGTCCCATCTGCACTGCATTCTGTCACTATTCATAGGATCGACACTTTGTCGGGATTACTTTTTGACAGTGCAGTCTGTCCACCCCTTTGACTTGTATCCAATGGATAAAAATATGGATCATCCCAACGTCTTTTTAATCTCAGCCTTTGATTTGCTTGATAAGTCAGAGGTAGTTGGCTGTTCTTATCCATGTAACTTCCCAATAATCTTGAATTGATCGAGGTATATATCGCGGGTCTATCGTCCGTCGTAAAACTAATCGATCTGTGAACATCATATTTTTGTCGTAAAATATAATGCGGTGAATCTTTTTATCCAACTTTTGTATGTGAAGTTAGATTACATCATTTAAAGTATAACCAAGTTCCAAACATCATCCAACTTGTGGAACTTAGACCTTACTACACAAGGTATATGTAATCGGTTTAGGTCATCACGGACTTGCCTAAATTCGATTCCATATCCTTGACATTAAATACTAAGTTTGATCCCTTAGCCTTCATTCAACGAGTTTGAACCCTCGGCCTTCATTCACCGAGTTTGAACCCTCTTCGGTCTTCGGCGGGTTCCGGACCGGTCTGCGACCTATCTACCCTATCGACCTAGATCGGTCTGGCGATAAACAATCAGCAGCCATTTACAGTGCTTGTTTGATCAAACCTATTTATGAATCAAACTCTAATAAACCTATACATTTTATCTAGACATCTTTTTGCCTTTGCACTATAACAGCTAGTATGGCACTCATCATCAAAACTAAGAAATAAGTCCAACAATTTCCCCCTTTTTGGTGATGATGCCACTACCCTCACCTAATCAGCAAAGCAAAAAGATAAAAACACAAACAGAACAAATTTAGTCAATTCTCATTATAAATATTTGTTCATAGATATTACAACTAGATACAGCAAAGATAAACAATGAAAGGTAGCTGATCTATTGTCTCTTTTCTCTTTCTTGTCTAGCCTTCTCAGCTTGCTCTTGATAGGCTCTGATCTCTTCTATCATTTCAACCATCCATTCATTCTCAATAAGTGTAAAGTCAATATAAGAATTGACTTGTTTCCACCAATTCCATGCTTCAGGCAGGACAAGATTGATCTGATTCACCCTGAAGCCAAACTTCATATATAGCTCCTTAAATTCATTCAGTGAATCTTTTGCTTTTGTAATTGGCAGCACCTTTTCACCTCTGCTACTCCTTCTGTCTCTGGTAGATGCTCTTAAAGCTCTAATCCTTGCCTCCCAAAACTTCAAACTCAAGAAGGAGTTGAGACCTTCATGAAATCCCATGTCACGATAGGGTCTCCTTCTGTTGTAAAACTCTTTCTTGTACTGTGATAGGAGATCATCAGTAAGTTGCACTCTGCCAGGTGCAGGTTGCCTAAAGGCATTTGTATCATCAGTCCATCTCTTTTGTGCAAAGAGTCTAGCAGCCTCCTTTGCTGCAGCTGATTGGCCCTCTTCCCCCTTAGTGACATCATCAACAAAACGTGAGATGAGGCCATGAATAGCTTCCTGTGATACTATCACTCTGTGTAATTGACCTGCCATAGTTCCAGTTCTAGTATCAAGTGAAGTAATCCTTGATTGCAGAGTCTCTTCCAGTCTGTTGATCCTTTCAGTAAATTTGGGATCAGGCATAGCAGGTTGTTGTGCAGCAGCAGGCTCAGCAGCTTCAGCAAGTTTGTCAAGTTTTTGATGAATGGATGTAAATTGATCTTTCAAAAACTTGTCCTTCAGTGTGTTCCCTTGCTTGATATATCTTACATCATATATCATATCATTCAAAGCATTTTGAGTGGAAGCAAAGTTTGAAGCAAATTTGTATTAGCAGTTTGTCTGTTTTCATTGACCATCTTCATCGGTTCTTCAAATCTCTGTTCTTGCTGTCCAATTGAGTTCTTAGCTGTTGCATATCATTTCTTACGAGTTCTTAACTCATTGACAACTTCAATTGGCACTCCATGGCCATTCTACTATCGGTAGATCCATCGGCAGAGCTCCTCAACTCTATATTGTGCACTGTTGTCCGTGATGACCATGGCCCTACTCAAATCTCTCCCGGCGGGGGGAGGTCCTTCCTCAACCATTGCACCAAGAACATCTTCAAGGATAGGATCTTGTGCGGGTTCTTCAACAACTTCTTCTGTCCAAAAATTTGAAATTCTTCATCACTTGTAATTATAGTCCGGCGAAATTTGCTCATCCTCATTAACGGCGGTCGCGACTATCTTTTCCTACGGTGGCATTGGCTCCGCGAGGCTCCACTACGGCGGCCTCATCAATAACGGGGGTTTCCTCCAAACCCAAAGTTTGTTCCAACCTGTGTCCGAGTCTTTGTTTGAGACTCGGCGGCTGTACCTCTGTTCCAACCTTTGTGCGAGTCTTGTTTGTATCCCAACAACTTTGTACCTCCTCTTCAACTTCCTGTGGATTGAATATATTGGTATTATCCACTTGGAAACCTTCAGCATGACCAATCTTGGTCAGAATCATGGCAGTTTTGGTGAGAATTCCTTCAAAGTCAAATCCTCTTTGATATTCAATGGATTCCTCGAACTAGCACTTGGTTCACGAAGTCGGTGGTCTTTTCCACATCCAAATCGGCGTTCGTACATCTTCGGGTTGTGCGGTAGGCTCTACAACATGAAATGTACTTGGTTCATCGACCGACCTACCGGTACTCAAATTTATTCCTTCATTTATCAAGGCTTCTAGATCATCCATGGTGAGATCTTGTAGATCCTCATCCATTTCTCCGGTCGCGGCCCGACGGACTTACCGATCCGGTGGTGTTGTGCGGGTGGATCATTTATCAAAGCGGCCCCACTAGGTTCTCTGGTCCCGAGGGGAAATCTCCCCTTGAGTCGATGATGAGGAAGAATCATCATCACCATCTCTTGGATCTACGAACTTGATACCCTCCTCCTTGTTGCTCATCAAACGGATCCATCGATCTTGATTGCGGCAAGGTTGTATCAATCAGATCCAGCAAGTTTTCCACTCCTAACTTGTCAAAAACCCATTCTTCAAAATCTGTCATTGGTTGAGCGAGTGGTTTTTGTCTTTTGTAGAACCCAAACTTCCCTTGGAAGTAATCGGCAATTTTTGAAGTTTGGGATCCACAAACTCTTCGGTTTTCTTGCTCTTTTTCACATGCCTCTCAAATGGCATAAAAGATCTTACGGGAGCGACTCCGGTAGCTTGTTGACCTCCAAAGGTTCCAACAAGCGATTCAAGGTATCTTCTACGGATGTTTGAAAGTCGGCGGAGTTCTTTGTGATGGTGCATTTGTACCTACTACTTCCATCGTATCACACTTGGTTCCCCACGACTTACATGCTCATCGAGCGGGGTTAGCGACGGATCTTGCTCTTCCCCCGAACTATTGCCAAATTTGCGGGGTCTTCAACCAAGTCTCCAATCACCCTTTCAACCACCACGGCGGGTTCGGGTTCGGTGGTTTGCTTTGTGGTTCTTCGGTGGATGCTACGGCGAGCTCGGGGTCGGTAGGCTCTTGTACATCCTCTACAGATTGCTCAAAAACAACTGTTCGGCATCGGTGGACTTGATAACTTCTTCATTGGAGGAATCACGATAACAGGCGGTGGAATGATAGTTAGAGGCTCGGCTTCAACGACCTCTTCTTCCTCCTCTCCGATGCTTCTTCTTGGGCCCTCTCGTGCCTCCAAATCTTTCAACTCTTTCCCCTTGCCATATTTCTTCTTTTTGGCAACTTCCTTCATCCTCTTGGATAGGGGTTCATCATCATCATCTTTTCTAGTCAATTTTCTTTTTCTACTTGCTTCCTTGTTGTTCTCTAAGAATTTCAACAACGAGTTCTTCTTCTTGGCTACGGCGGGGTCGGTAACCTCCACTTGACCCTCGGCGGACTCGGCGATCTGTCTTTGTTTCCTTTCTTGTTCTCTTTGATTTCAAGATTTCGTAATCTTTCTATCATCGACACTCTTCTTCCTCTTCCCGGCAGTTTTCTTTGGTGCGGCGGGTTTGATAGAAATCTTCTTAGTTGGTTGAACTGCTCACCACCGTATCACCATCATCTCCATCATCATTATCATCGGCGGCTTCTTCGACAATTTCTTCATCATCATCAAGTCCGGGGATTGCATAATCAATCTCCTTTTTGTATACGGAGTGATTTATATCAAGCGGTTCAATGTCGGGAACCTCCAAGTGATTCGGCGGGGTTTGAATCATCAAACCTAAGGGTAAGGCCTTTGATTTCCTTTTCCCTAGTTTGTCCTCCTTTGCAACTTTCTTCATATAGTGAATAAAGTATCCACTTGATCAAACTTCATGCTCCTGAGATGATAATCATCGGCTCTATCTTGGGTCCGATAGTGTATCCATACGCCGTTAGCCCAAGTATGTTCTTTGCAATGAGCTTGCTCGACGGACTATATTCATTCCCAATGTGTACGCAATTGATGCCAGGAACGATTTGGTGGTTTGATTTGTCTTGATTTGGTCTACAAAAGTCAACTTGTCCAATCCCATTGCTTCGAGATTTCACTTGGACCATTTTCCACTTCTTCAAATCCAAACACTTCCCTCGCGGACCTGGGGGAGATAACAAGCTCCTCGGCATTCACGGTTGTATTGAATGCTTCGGTTCCTTCTTCCACCACCATGTTCTTCCGAGAAATCAACAACATTGGTGTATGAAATTGTGTCTAATCGATATTGAGCTTGTTCTCCAAGCCACCGCAAACCTCCTTATTCTTCGACCTATATTAATGGCCAACTCTGTTTGGTTTGCATCAACAACATAGCCTCTTACACTTTGGCTAGATTCGATTTGAACTTCAACTCTTTCCGCCATTGAAATAAGAAAAAGATGAAGAAGAGTTCCTCTCAAATCTGTGTTCACACGAAGTAGAATTTGCGAGAGATAAAGCGAGAAGATGCAAGTGGTGAATCTTCTATGTAACGATCGATTATATAGACGGTGGGTAGTTGAAAGCTGTCATAGCACGTACATTGAGGTAACCACGATTAATGCGAATAAATTTGTCTTGACACGTGGCCCATTACTCCACCATAATGTTTGTAACCGTTGGATGGTTTAAGCGTGGTAATAATGGATAAAATAAATATCCCGCCAATATGCTTTTTGACTTTAATTATTTTGACCGAGTAACGTTCCCTCCGGCAAGGTATCCCTCGGCGGGGTGGGCTCGGCGGTCTGGCGATAATGTGCTTCGGCGGCCTGGCGACAAGGTGACTCGCGATCCTTGTTTTCTCCTTGTTTTGTTCAATTGATAATACAAGATGAAGTTTAATACCAATGACTGATCTGTCAAGTGAGCTCACCCAACATGACAAAGACCAATCCCCTTGGCAACCTCATTTGCTCAATTGTTCAAACATAAGTACATGGAATTGTTGATACCAATGACTAATGCGCTAAGTGAGCTCACCCAACATAGCAAAGACTAATCCCCTTGGTGAATTCCAAGTACAACCGCTCTTGAATATCGAGTTAATCTTTATAATTCCAAGTTCGAGTCCATAATTTGGCAAATCTTTCACTATCAAGTGGCTTAGTGAAAATATCGGCAAGTTGATCTTCGGTAGGGATGTATAGAACCACCACATCTTTCTTTTCAACATGATCTCTTATAAAATGATGTCTCACATCAATGTGCTTGGTTCTTGAATGCAAAACGGGATTTTACGTGATTGCAATTGCACTTGTGTTGTCACACATGATTGGAATTTCCTTTTCTTCAATTCCATAATCCCTTAATTGTTGTCTTAACCATAGTACTTGTGCACGGCGACTTCCAAGAAGCAATGTATTCGGCTTCGGCGAGTGGAAGTTGAAATAGAATTTCGTTTCTTGCTAAACCGGGAGACCGGTCTATTTCCCATTAAGCGACGGGTTCTGAGGTGCTTTTTCTATCAATCTTGCATCCAAGCATAATCGAGAATCCGAGTAGGATATTACCTTGAAGCTTCCTTCCTTGGAATACCATATCCCTACTCCCAAAGTTTCTTTAAGATACTTGAGAATTCTCTTAACGCACCTAAATGACTTTCTTTAGGTTTGGATTGAAATCTTGCACAAACACCTACGGCAAAGGATATATCGGGTCTGTGGCGATGAGATACGACAGACTTCCTATCATCCTTACGTATAAAGTCGATCAACATCTTTGCCTTCTTTATCTTCATCCAATCGATGTTTGTACTCATAGGAGTTGAGCTCTTAGTCTTGTTTTCCATACCAAATTTCTTCGAGCGGTTCTTTGGTATACTTGGTTTGATGAATGAAGATTCCATCCTTTATTTGTTTGACTTGTAATCCCAAAAAGTAGTTCATTTCTCCCATCATACTCATTTGGAATTTACTTTTCATTAGATTTGCAAACTTTTCACAAAGTAAATCATTTTCGAGCCAAAAATTATGTCATCAACATAAATTTGTACCGAGCGGGGTGTTGTCCCCTTCTTGATTACGAAAAGAGTCTTGTCAATGGTCCCTTTTGTAAAACCATTGTCCACCAAGAATTGAGATAGAGTCTCATACCATGCTCTTGGTGCTGTTTCAATCCATAAAGTGCTTTGTTGAGTCTATACACTTTATCTTCTTGATCTTTAACTTCAAATCCAGGAGGTTCTTGAACATACACTTCCTCCTCTAGGATACCATTCAAAAATGCACTCTTGACATCCATTTGATATACTTTGAAGTTCTTATATGCGGCATGTGCCAAGAATAATCGATAGCTTCCAATCTTGCAACGGGTGCATAAGTTTCATCAAAATCTATTCCTTACGCTTGAGAATAGCCTTTTGCAACTAGTACGGCCTTATTTCTTACAATGGTACCAGATTCATCAAGTTTATTTCGTATACCCACTTAGTACCAATGATATTTGCATGAGTGGCCTTTCAACTAGTGTCCAAACTTGATTTCTTTCAAATTCATTTAATTCTTCTGCATAGCAATTATCCAATCTGGATCCGAAATTGCTTCTTCAACAACTTTAGGTTCCATTTGAGATAGAAAACAAGTAAACATAGCTTCCGGTTGTCTTCTAGTCCTCACACCTTGCCGTACATTGCCAATAACTTGTTCGACGGGGTGATTCCTTAACCATTGTGGATTTTGGTTATTTTGATTTTCGGGAATATCATCTTCGGTAGGGTCTGCTTTGTAGTTTCTTCTACGGGGGGGTCAGCGAGATCCTTGAATTGCTTCGGTTGTTGCATCGGTAACATTGTCGGCGGGGTGTTCGGCGGGGCGATGTATCGAAACTTTTAGGTCATTGAATCTTTCCAAAACTTCAACACAATCTGGATCGGTGATTTGTTGATTTTCGTGAGTTCACACTCTTTATCTTCCATACCAGTAAACTTAGGTTCATCAAACACAACATTGATTGTTTCTTCATGTTTCAGTGTTCTTTTGTTCAGTACCCTGAATGCTCTGCTGACTGAAGAATATCCTAAGAAAATTCCTTCATCTGATTTTGGTTGGAAAGTTTTCAAATGAACTTTATGATTTAGAATAAAACATTTGCTTCCAAATGGGTGGAAATAGGATATATTAGGTATCCTTCCATTCCAGATCTCATAAGGTGTCTTCAGAGCGGCTTCTTGTTTCTTGATGTTCTATTTTGTGTATAGCATCTTGTATTTCTTGCTTGACCCAATATCTTTCGGGTAGCAAAGCTTCACGGATCATTGTTCTTCCTGCTTCCTTTAATGTCTGTTTCTTCTTTCAAAGCAACCCCATTTTTTGAGGTGTACCAGCAACGATCAAGTTGATGAAGTACACCATTACGTTCACGATATTCTCTTATAACTTTGTTGAGAAATTCGGTACCACGATCGATCTAATCTTTATGATTTGTTAAACTTTTCTCATTTTGTAATCTCTTCAAAAGATTAGGTAAGCTTTGGAGTGTCTCACTTTTCTTGTTCATGAATATCACCCAAGTGTATCTAGAAAAATCATCCACAACCACTAAGGTGTATTTCTTCCCTGTCACACTTGTTGGAGTTATAGGTCCAAAAAGATCCATGTGCATAAGCTCCAACACTCTGTTAGTTGATTGTTTAGTCTTTGACTTGAAACTTGACTTTATCTGTTTACCTTGCGACATGCATCACGAGATAGCATCCTTCTTGAATGTAATCTCGGGTAAACCAACCACTAACTTCTTCTTCACTAAGCGATTAATATCATCAAAATTTAGATGATTTAACTTCTTGTGCCATAACCAATTGAGTTCAGATTTGGTATGCACAATCGAGCGAGTTTCGGAGGCTGCATGTAGACCAATCCACAACATACATGTTCTGTTGCCTTCTACCGACAAGTACAACTTGATCACCTCTTTCACTAATGACAATACGAGTTGTTTTTGTCAAAAGTGACCTTGTATCCCATATCACGAAATTGTCCGGTGCTCGGCAAGTTGTAATCCAGTCCTTCCACATATGCAACATTCTTGATTGTAAGTCCATTTCTGATAAGTGTGCCATATCCTCTTGTATAACCAGGTGTATTTTTGTTGCCAAAATTCACCCTTGGACCATCTTTTGCCACAAAATTTGTAAGACAGTGCTTATTCTTTGTCATGTGTCCGGAACATCCTTTGTCAAAGTACCGGACACCCTACAAAACAAAGTTAATGCATTTTAGGTACCCAAACCTGTTTGGGTCCATAGTGGTCGATGGCAAGCATGACCCTTGGTATGTTTCCATAAGGTCTTCTCCTAAATGTGTCATACTTTGGTTCATACTTTGGTTCATACATGTATTCCACACATCCATATGTTCTAACGAGTAGGTTGTGTAGGAACCACATATGTTTTTACGGCCTTTTGGTACATAATCTTTGTTTGAAATGATTCTTGTTGTTAGAAACATTTGCATAGCCATAGATGTCTTTGTCTGTTAGGAGCGAGCCACTGTAATATGGAGTCGCCGAGGTCTTATGTAAGTCCTCTGCTGATTCCATTGTCTAGGTTTTACCCTAGCATTATGGTTATGCTGACTGTTTCTAGCATTAGATGCAGGAATATTCCAATCATTATCAGCAGGGAACAGTCTACCTTTCCCCCTGAGATAAGTATCCCTTGAATGATCAACATTTTTGGATTTGGGATTCTTATTCTTGGAATATTTCTGTTTCTTTCCCTTCTGTGGTCCAGCAGACTTGGTAGCAGGTCTGCTATCAGTAGGCTTAGAAGGTACAACAGTCCTATTTTTGGATTTATTCTTTTTACTAGGAGCTGTTGACTTCTGAGACTTCTGATTTTGCTTCTTTGAGGCATTCTCATTTGGTTTTACTGCTTCAGCAGCCTTACTGGGAGATGGATCTAGTGCAGGCACAAACTTAGGACCAATTCTGGTACTAGGTTCAGTAACCTTACTGGATCCACTCTTGTTAGATTGCTGAGTTCCAAATCCAAGCCCAGTTCTATCTCCATAAGGCTTCCTGATTTGTATGCGGTATTGGAACAAGATGGTTCGGCGGATTCGAGGTGCTTGGATGTGCGACGGACTTATGTCGATTTACGTCCAACATCTTTATCCTTACCTTTGAAAACCCTTAATTCAGCTTTCAATCTTCCAACTTCTAACTCAAGAGCCTCTTTTTCGGCCTTCACAATCTCATAACCAGATTGTATTATCCTCGATTGATTAAGGATGGCATCCAAAGTCTCATTGTTGTCGAATTTCTAGGATTTGAACCACGGGTTGATTCACAATCACTTCCGGCGGGAGTGTTTATAGATACGGTGTTGTATACCTCCTCGGTTTCATCCATGTTGGCCATCAAAGCATAATCCTCCATATCGGCAACCGGTCTTGTGTCATCGACTCATTTCCTTTTCGAGATCCCACTTCATATCCGATTCATCTTCGGCAACCATAGCCTTCTTGCCATGTCTCCTTTGTTGACTTTTGGTCTTGATGTAGGTCCGGACAATCGGGTCTAAAATGTCCAGGCTTCTTACAGTTGAAGCAAAGATAATCAGGTTCCTTGCCTTGTTTCAATTCAGGACAATCAGGTCTGAAGTGTCCTGGTTTCTTGCAATGAAAGCATAGATAGTCATTATCTTTCTTTGGTTCTTCTTTCCTTCTCTCAGTAGGCCTCTTTGTGAAATTTCTTGTAGGGGCCTTTCCAGTCTTCATCATTCTGATCTTCTTGCTCAGTAGGGCAATTTGCTCTTGCATTTCATCTAGCATATCATCCTGTCCTCCTGATGTTTCTTCATGATGTGAAGCAGCCAATGCAGTGGTCTTTGGCTCTTCCTTTTCAGTTTCAGGCACTAACTTCTTGCTAAATTCATAGGCCTTAAGATCAGAGAACAATTTGAAGGTGTCTTCCTCATGCAGCTTTCTCATTTCTTCAATTGCAGTCACCTTCATTTTCCAAACATCTCTTGCAGGTAAAGCTTCCAAGATTTTGGTGTTTACTTCCTCTTTTGAATAACTTACACTCGGCGAGTAAGTTCATCTAAGATTGCATTGAATCTGGACTCCATTTGCTCAATGGTTTCATTAGGTAGCATTTTGAACTTTTGAAACCTTTTTCTGGCCACACTGATTTTGTTCTTCTTTATTGCATCAGTGCCTTCACAGATTAAGTGAATCTTATCCCAAAGTTCCTTTGCGAGTCTTGCAATCTTTGACTTTCATGTACATATTGCTATCCAAGGTTACGTAGATGATATCAATAGCAATGTTGTTGAGGTTTGCTCTTTTCTGTCTTCGCATTCCATTCTCTCTTTGGTTTAGGAATGTACTCGGATTCTGTCACCTTTATTCTTGCCTTTGTAATCTCCAGTGGTCCTTCAGTTAGTACATCCATCATCTCATCATGAGTAGCAGCAAGATATGCCTGCATTCGACGTTTATACTCATCAAATCTATCAAGAGAACACATCAACATGGTTCTACTAGCATCTTGTGTGTTATCCATGATGCAAGTCTTGAAAATCGGTAACTTGAAAGAAAGTTTTAAAGAATTTTCACAAGCACAACAAGTAGGATTCCTTGAACGAAAACCTTTGCTCCGATACCAATTGTTGGTCCCTTGAAAAGGCTTTAGTTAAGTTTAGAGGGGGGGTGAATAAACTTAACAATTAAAACTTTGGAGTTAACAAATTCTGCAACTTCCGGAATTTCTGCGATACTTCGATAGTCTGCTTTGAGACCTCGTAGCCCGCTTCGATAAACGTAGTCTCTGCGACGGTTCGATTTGCTGAATTTGTGCAGCGGAATAATATCAAAATTAAGCCTTGTTACTTGTTGTTAAATATGTTACTAAGTATTAGATACTCAGTAGTGTGTGTGTGTGATTTCAGTTGCTAGATTCGACGAGTTGATATGAATAAAGACTAAGTGCAGAAAATAAATGCAGTAAGTAAGTAGAGAGATTTTTATAGTGGTTCCAGGTGATGTAATCCTGTACGTCCACTCTTCTCCTGTGATGTTGGAGGAAATTCACTAGTAATCTTTGAGTTATACGTTACAAAGAATCCTAGGTTGCTTGTCCTTCACCAATAACTATGGCTTCACAACCGAAAACTAAGAACAGGTAGGATTGCTTTGCTCCCGAGTCTTCCCTTTGGTCCTTGAAGGGTAGAATTGCCTCTTCACCGGCTCCACCACAAACCAACGAGTCTTTCACACCTAACGGATGCTTCACTTTGTCTTCGGCGGAGTTCTTTATAAAATAAAGAATGAATCAAATAAATGATTCGGTTGCGAGCGGCTTGATTAGGATGATATAATCAGCGGCTTGCGGTCTTCAAGTGTGTATGCTTGATGCGGCTTGAACACGAATGCACTTGAAGAAAATAACTAGATCGGCGACCTTAAGCTCGGTAAGTTCGACGGGGTGTTTTTTTCGGCTCGGTGTTATCACTTAAAGTTTATCCCAAAATTCATCTTATTTTTCTTGAGTTGAAAGTCCTCTATTTATAGGTAGGAATGCATGTGACTTGAATTTGAAATTCAAATGTGACCGTTCCTTGTATTTGTCCCATCTGCATTGCATTCTGTCACTATTCATAGGACTGACACTGTCAGGATTACTTTTTGACAGTGCAGTCTGTCCACCCCTTTGACTTGTATCCAATGGATAAAAATATGGATCATCCCAACGTCTTTTTAATCTCAGCCTTTGATTTGCTTGATAAGTCAGAGGTAGTTGGCTGTTCTTATCCATGTAACTTCCCAATAATCTTGAATTGATCGAGGTATATATCAGCAGGTCTATCGATCACCGCTTTGTAAAACTAATCGATCTGTCGAACATCATATTTTTGTACGTAAAATATAATGCAATTTGAATCTTTTTATCCAACTTTTGTATGTGAAGTTAGATTACATCATTTAAAGTATAACCAAGTTCCAAACATCATCCAACTTGTGGAACTTAGACCTTCTACACAAGGTATATGTAATCGGTTTAGGTCATCACGAGACTTGCCTAAATTCGATTCCATATCCTTGACATTAAATACTAAGTTTGATCCCTTAGCCTTCCGAGTTTGAACCCTCCTTCTTTCACCGAGTTTGAACCCTCGGCCTTCTCTTCGGTCTTCGGCGGGTTCCGGACCGGCCTACCGACCTATCTACCCCTCGACCTAGATCGGTCTGGCGATAAACAATCGGCGGCCATTTACGATGCTTGTTTGATCAAACCTATTTATGAATCAAACTCTAATAAACCTATACATTTTATCTAGACATCTTTTTGCCTTTGCACTATAACGGCTAGTATGGCACTCATCATCAAAACTAAGAAATAAGTCCAACGGGTAACGAGTTCGAATTCATGTTTTCTTCTTATTAACGAGTTCAATTTTGTGTTTTTCTCTGGTAACGAGTAGTCCTTCCAGAAAAAAATGTCTTTTTCCCTAATAACGAGTTGACATCGTCGGAAATTGTGTTTTCCCTTTATAACGAGTAGAAATTTGTGTTTTTTCTTTGGTAACGAGTTGTCCTTCCAGAAAAAATGTCTTTTTCCCTAATAACGAGTTGACATCACCGGAAATTTGTGTTTTCCCTTTATAACGAGTAGAAATTTGTGTTTTTTCTTTGGTAACGAGTTTGAATTCATGTTTTCTTCTTATTAACGAGTTCAAATTTGTTTTTTCTCTGGTAACGTGTTGTCCTTCTAGAAAAAATGTCTTTTTCCCTAATAACGAGTTGACATCGGAGGAAATTTGTGTTTTCCCTTTATAACGAGTAGAAATTTGTGTTTTTTCTTTGGTAACGAGTTCGAATTCATGTTTTCTTCTTATTAACGAGTTCAAATTTGTGTTTTTCCCTATTAACGAGTTGACATCGCCGGAAATTTGTGTTTTCTCTTTATAACGAGTAAAAATTTGTGTTTTTCCTTTGGTAACGAGTTGTCATTCATGTTTTCTTCTTATTAACGAGTTCAAATTTGTGTTTTTCTATGGTAACGAGTTGTCCTTCCGAAAAAAAAATGTCTTTTTCCCTAATAACGAGTTGACATCGCCGGAAATTTGTGTTTTCCTTTATAACGAGTAGAAATTTGTGTTTTTTCTTTGGTAACGAGTTCGAATTCATGTTTTCTTCTTATTAATGAGTTCAAATTTGTGTTTTCTCGGTAACGAGTAGTCCTTCCAGAAAAAATGTCTTTTTCCCGAATAACGAGTTGACATCGCCGGAAATTTGTGTTTTCCCTTTATAACGAGTAGAAATTTGTGTTTTTCTTTGGTAACGAGTTCGAATTCATGTTTTCTTCTTATTAACGAGTTCAAATTTGTGTTTTTCTCTGGTAACGTGTTGTCCTTGCAGATAAAATGTTTTTTCCCTATTAACGAGTTGACATCGCCGGAAATTTGTGTTTTCTCTTTATAACGAGTAAAAATTTGTGTTTTTTCTTTCGTAACGAGTTCGAATTCATGTTTTCTTCTTATTAACGAGTTCAAATTTGTGTTTTTCTCTGGTAACGAGTTGTCCTTCCAGAGAAAAATGTCTTTTTCCCTAATAACGAGTTGACATCGCCGGAAATTTGTGTTTTCCCTTTATAACGAGTAGAAATTTGTGTTTTTTCTTTGGTAACGAGTTCGAATTCATGTTTTCTTCTTATTAACGAGTTCAAATTTGTGTTTTTCTTTGGTAACGAGTTGTCCTTCCAGAATAAATTGTCTTTTTCCCTAATAACGAGTTGACATCGCCGGAAATTTGTGTTTTCCCTTTATAACGAGTAGAAATTTATATTTTTTCATTGGTAACGAGTTCGAATTCATGTTTTCTTCTTATTAATGAGTTCAAATTTGTGTTTTTCACTGGTAACGAGTAGTCCTTCCAGAAAAAATGTCTTTTTCCCTAATAACGAGTTGACATCGCCGGAAATTTGTATTTTCCCTTTATAACGAGTAGAAATTTGTGTTTTTTCTTTGGTAACGAGTTGTCCAAATTTGTGTTTTTCTCTTGTAACGAGTTGTCCTTTCCCGGAAAAAAATGTCTTTTTCCCAAATAACGAGTTGACATCACCGGAAATTTGTGTTTTCCCTTTATAACGAGTAGAAATTTGTGTTTTTTCTTTGGTAACGAGTTTGAATTCATGTTTTCTTCTTATTAACGAGTTCAAATTTGTGTTTTTCTCTGGTAACGTGTTGTCCTTCCGAAAAAATGTCTTTTTCCCTAATAACGAGTTGACATCGGCGGAAATTTGTGTTTTCCCTTTATAACGAGTAGAAATTTGTGTTTTTTCTTTGGTAACGAGTTCGAATTCATGTTTTCTTCTTATTAACGAGTTCAAATTTGTGTTTTTCTCTGGTAACGAGTTGTCCTTGCAGATAAAATTTTTTTTTCCGTATTAACGAGTTGACATCGCCGGAAATTTGTATTTTCCCTTTATAACGAGTAGAAATTTGTGTTTTTTCTTTGGTAACGAGTTGTCCTTCCAGAAAAAAATGTCTTTTTCCCAAATAACGAGTTGACATCACCGGAAATTTGTGTTTTCCCTTTATAACGAGTAGAAATTTGTGTTTTTTCTTTGGTAACGAGTTTGAATTCATGTTTTATTCTTATTAACGAGTTCAAATTTGTGTTTTTCTCAGGTAACGTGTTGTCCTTCCAAAAAAAATGTCTTTTTCCCTAATAACGAGTTGACATCGCGGAAATTTGTGTTTTCCCTTTATAACGAGTAGAAATTTGTGTTTTTTCTTTGGTAACGAGTTCGAATTCATGTTTTCTTCTTATTAACGAGTTCAAATTTGTGTTTTTCTCTGGTAACGAGTTGTCCTTGCAGATAAAATGTTTTTTCCGTATTAACGAGTTGACATCGCCGGAAATTTGTGTTTTCTCTTTATAACGAGTAAAAATTTGTGTTTTTTTCTTTGGTAACGAGTTCGAATTCATGTTTTCTTCTTATTAACGAGTTCAAATTTGTGTTTTTCTCTGGTAACGAGTTGTCCTTCCAGAAAAAAATGTCTTTTTCCCTAATAACGAGTTGACATCGCCGGAAATTTGTGTTTTCCCTATATAACGAGTAGAAATTTGTGTTTTTTCTTTGGTAACGAGTTCGAATTCATGTTTTCTTCTAATTAACGAGTTCAAATTTGTGTTTTTCCCTATTAACGAGTTGTTGACTAATCGAGTTGCCGGAAATTTGTGTTTTCTCTTTATAACGAGTAAAAATTTGTGTTTTTTCTTTGGTAACGAGTTGTCATTCATGTTTTCTTCTTATTAACGAGTTCAAATTTGTGTTTTTCTATGGTAACGAGTTGTCCTTCAGAAAAAAAAATGTCTTTTTCCCTAATAACGAGTTGACATCGCCGGAAATTTGTGTTTTCCCTTTATTACGAGTAGAAATTTGTGTTTTTCTTTGGCAACGAGTTCGAATTCATGTTTTCTTCTTATTAACGAGTTCAAATTTTTGTTTTTCTCTCGGTAACGAGTTGTCCTTGCGGATAAAATGTTTTTTTCCCTAATAACGAGTTGACATCGCCGGAAATTTGTGTTTTCTATTTCTAACGAGTAAAAATTTGTGTTTTTTCTTTGGTAACGAGTTTGAATTCATGTTTTCTTCTTATTAACGAGTTCAAATTTGTGTTTTTCTTTGGTAACGAGTTGTCCTTCCAGAAAAAATTGTCTTTTTCCCTAATAACGAGTTGACATCGCCGGAAATTTGTGTTTTCCCTTTATAACGAGTAGAAATTTGTGTTTTTTCTTTGGTAACGAGTTCGAATTCATGTTTTCTTCTTATTAACGAGTTCAAATTTGTGTTTTTCTTTGGTAACGAGTTGTCCTTCCAGAAAAAATTGTCTTTTTCCCTAATAACGAGTTGACATCGCCGGAAATTTGTGTTATCCCTTTATAACGAGTAGAAATTTGTGTTTTTTCTTTGGTAACGAGTTCGAATTCATGTTTTCTTCTTATTAATGAGTTCAAATTTGTGTTTTTATTTGGTAACGAGTTGTCATTCTAGAAAAAATTGTCTTTTTCCCTAATAACAAGTTGACATCGCCGGAAATTTGTGTTTTCCCTTTATAACAAGTAGAAATTTGTGTTTTTTCTTTGGTAACGAGTTCGAATTCATGTTTTCTTCTTATTAACGAGTTCAAATTTGTGTTTTTCTCGGGTAATGAGTTGTCCTTGTAGATAAAATGTTTTTTTCCCTATTAACGAGTTGACATCGCCGGAAATTTGTGTTTTCTCTTTATAACGAGTAAAAATTTGTGTTTTTTCTTTGGTAACGAGTTCGAATTCATGTTTTCTTCTTATTAACGAGTTCAAATTTGTGTTTTTCTTTGGTAACGAGTTGTCCTTCGTAGAATAAATTGTCTTTTTCCCTAATAACGAGTTGACATCGCCGGAAATTTGTGTTTTCCCTTTATAACGAGTAGAAATTTATGTTTTTTCATTGGTAACGAGTTCGAATTCATGTTTTCTTCTTATTAATGAGTTCAAATTTGTGTTTTTCTTGGTAACAAGTAGTCCTTCCGAAAAAATGTCTTTTTCCCTAATAACGAGTTGACATCGCCGGAAATTTGTGTTTTCCCTTTATAACGAGTAGAAATTTGTGTTTTTTTTTTGGTAACGAGTTTCTTTATTAAAAAAATGTCTTTTTCCCAGAAAAAAAATAACGAGTTGACATCACCGGAAATTTGTTTTTCCCTTTATAACGAGTAGAAATTTGTGTTTTTTCTTTGGTAACGAGTTTGAATTCATGTTTTCTTCTTATTAACGAGTTCAAATTTGTGTTTTTCTCCGGTAACGTGTTGTCCTTCCAGAAAAAATGTCTTTTTCCCTAATAACGAGCTGACATCGGCGGAAATTTGTGTTTTCCCTTTATAACGAGTAGAAATTTGTGTTTTTTCTTTGGTAACGAGTTCGAATTCATGTTTTCTTCTTATTAACGAGTTCAAATTTGTGTTTTTCTCGGTAACGAGTTGTCCTTGCGGATAAAATGTTTTTTTCCGTATTAACGAGTTGACATCGCCGGAAATTTGTGTTTTCTCTTTATAACGAGTAAAAATTTGTATTTTTTCTTTGGTAACGAGTTCGAATTCATGTTTTCTTCTTATTAACGAGTTCAAATTTGTGTTTTTTCTCGGTAACGAGTTGTCCTTCCGAGAAAAAAATGTCTTTTTCCCTAATAACGAGTTGACATCGCCGGAAATTTGTGTTTTCCCTATATAACGAGTAGAAATTTGTGTTTTTTCTTTGGTAACGAGTTCGAATTCATGTTTTCTTCTTATTAACGAGTTCAAATTTGTGTTTTTCTCTCGGTAACGAGTAGTCCTTCCGAGAAAAAAATGTCTTTTTCCCTAATAACGAGTTGACATCGTCGGAAATTGTGTTTTCCCTTTATAACGAGTAGAAATTTGTGTTTTTTCTTTGGTAACGAGTTGTCCTTCCAGAAAAAATGTCTTTTTCCCTAATAACGAGTTGACATCACCGGAAATTTGTGTTTTCCCTTTATAACGAGTAGAAATTTGTGTTTTTTCTTTGGTAACGAGTTTGAATTCATGTTTTCTTCTTATTAACGAGTTCAAATTTGTTTTTTTCTCAGGTAACGTGTTGTCCTTCTAGAAAAAATGTCTTTTTCCCTAATAACGAGTTGACATCGGAGGAAATTTGTGTTTTCCCTTTATAACGAGTAGAAATTTGTGTTTTTTCTGTGGTAACGAGTTCGAATTCATGTTTTCTTCTTATTAACGAGTTCAAATTTGTGTTTTTCCCTATTAACGAGTTGACATCGCCGGAAATTTGTGTTTTCTCTTTATAACGAGTAAAAATTTGTGTTTTTCCTTTGGTAACGAGTTGTCATTCCTGTTTTCTTCTTATTAACGAGTTCAAATTTGTGTTTTTCTATGGTAACGAGTTGTCCTTCCAGAAAAAAAATGTCTTTTTCCCTAATAACGAGTTGACATCGCCGGAAATTTGTGTTTTTCCTTTATAACGAGTACAAATTTGTGTTTTTTCTTTGGTAACGAGTTCGAATTCATGTTTTCTTCTTATTAACGAGTTCAAATTTGTGTCTTTCTCTCGGTAACGAGTAGTCCTTCTAGAAAAAATGTCTTTTTCCCGAATAACGAGTTGACATCGCCGGAAATTTGTGTTTTCCCTTTATAACGAGTAGAAATTTGTGTTTTTTCTTTGGTAACGAGTTCGAATTCATGTTTTCTTCTTATTAACGAGTTCAAATTTGTGTTTTTTCTCGGTAACGTGTTGTCCTTGCGTAGATAAAATGTTTTTTTCCCTATTAACGAGTTGACATCGCCGGAAATTTGTGTTTTCTCTTTATAACGAGTAAAAATTTGTGTTTTTTATTTGGTAACGAGTTCGAATTCATGTTTTCTTCTTATTAACGAGTTCAAATTTGTGTTTTTCTCTGGTAACGAGTTGTCCTTCCAGAGAAAAATGTCTTTTTCCCTAATAACGAGTTGACATCACCGGAAATTTGTTTTTCCCTTTATAACGAGTAGAAATTTGTGTTTTTTCTTTGGTAACGAGTTCGAATTCATGTTTTCTTCTTATTAACGAGTTCAAATTTGTGTTTTTCTCTGGTAACGAGTTGTCCTTCCAGAGAAAAATGTCTTTTTCCCTAATAACGAGTTGACATCGCCGGAAATTTGTTTTTCCCTTTATAACGAGTAGAAATTTGTGTTTTTTCTTTGGTAACGAGTTCGAATTCATGTTTTCTTCTTATTAACGAGTTCAAATTTGTGTTTTTCTTTGGTAACGAGTTGTCCTTCCAGAATAAATTGTCTTTTTCCCTAATAACGAGTTGACATCGCCGGAAATTTGTGTTTTCCCTTTATAACGAGTAGAAATTTATGTTTTTTCATTGGTAACGAGTTCGAATTCATGTTTTCTTCTTATTAATGAGTTCAAATTTGTGTTTTTCACTGGTAACGAGTAGTCCTTCCAGAAAAAATGTCTTTTTCCCTAATAACGAGTTGACATCGCCGGAAATTTGTATTTTCCCTTTATAACGAGTAGAAATTTGTGTTTTTTCTTTGGTAACGAGTTGTCCTTCCAGAAAAAATGTCTTTTTCCCAAATAACGAGTTGACATCACCGGAAATTTGTTTTTCCCTTTATAACGAGTAGAAATTTGTGTTTTTTCTTTGGTAACGAGTTTGAATTCATGTTTTCTTCTTATTAACGAGTTCAAATTTGTGTTTTTCTCTGGTAACGTGTTGTCCTTCCAGAAAAAATGTCTTTTTCCCTAATAACGAGTTGACATCGGCGGAAATTTGTGTTTTCCCTTTATAACGAGTAGAAATTTGTGTTTTTTCTTTGGTAACGAGTTCGAATTCATGTTTTCTTCTTATTAACGAGTTCAAATTTGTGTTTTTCTCTGGTAACGAGTTGTCCTTGCAGATAAAATGTTTTTTTCCGTATTAACGAGTTGACATCGCCGGAAATTTGTGTTTTCTCTTTATAACGAGTAAAAATTTGTGTTTTTTCTTTGGTAACGAGTTCGAATTCATGTTTTCTTCTTATTAACGAGTTCAAATTTGTGTTTTTCTCTCGGTAACGAGTTGTCCTTCCAGAAAAAAATGTCTTTTTCCCTAATAACGAGTTGACATCGCCGGAAATTTGTGTTTTCCCTATATAACGAGTAGAAATTTGTGTTTTTTCTTTGGTAACGAGTTCGAATTCATGTTT
Organism: Gentiana straminea; assembly: GCA_036785695.1. Classification (NCBI taxonomy): domain Eukaryota; kingdom Viridiplantae; phylum Streptophyta; class Magnoliopsida; order Gentianales; family Gentianaceae; genus Gentiana; species Gentiana straminea. The sequence goes on from JAVUPR010000437.1 coordinate 3,311,465, forward strand.
TCTTCTTATTAACGAGTTCAAATTTGTGTTTTTCTCTCGGTAACGAGTAGTCCTTCCGAGAAAAAAATGTCTTTTTCCCTAATAACGAGTTGACATCGCCGGAAATTGTGTTTTCTTTATAACGAGTAGAAATTTGTGTTTTTCTTTATAACGAGTAGAAATTTGTCTTTTTTCTTTGGTTTTTAACGAGTTGTCCTTCCAGAAAAAATGTCTTTTTCCCTAATAACGAGTTGACATCACCGGAAATTTGTGTTTTCCCTTTATAACGAGTAGAAATTTGTGTTTTTTCTTTGGTAACGAGTTTGAATTCATGTTTTCTTCTTATTAACGAGTTCAAATTTGTTTTTTTCTCTGGTAACGTGTTGTCCTTCTAGAAAAAATGTCTTTTTCCCTAATAACGAGTTGACATCGGAGGAAATTTGTGTTTTCCCTTTATAACGAGTAGAAATTTGTGTTTTTTCGTGGTAACGAGTTCGAATTCATGTTTTTTTCTTATTAACGAGTTCAAATTTGTGTTTTTCTCACGGTTTTCCCCTATTAACGAGTTGACATCGCCGGAAATTTGTGTTTTCTATTTATAACGAGTAAAAATTTGTGTTTTTTCTTTGGTAACGAGTTGTCATTCATGTTTTCTTCTTATTAACGAGTTCAAATTTGTGTTTTTCTATGGTAACGAGTTGTCCTTCCAGAAAAAAATGTCTTTTTCCCTAATAACGAGTTGACATCGCCGGAAATTTGTGTTTTTCCTTTATAACGAGTAGAAATTTGTGTTTTTTCTTTGGTAACGAGTTCGAATTCATGTTTTCTTCTTATTAACGAGTTCAAATTTGTGTCTTTCACTGGTAACGAGTAGTCCTTCTACAAAAAATGTCTTTTTCCCGAATAACGAGTTGACATCGCCGGAAATTTGTGTTTTCCCTTTATAACGAGTAGAAATTTGTGTTTTTTCTTTGGTAACGAGTTCGAATTCATGTTTTCTTCTTATTAACGAGTTCAAATTTGTGTTTTTCTCTGGTAACGTGTTGTCCTTCCAGAAAAAATGTCTTTTTCCCTAATAACGAGTTGACATCACCGGAAATTGGTGTTTTCCCTTTATAACGAGTAGAAATTTGTATTTTTTCTTTGGTAACGAGTTTGAATTCATGTTTTCTTCTTATTAACGAGTTCAAATTTGTGTTTTTCTCGGTTACGAGTTCTCCTTGTAGAAAAAATGTTTTTTTCCACGATAACGAGTTCACATCGCCGGAAATTTGTGTTTTCCCATTATAACGAGTAGAAATTTGTGTTTTTTCTTTGGTAACGAGTTGTCCTTCCCGAAAAAAATGTCTTTTTCCCAAATAACGAGTTGACATCACCGGAAATTAGTGTTTTTCCCTTTATAACGAGTAGAAATTTGTGTTTTTTCTTTGGTAACGAGTTTGAATTCATGTTTTCTTCTTATTAACGAGTTCAAATTTGTGTTTTTCTCAGGTAACGTGTTGTCCTTCCAGAAAAAATGTCTTTTTCCCTAATAACGAGTTGACATCGGTGGAAATTTGTGTTTTCCCTTTATAACGAGTAGGAATTTGTGTTTTTTCTTTGGTAACGAGTTCGAATTCATGTTTTCTTCTTATTAACGAGTTCAAATTTGTGTTTTTCTCTGGTAACGAGTTGTCCTTGCAGATAAAATGTTTTTTTCCCTATTAACGAGTTGACATCGCCGGAAATTTGTGTTTTCTCTTTATAACGAGTAAAAATTTGTGTTTTTTCTTTGGTAACGAGTTCGAATTCATGTTTTCTTCTTATTAACGAGTTCAAATTTGTGTTTTTCTCTCGGTAACGAGTTGTCCTTCCAGAGAAAAATGTCTTTTTCCCTAATAACGAGTTGACATCGGCGGAAATTTCTTTTTCCCTTTATAACGAGTAGAAATTTGTGTTTTTTCTTTGGTAACAAGTTCGAATTCATGTTTTCTTCTTATTAACGAGTTCAAATTTGTGTTTTCACTGGTAACGAGTAGTCCTTCCAGAAACAATGTCTTTTTCCCTAATAACGAGTTGACATCGCCGGAAATTTGTGTTTTCCCTTTATAACGAGTAGAAATTTGTGTTTTTTCTTTGGTAACGAGTTCGAATTCATGTTTTCTTCTTATTAACGAGTTCAAATTTGTGTTTTTCTTAGGTAACGAGTTGTCCTTGTAGATAAAATGTTTTTTTCCCTATTAACGAGTGGACATCGCCGGAAATTTGTGTTTTCTCTTTATAACGAGTAAAAATTTGTGTTTTTTCTTTGGTAACGAGTTCGAATTCATGTTTTCTTCTTATTAACGAGTTCAAATTTGTGTTTTTCTTTGGTAACGAGTTGTCCTTCCGAATAAATTGTCTTTTTCCCTAATAACGAGTTGACATCGCCGGAAATTTGTGTTTTCCCTTTATAACAAGTAGAAATTTATGTTTTTTCATTGGTAACGAGTTCGAATTCATGTTTTCTTCTTATTAATGAGTTCAAATTTGTGTTTTTCACTGGTAACGAGTAGTCCTTCCAGAAAAAATGTCTTTTTCCCTAATAACGAGTTGACATCGCCGGAAATTTGTGTTTTCCCTTTATAACGAGTAGAAATTTGTGTTTTTTCTTTGGTAACGAGTTGTCCTTCCGAGTTGAAAAAAATGTCTTTTTCCCAAATAACGAGTTGACATCACCGGAAATTTGTTTTTCCCTTTATAACGAGTAGAAATTTGTGTTTTTTCTTTGGTAACGAGTTTGAATTCATGTTTTCTTCTTATTAACGAGTTCAAATTTGTGTTTTTCTCTGGTAACGTGTTGTCCTTCCAGAAAAAATGTCTTTTTCCCTAATAACGAGTTGACATCGGCGGAAATTTGTGTTTTCCCTTTATAACGAGTAGAAATTTGTGTTTTTTCTTTGGTAACGAGTTCGAATTCATGTTTTCTTCTTATTAACGAGTTCAAATTTGTGTTTTTCTCTGGTAACGAGTTGTCCTTGCAGATAAAATGTTTTTTTTCCCTATTAACGAGTTGACATCGCCGGAAATTTGTGTTTTCTCTTTATAACGAGTAAAAATTTGTGTTTTTTCTTTGGTAACGAGTTCGAATTCATGTTTTCTTCTTATTAACGAGTTCAAATTTGTGTTTTTCTCTGGTAACGAGTTGTCCTTCCAGAAAAAAATGTCTTTTTCCCTAATAACGAGTTGACATCGCCGGAAATTTGTGTTTTCCCTATATAACGAGTAGAAATTTGTGTTTTTTCTTAGGTAACGAGTTCGAATTCATGTTTTCTTCTTATTAACGAGTTCAATTTTGTGTTTTTCTCTGGTAACGAGTAGTCCTTCCAGAAAAAAATGTCTTTTTCCCTAATAACGAGTTGACATCGTCGGAAATTGTGTTTTCCCTTTATAACGAGTAGAAATTTGTGTTTTTTCTTTGGTAACGAGTTGTCCTTCCAGAAAAAATGTCTTTTTCCCTAATAACGAGTTGACATCACCGGAAATTTGTGTTTTCCCTTTATAACGAGTAGAAATTTGTGTTTTTTCTTTGGTAACGAGTTTGAATTCATGTTTTCTTCTTATTAACGAGTTCAAATTTGTTTTTTCTCGGGTAACGTGTTGTCCTTCTAGAAAAAATGTCTTTTTCCCTAATAACGAGTTGACATCGGAGGAAATTTGTGTTTTCCCTTTATAACGAGTAGAAATTTGTGTTTTTTCGTGGTAACGAGTTCGAATTCATGTTTTCTTCTTATTAACGAGTTCAAATTTGTGTTTTTCCTATTAACGAGTTGACATCGCCGGAAATTTGTGTTTTCTCTTTATAACGAGTAAAAATTTGTGTTTTTCCTTTGGTAACGAGTTGTCATTCCTGTTTTCTTCTTATTAACGAGTTCAAATTTGTGTTTTTCTATGGTAACGAGTTGTCCTTCCAGAAAAAAAATGTCTTTTTCCCTAATAACGAGTTGACATCGCCGGAAATTTGTGTTTTTCCTTTATAACGAGTAGAAATTTGTGTTTTTTCTTTGGTAACGAGTTCGAATTCATGTTTTCTTCTTATTAACGAGTTCAAATTTGTGTCTTTCACTGGTAACGAGTAGTCCTTCTAGAAAAAATGTCTTTTTCCCGAATAACGAGTTGACATCGCCGGAAATTTGTGTTTTCCCTTTATAACGAGTAGAAATTTGTGTTTTTTCTTTGGTAACGAGTTCGAATTCATGTTTTCTTCTTATTAACGAGTTCAAATTTGTGTTTTTCTCTGGTAACGTGTTGTCCTTGCAGATAAAATGTTTTTTTTTCCCTATTAACGAGTTGACATCGCCGGAAATTTGTGTTGTCTCTTTATAACGAGTAAAAATTTGTGTTTTTCTTTGGTAACGAGTTCGAATTCATGTTTTCTTCTTATTAACGAGTTCAAATTTGTGTTTTTCTCTGGTAACGAGTTGTCCTTCCAGAGAAAAATGTATTTTTCCCAAATAACGAGTTGACATCGCCGGAAATTTGTTTTTCCCTTTATAACGAGTAGAAATTTGTGTTTTTCTTTGGTAACGAGTTCGAATTCATGTTTTCTTCTTATTAACGAGTTCAAATTTGTGTTTTTCTTTGGTAACGAGTTGTCCTTCCAGAATAAATTGTCTTTTTCCCTAATAACGAGTTGACATCGCCGGAAATTTGTGTTTTCCCTTTATAACGAGTAGAAATTTATATTTTTTCATTGGTAACGAGTTCGAATTCATGTTTTCTTCTTATTAATGAGTTCAAATTTGTGTTTTTCACTGGTAACGAGTAGTCCTTCCAGAAAAAATGTCTTTTTCCCTAATAACGAGTTGACATCGCCGGAAATTTGTATTTTCCCTTTATAACGAGTAGAAATTTGTGTTTTTTCTTTGGTAACGAGTTTGAATTCATGTTTTCTTCTTATTAACGAGTTCAAATTTGTGTTTTTCTCAGGTAACGTGTTGTCCTTCCAGAAAAAATGTCTTTTTCCCTAAGAACGAGTTGACATCGGCGGAAATTTGTGTTTTCCCTTTATAACGAGTATAAATTTGTGTTTTTTCTTTGGTAACGAGTTCGAATTCATGTTTTCTTCTTATTAACGAGTTCAAATTTGTGTTTTTCTCTGGTAACGAGTTGTCCTTGCAGATAAAATGTTTTTTTCCGTATTAACGAGTTGACATCGCCGGAAATTTGTGTTTTCTCTTTATAACGAGTAAAAATTTGTGTTTTTTCTTTGGTAACGAGTTCGAATTCATGTTTTCTTCTTATTAACGAGTTCAAATTTGTGTTTTTCTCTCGGTAACGAGTTGTCCTTCCAGAAAAAAATGTCTTTTTCCCTAATAACGAGTTGACATCGCCGGAAATTTGTGTTTTCCCTATATAACGAGTAGAAATTTGTGTTTTTTCTTTGGTAACGAGTTCGAATTCATGTTTTCTTCTTATTAACGAGTTCAAATTTGTGTTTTTCGCTATTAACGAGTTGACATCGCCGGAAATTTGTGTTTTCTCTTTATAACGAGTAAAAATTTGTGTTTTTTCTTTGGTAACGAGTTGTCATTCATGTTTTCTTCTTATTAACGAGTTCAAATTTGTGTTTTTCTATGGTAACGAGTTGTCCTTCCGGAAAAAAATGTCTTTTTCCCTAATAACGAGTTGACATCGCCGGAAATTTGTGTTTTCCCTTTATAACGAGTAGAAATTTGTGTTTTTCGAATTCATGTTTTCTTCTTATTAACGAGTTCAAATTTTTGTTTTTCTCTGGTAACGAGTTGTCCTTGCAGATAAAATGTTTTTTTCCCTATTAACGAGTTGACATCGCCGGAAATTTGTGTTTTCTATTTCTAACGAGTAAAAATTTGTGTTTTTTCTTTGGTAACGAGTTCGAATTCATGTTTTCTTCTTATTAACGAGTTCAAATTTGTGTTTTTCTTTGGTAACGAGTTGTCCTTCCAGAAAAAATTGTCTTTTTCCCTAATAACGAGTTGACATCGCCGGAAATTTGTGTTTTCCCTTTATAACGAGTAGAAATTTGTGTTATTTCTTTGGTAACGAGTTCGAATTCATGTTTTCTTCTTATTAACGAGTTCAAATTTGTGTTTTTCTTTGGTAACGAGTTGTCCTTCCAGAAAAAATTGTCTTTTTCCCTAATAACGAGTTGACATCGCCGGAAATTTGTGTTATCCCTTTATAACGAGTAGAAATTTGTGTTTTTTCTTTGGTAACGAGTTCGAATTCATGTTTTCTTCTTATTAATGAGTTCAAATTTGTGTTTTTATTTGGTAACGAGTTGTCATTCTAGAAAAAATTGTCTTTTTCCCTAATAACGAGTTGACATCGCCGGAAATTTGTGTTTCCCCTTTATAACAAGTAGAAATTTGTGTTTTTTCTTTGGTAACGAGTTCGAATTCATGTTTTCTTCTTATTAACGAGTTCAAATTTGTGTTTTTCTCAGGTAACGAGTTGTCCTTGTAGATAAAATGTTTTTTTCCCTATTAACGAGTTGACATCGCCGGAAATTTGTGTTTTCTCTTTATAACGAGTAAAAATTTGTGTTTTTTCTTTGGTAACGAGTTCGAATTCATGTTTTCTTCTTATTAACGAGTTCAAATTTGTGTTTTTCTTTGGTAACGAGTTGTCCTTCCAGAATAAATTGTGTTTTTCCCTAATAACGAGTTGACATCGCCGGAAATTTGTGTTTTCCCTTTATAACGAGTAGAAATTTATGTTTTTTCATTGGTAACGAGTTCGAATTCATGTTTTCTTCTTATTAATGAGTTCAAATTTGTGTTTTTCACTGGTAACGAGTAGTCCTTCCAGAAAAAATGTCTTTTTCCCTAATAACGAGTTGACATCGCCGGAAATTTGTGTTTTCCCTTTATAACGAGTAGAAATTTGTGTTTTTTCTTTGGTAACGAGTTGTCCTTCCAGAAAAAAATGTCTTTTTCCCAAATAACGAGTTGACATCACCGGAAATTTGTTTTTCCCTTTATAACGAGTAGAAATTTGTGTTTTTTCTTTGGTAACGAGTTTGAATTCATGTTTTCTTCTTATTAACGAGTTCAAATTTGTGTTTTTCTCAGGTAACGTGTTGTCCTTCCAGAAAAAATGTCTTTTTCCCTAATAACGAGTTGACATCGGCGGAAATTTGTGTTTTCCCTTTATAACGAGTAGAAATTTGTGTTTTTTCTTTGGTAACGAGTTCGAATTCATGTTTTCTTCTTATTAACGAGTTCAAATTTGTGTTTTTCTCTGGTAACGAGTTGTCCTTGCAGATAAAATGTTTTTTTTCCGTATTAACGAGTTGACATCGCCGGAAATTTGTGTTTTCTCTTTATAACGAGTAAAAATTTGTGTTTTTTCTTTGGTAACGAGTTCGAATTCATGTCACTACAAGAAAATTGACATTTTGTGACGACCAGGGTTCGTCACATAATAAGTAAATTTCGTCACATTTGGTTATTTGTGATGAAATTCGTGCGTCACAAAGGCCGTCACCTATCATAAGTCACAAAAAGTATTATGTGACGAATTTATTATTCCTCACGTTTTTGTTAAATATGTGACGAACACTTCATCACATATTTCATTTTCCACTTGGTCATTTTAGATAAATTAGTGATGACAAAGTCGTCACTTTTGCCTTAAATATGTGACGCCACAAATTTCTCAGGTATTGTATGTTTAAGTGATGACCGATTTGTCACCTAAAATAGGAGAATGTACAAAATAAAATGCAATTTGTGACCTCTAATTCATCACAAATTCTTATGATATGTGATAAAATCTTCATCACAAAAAGTGAGTATATGTGATGAAGCATTTCTCACCTAATGTTCCTATCCTAACCACTAGTTCGTCACATATTGATTTCAAACGTGAGAAATTATATTTGATATAATAGAAATTTTGTGACGAATTCTACATCACTTTATATGTTATTGCAAGCCCCCTATTTCGTCAAATAAACGTATTATACGTGATGAATTTGATTTTTGCATCACCTAATCATTACAATGGCCAATAATAGCTTGGTAATAAAGTAGTTCCAAAATAGTGCAGAAGTTTCAAAATCAAAACTTAAAAAAGTATTACTCCGTCTACGCTAGAGATTCAAAAATTCACAAGTTCGACAAACTAAAATTTGCAAAATTCTAATAATGCTAGAGAATTAGACAATTGAAAATCAATCATAAATTTGATCATGCATAGTCTGCTAGCTCATCTTCATAGGGATCATCATCATCATCATCTTGATAGTTGTTAGGCTCATCAGAATGGCCGCTACTCTTTCCCTGTGATTTCAAGAGGGCTGTCACTTGTGCTTTTAGTTTCTCATTTTCCTCTTGCATAATCTTATAACTGGTTGCTAGTAACTTTACTTGATTTTGAATTTCAGCCAACTCAGATTTTGAAGCCATAGAAGATGTGGCAAATGATTTGGTGGTTTCCAATCGTGAAAAAGAACCAACACCATAAATAGATTGCCCTTTGCACCCAAGAGTCTTACTCATGATTTCTAACTCAGCCTCCATGGGCACTTGTATGGAATCAAGTGGAGTATCCTCAGGTGCTTCAGCAATCAATTTCTCCTTGTGTTAATCCCGCATTCGTTTCATATTATCCTGCGAACAAATTATCATGTCATGGACCACAATCTTATCATCGGGTTACGTAAAAAATAAAAAAAATAAAAAATAACATCACTTAGCACAAATCGTTATAAAAAAGATTTAGTGATCTAAAGATTAAGTGCATGCAACTTAGATTAAAAAATAAAGTGCCGGTCCTACTCGATTATTTAAAGTACATCACAAAACAAATGTAATATATTTAAAACAATGAACCTGAATTCCTCAAATGTTACACAACAAATGAATTCCTCAAGCAATTATATCATAACAATATAGAAATACAAAGCAAAGATGATGTACTATAGTTTAAGTACAAAACCAAATATTGACGGACAAAATGTTGCGGGTTCTAACTTCGAAACAACAACAGATTGCAATACAAAAGACTTTTAAAGAAATTACAAGGTCGACAATGAGTCTCAAACGGCACAATATATTCCGGGCGGCTACGAATATTAAGTTACGGATCGACAAGAATATACTCAAGAAAAGTTCGAGTCGGTTTACGAGTTAAGAAGATGCGGCAACCATTATTCAAGTGGGCGAGAAACACAATACGAGACTTATCAAACACTAAGCTAATTCATTCCCCGAAGAAACAATGGAATTTGGAAACGAATGTTTAACGTCTAAATTTGTAGCACTACTTGCATTCACGTATGGACGAGAACCCGTTTGACAAATATGTAGAAAAGGTAGAGCTGTATCAAGCTGATCAACATTTTTTTTTTCATACACAATTCAACACAGAAAATCACAGAAAGAAATTCTCACACTATTTTTTTGTTTTTGTTTTCCCTGCTATTTTGTTCTCGTTCAGAAAAACTACACACTATTTTTTATCCCACTTGTATGGTTTTAATTAAGCTAGTAGTTAGTCATTGTCACTAATGTTTCCAATTCAACAACTTTTGTGATAATAATTCAACAACTCTTATGCCCCCAGGATTCTGGATTGAAACAAAAATGTGATAAATAAGTGTAATTAAATATAAAATGTGAATATGCATGCTCTAAATATAAATAAACAAAAAATGTATCGAATCATACCACCCAGCGTGGATCAGTGTAAACATTATCACACACCCAATGCCAATGACTCTCTGGTCTCTCATTCCATAAATCAGCGCGGGGAAGATTAGCTCGACCTTCCTGAGGCATTTTATAAGCCAAGTAGTGCCGATGTAACCTCCACTTTAATGAAGTATATGCCTTTGACATCTTCCCATCAACATATTCATCAATTTTGGGATGGCCAAGTCAACATCGAACAGTATCTAAATTCAAATTAGTATAAATATAAGTAAAAAAAGTAATACATAGCATCTTAATATTTTTTTTACTTTTATTCTTGTCAACATAATAACATTTGAATGGGATTCAAAAATCATTTTAACAAGTCATGCATCCATAGAAGATACCCAATAACGTAACTGAACTCACCAATAACTTCTCATGCAAAAGCCTTTTATAAAGCTGTCAAAACAGAGCAGAAATTCTGCTTGAAAACAAAAGCATAGCTGCTTGAATATCTTTCAATTAGATTGTCCTTTCTTTATAAAACCACCTCCAAATATTTACCAATAATGTCCATAAGCTTCCTGCAAATTATCAGCTCAAAAACTTGCATTTCGGCTCATCAAACAGCCAAAACATTAGCAAACCCGAGGGCCTTTTTGGAGCAGAAAATCTGCTGTAGTTCAGAGATGATCCACCAACCTTAAACCAGATTATTTGATGAGGTATGATAAAAAAAATAACCCATAGAAAATTGGTTTATGGCAATAATAAAGTACTAATAGAACATACAAAACTCTGTTTTTACTTGGTTACAAATCTCCCCCACATTTATATTACACAAGTTCATGGCATTATCATGGAAAGCTATGAAAACACCTAAAGAACACAAACCACTTCACCAATCGCTAGCCATCTATAAGAAAAGTTTCTAAAACCGTAGCATATTACTTATAAATTCATACTTGAAAAACCACAAATTCCAGCACTACAAAGAGGAAATAATATGGGAGTGCACCCGGGCAATCATAAGACTATTTTATATTTTAGTGAATAAATGCAGTGTGACTAAATTGAAGACGGAAAACAGGTCCAAAGATATATTTTTCTCGCACTATTACTTTCTTCCCATGTCAATGTTTTTTACCCTCATCTCATGGTTTGAAATAAATGAAGGCAGGACACAAAGACAGAATTTAAGCAATCAAATTTCAGAGGAAAGTATGCATCTAAAGAATTGATAGAGTAAGATGACGAACAAGTTTCTTTATGTTCTATACAAATAAGAGATTGATTTGCCAAGACTTACTTATCAAGCGGAAAAAGTGAGTTTTCCCTTTTTTTAGCCTTAGGTGAATTTCATTTCCGGTGTCAAATTCTTAGACCCGTCATGAAAACTAGCAGTCCACCTACCACAAGGTGAGTCTCCGGTGCAATTACCGAAAAGTAATTCATTAAATAGTGTACTTCATAAATTACAAATGCGTTAAAAAAACTGATTATATTCTAAGCATTGCACAAACGATGGTAATTACTAGTAGATATATATTAGTCTGGATAAACATTACACAACATTAAAACACCCCAAAATGGTTGTGTATTTCTAACATACCCCCAGCCTAATAACCAAAACCCCCAAAATATACCTTGATGATAATATTTAGTAAATCGAAGGGTAAAACGGGGGATTAAACGCCGTGGATCACACAATCATATTTCATGCTTCCATTACTGATTTCACTCGATCACACAATTGACATTCATCATCATGATTCCCAATAATATACAAAAAAAAGAGGCCGGGTAATTGTAAAATTACCTTGAAGACGCGAAAAAAAAAAGAGTACCTGATACCGCCCTTGATCGGTCCTTGATCAGCCGCGATTTGTTTTTCTCAACTTCCTGTTTTGATATTATCGATCACAGCGGTTTTTTTTTCCAGGGTTTTGTCGATCGATATATATAAATATATAAAAATATAATGAAGATCGTATTTTCTAAAAAAAATAAGCGGAGATTTATTATAAAAAGAAAACGAGGGAAAGGGGAAAAATTGGCGGGCAGATAAAAAAGGCGCGCCTGTAGCAATTTTTTGGTGGAATTTATTAATATATGTTATTTTTTACATTGTGATGAAAATATTTCCTCACATATTTTCTTAATTGGTTACGAATTTATGTATTCCTCACTCATATGAATTATATATGTTCGACAAAAAAATTCATGTTTTCGTTGTGACGGAGAAGAAATCTATCCGCAACGCAAAGATTGTAAAAGTTTATGAAATACTTATATGTGAGGATTTAAAAATATTCATCGCAAAATGTATTGTACGGTGATGAATTTTGAAGCGTCACATTTTATTTCGTCACAAAATGTCATTTTTCTTGTAGTGTGTTTTCTTCTTATTAACGAGTTCAAATTTGGGTTTTTCTCTGGTAACGAGTTGTCCTTCCAGAAAAAAATGTCTTTTTCCCTAATAACGAGTTGACATCGCCGGAAATTTGTGTTTTCCCTATATAACGAGTAGAAATTTGTGTTTTTTCTTTGGTAACGAGTTCGAATTCATGTTTTCTTCTTATTAACGAGTTCAAATTTGTGTTTTTCTTTGGTAACGAGTAGTCCTTCCAGAAAAAAATGTCTTTTTCCCTAATAACGAGTTGACATCGTCGGAAATTGTGTTTTCCCTTTATAACGAGTAGAAATTTGTGTTTTTTCTTTGGTAACGAGTGGTCCTTCCGAAAAAATGTCTTTTTCTAATAATAACGAGTTGACATCACCGGAAATTTGTGTTTTCCCTTTATAACGAGTAGAAATTTGTGTTTTTTCTTTGGTAACGAGTTTGAATTCATGTTTTCTTCTTATTAACGAGTTCAAATTTGTTTTTTTCTCAGGTAACGTGTTGTCCTTCTAGAAAAAATGTCTTTTTCCCTAATAACGAGTTGACATCGGAGGAAATTTGTGTTTTCCCTTTATAACGAGTAGAAATTTGTGTTTTTTTCGTGGTAACGAGTTCGAATTCATGTTTTCTTCTTATTAACGAGTTCAAATTTGTGTTTTTCCCTATTAACGAGTTGACATCGCCGGAAATTTGTGTTTTCTCTTTATAACGAGTAAAAATTTGTGTTTTTCCTTTGGTAACGAGTTGTCATTCCTGTTTTCTTCTTATTAACGAGTTCAAATTTGTGTTTTTCTATGGTAACGAGTTGTCCTTCCAGAAAAAAAATGTCTTTTTCCCTAATAACGAGTTGACATCGCCGGAAATTTGTGTTTTTCCTTTATAACGAGTAGAAATTTGTGTTTTTTCTTTGGTAACGAGTTCGAATTCATGTTTTCTTCTTATTAACGAGTTCAAATTTGTGTCTTTCATCGGTAACGAGTAGTCCTTCTAGAAAAAATGTCTTTTTCCCGAATAACGAGTTGACATCGCCGGAAATTTGTGTTTTCCCTTTATAACGAGTAGAAATTTGTGTTTTTTCTTTGGTAACGAGTTCGAATTCATGTTTTCTTCTTATTAACGAGTTCAAATTTGTGTTTTTCTCTCGGTAACGTGTTGTCCTTGCGGATAAAATGTTTTTTTCCCTATTAACGAGTTGACATCGCCGGAAATTTGTGTTTTCTCTTTATAACGAGTAAAAATTTGAGTTTTTTCTTTGGTAACGAGTTTGAATTCATGTTTTCTTCTTATTAACGAGTTCAAATTTGTGTTTTTCTCTGGTAACGTATTGTCCTTCCAGAAAAAATGTCTTTTTCCCTAATAACGAGTTGACATCGGCGGAAATTTGTGTTTTCCCTTTATAACGAGTAGAAATTTGTGTTTTTTCTTTGGTAACGAGTTCGAATTCATGTTTTCTTCTTATTAACGAGTTCAAATTTGTGTTTTTCTCTGGTAACGAGTTGTCCTTGCAGATAAAATGTTTTTTTCCGTATTAACGAGTTGACATCGCCGGAAATTTGTGTTTTCTCTTTATAACGAGTAAAAATTTGTGTTTTTTCTTTGGTAACGAGTTCGAATTCATGTTTTCTTCTTATTAACGAGTTCAAATTTGTGTTTTTCTCTCGGTAACGAGTTGTCCTTCCAGAAAAAAATGTCTTTTTCCCTAATAACGAGTTGACATCGCCGGAAATTTGTGTTTTCCCTATATAACGAGTAGAAATTTGTGTTTTTTCTTTGGTAACGAGTTCGAATTCATGTTTTCTTCTTATTAACGAGTTCAAATTTCCGTTTTTCTCTGGTAACGAGTAGTCCTTCCAGAAAAAAATGTCTTTTTCCCTAATAACGAGTTGACATCGCCGGAAATTGTGTTTTCCCTTTATAACGAGTAGAAATTTGTGTTTTTTCTGTGGTAACGAGTTCGAATTCATGTTTTTTTCTTATTAACGAGTTCAAATTTGTGTTTTTCCCTATTAACGAGTTGACATCGCCGGAAATTTGTGTTTTCTCTTTATAACGAGTAAAAATTTGTGTTTTTTCTTTGGTAACGAGTTGTCATTCCTGTTTTCTTCTTATTAACGAGTTCAAATTTGTGTTTTTCTATGGTAACGAGTTGTCCTTCCAGAAAAAAATGTCTTTTTCCCTAATAACGAGTTGACATCGCCGGAAATTTGTGTTTTCCCTATATAACGAGTAGAAATTTGTGTTTTTTCTTTGGTAACGAGTTTGAATTCATGTTTTCTTCTTATTAACGAGTTCAAATTTGTTTTTTTCTCAGGTAACGTGTTGTCCTTCTAGAAAAAATGTCTTTTTCCCTAATAACGAGTTGATATCGGAGGAAATTTGTGTTTTCCCTTTATAACGAGTAGAAATTTGTGTTTTTTCTGTGGTAACGAGTTCGAATTCATGTTTTTTTCTTATTAACGAGTTCAAATTTGTGTTTTTCCCTATTAACGAGTTGACATCGCCGGAAATTTGTGTTTTCTCTTTATAACGAGTAAAAATTTGTGTTTTTTCTTTGGTAACGAGTTGTCATTCCTGTTTTCTTCTTATTAACGAGTTCAAATTTGTGTTTTTCTATGGTAACGAGTTGTCCTTCCAGAAAAAAATGTCTTTTTCCCTAATAACGAGTTGACATCGCCGGAAATTTGTGTTTTTCCTTTATAACGAGTAGAAATTTGTGTTTTTTCTTTGGAAACGAGTTCGAATTCATGTTTTCTTCTTATTAACGAGTTCAAATTTGTGTCTTTCACTGGTAACGAGTAGTCCTTCTACAAAAAATGTCTTTTTCCCGAATAACGAGTTGACATCGCCGGAAATTTGTGTTTTCCCTTTATAACGAGTAGAAATTTGTGTTTTTTCTTTGGTAACGAGTTCGAATTCATGTTTTCTTCTTATTAACGAGTTCAAATTTGTGTTTTTCTCTCGGTAACGTGTTGTCCTTCCGTAAAAAATGTCTTTTGACTAATAACGAGTTGACATCACCGGAAATTGGTGTTTTCCCTTTATAACGAGTAGAAATTTGTATTTTTTCTTTGGTAACGAGTTTGAATTCATGTTTTCTTCTTATTAACGAGTTCAAATTTGTGTTTTTCTCTGGTAACGAGTTCTCCTTGTAGAAAAAATGTTTTTTTCCCTGATAACGAGTTCACATCGCCGGAAATTTGTGTTTTCCCATTATAACGAGTAGGAATTTGTGTTTTTTCTTTGGTAACGAGTTCGAATTCATGTTTTCTTCTTATTAACGAGTTCAAATTTGTGTTTTTCTCTGGTAACGAGTTGTCCTTGCAGATAAAATGTTTTTTTTCCCTATTAACGAGTTGACATCGCCGGAAATTTGTGTTTTCTCTTTATAACGAGTAAAAATTTGTGTTTTTTCTTTGGTAACGAGTTCGAATTCATGTTTTCTTCTTATTAACGAGTTCAAATTTGTGTTTTTCTCTGGTAACGAGTTGTCCTTCCAGAGAAAAATGTCTTTTTCCCTAATAACGAGTTGACATCGGCGGAAATTTCTTTTTCCCTTTATAACGAGTAGAAATTTGTGTTTTTTCTTTGGTAACGAGTTCGAATTCATGTTTTCTTCTTATTAACGAGTTCAAATTTGTGTTTTTCATTGGTAACGAGTAGTCCTTCCAGAAAAAATGTCTTTTTCCCTAATAACGAGTTGACATCGCCGGAAATTTGTGTTTTCCCTTTATAACGAGTAGAAATTTGTGTTTTTTCTTTGGTAACGAGTTCGAATTCATGTTTTCTTCTTATTAACGAGTTCAAATTTGTGTTTTTCTCTGGTAACGTGTTGTCCTTCTAGAAAAAATGTCTTTTTCCCTAATAACGAGTTGACATCGGCGGAAATTTGTGTTTTCCCTTTATAACGAGTAGAAATTTGTGTTTTTTCTTTGGTAACGAGTTCGAATTCATGTTTTCTTCTTATTAACGAGTTCAAATTTGTGTTTTTCTCGGGTAACGTGTTGTCCTTCCGGAAAAAATGTCTTTTTCCCTAATAACGAGTTGACATCGGCGGAAATTTGTGTTTTCCCTTTATAACGAGTAGAAATTTGTGTTTTTTCTTTGGTAACGAGTTCGAATTCATGTTTTCTTCTTATTAACGAGTTCAAATTTGTGTTTTTCTCTGGTAACGAGTTGTCCTTGCAGATAAAATGTTTTTTTCCCTATTAACGAGTTGACATCGCCGGAAATTTGTGTTTTCTCATTATAACTAGTAAAAATTTGTGTTTTTTCTTTGGTAACGAGTTCGAATTCATGTTTTCTTCTTATTAACGAGTTCAAATTTGTGTTTTTCTCTGGTAACGTGTTGTCCTTCCAGAAAAAATGTCTTTTTCCCTAATAACGAGTTGACATCGGCGGAAATTTGTGTTTTCCCTTTATAACGAGTAGAAATTTGTGTTTTTTCCTTGGTAACGAGTTCGAATTCATGTTTTCTTCTTATTAACGAGTTCAAATTTGTGTTTTTCTCTCGGTAACGAGTTGTCCTTCCGAGAGAAAAATGTCTTTTTCCCTAATAACGAGTTGACATCGCCGGAAATTTGTGTTTTCCGTAGAAATTTGTGTTTTTTCTTTGGTAACGAGTTCGAATTCATGTTTTCTTCTTATTAACGAGTTCAAATTTGTGTTTTTCAATCGGTAACGAGTTGTCCTTCCGAAAAAATGTCTTTTTCCCTAATAACGAGTTGACATCGCCGGAAATTTGTGTTTTCCTTTATAACGAGTAGAAATTTGTGTTTTTTCTTTGGTAATGAGTTCGAATTCATGTTTTCTTCTTATTAACGAGTTCAAATTTGTGTTTTTCTCGGGTAACGTGTTGTCCTTCCGAAAAAATGTCTTTTTCCCTAATAACGAGTTGACATCGGCGGAAATTTGTGTTTTCCCTTTATAACGAGCGAGAAATTTGTGTTTTTTCTTTGGTAACGAGTTCGAATTCATGTTTTCTTCTTATTAACGAGTTCAAATTTGTGTTTTTCTCGGGTAACGTGTTGTCCTTCCGAAAAAATGTCTTTTTCCCTAATAACGAGTTGACATCGGCGGAAATTTGTGTTTTCCCTTTATAACGAGTAGAAATTTGTGTTTTTTCTTTGGTAACGAGTTCGAATTCATGTTTTCTTCTTATTAACGAGTTCAAATTTGTGTTTTTCTCTGGTAACGAGTTGTCCTTGCAGATAAAATGTTTTTTTCCCTATTAACGAGTTGACATCGCCGGAAATTTGTGTTTTCTCTTTATAACGAGTAAAAATTTGTGTTTTTTCTTTGGTAACGAGTTCGAATTCATGTTTTCTTCTTATTAACGAGTTCAAATTTGTGTTTTCTCAGGTAACGTGTTGTCCTTCCAGAAAAAATGTCTTTTTCCCTAATAACGAGTTGACATCGGCGGAAATTTGTGTTTTCCCTTTATAACGAGTAGAAATTTGTGTTTTTTCTTTGGTAACGAGTTCGAATTCATGTTTTCTTCTTATTAACGAGTTCAAATTTGTGTTTTTCTCGGTAACGAGTTGTCCTTGCGGATAAAATGTTTTTTTTCCGTATTAACGAGTTGACATCGCCGGAAATTTGTGTTTTCTCTTTATAACGAGTAAAAATTTGTGTTTTTTCTTTGGTAACGAGTTCGAATTCATGTTTTCTTCTTATTAACGAGTTCAAATTTGTGTTTTTCTCTCGGTAACGAGTTGTCCTTCCGAAAAAATTGTCTTTTTCCCTAATAACGAGTTGACATCGCCGGAAATTTGTGTTTTCCCTTTGTAACGAGTAGAAATTTATGTTTTTTCTTTGGTAACGAGTTCGAATTCATGTTTTCTTCTTATTAATGAGTTCAAATTTGTGTTTTTTCGGTAACGAGTAGTCCTTCCGGAAAAAATGTCCTTTTCCCTAATAACGAGTTGACATCGCCGGAAATTTGTGTTTTCCCTTTATAACGAGTAGAAATTTGTGTTTTTTCTTTGTTAACGAGTTGTCCTTCCGAAAAAAATGTCTTTTTCCCAAATAACGAGTTGACATCACCGGAAATTTGTGTTTTCCCTTTATAACGAGTAGAAATTTGTGTTTTTTCTTTGGTAACGAGTTTGAATTCATGTTTTCTTCTTATTAACGAGTTCAAATTTGTATTTTTCTCAGGTAAGGTGTTGTCCTTCCAGATAAAATGTCTTTTTCCCTAATAACGAGTTGACATCGGCAAAAATTTGTGTTTTCCCTTTATAATGAGTAGAAATTTGTGTTTTTTCTTTGGTAACGAGTTCGAATTCATGTTTTCTTCTTATTAACGAGTTCAAATTTGTGTTTTTCTCTGGTAACGAGTTGTCCTTGCAGATAAAATGTTTTTTTCCCTATTAACGAGTTGACATCGCCGGAAATTGGTGTTTTCTCTTTATAACGAGTTCAAATTTGTGTTTTTTCTTTGGTAACGAGTTTAAATTCTTGTTTTCTTCTTATTAACGAGTTCAAATTTGTATTTTTCTCGGGTAACGTGTTGTCCTTCCGAAAAAATGTCTTTTTCCCCAATAACGAGTTGACATCGGCGGAAATTTGTGTTTTCCCTTTATAACGAGTAGAAATTTGTGTTTTTTCTTTGGTAACGAGTTCGAATTCATGTTTTCTTCTTATTAACGTGTTCAAATTTGTGTTTTTCTCTGGAAACGAGTTGTCCTTGCAGATAAAATGTTTTTTTCCCTATTAACGAGTTGACATCGCCGGAAATTTGTGTTTTCTCTTTATAACGAGTAAAAATTTGTGTTTGTTCTTTGGTGACGAGTTCGAATTCATGTTTTCTTCTTATTAACGAGTTCAAATTTGTGTTTTTCTCTGGTAACGAGTTGTCCTTCCAGAAAAAAATGTCTTTTTCCAAATAACGAGTTGACATCGCCAGAAATTTGTGTTTTCCCTTTATAACGAGTAGAAATTTGTGTTTTTTCTTTGGTAACGAGTTGTCCTTCCAGAAAAAAGGTCTTTTTCCCCAATAACGAGTTGACATCACCGGAAATTTGTGTTTTCCCTTTATAACGAGAAGAAATTTGTGTTTTTTCTTTGGTAACGAGTTTGAATTCTTGTTTTCTTCTTATTAACGAGTAGAAATTTGTGTTTTTTGGTAACGAGTTCGAATTCATGTTTTCTTCTTATTAAGGAGTTCAAATTTGTGTTTTTCTCTGGTAACGAGTTGTCCTTGCAGATAAAATGTTTTTTTCCCTATTAACGAGTTGACATCGCCGGAAATTTGTGTTTTCTCATTATAACGAGTAAAAATTTGTGTTTTTTCTTTGGTAACGAGTTCGAATTCATGTTTTCTTCTTATTAACGAGTTCAAATTTGTGTTTTTCTCGGGTAACGTGTTGTCCTTCCAAAAAAATGTCTTTTTCCCTAATAACGAGTTGACATCGGCGGAAATTTGTGTTTTCCCTTTATAACGAGTAGAAATTTGTGTTTTTTCTTTGGTAACGAGTTCGAATTCATGTTTTCTTCTTATTAACGAGTTCAAATTTGTGTTTTTCTTTGGTAACGAGTTGTCCTTGCGGATAAAATGTTTTTTTCCCTATTAACGAGTTGACCTCGCCGGAAATTTGTGTTTTCTCTTTATAACGAGTAAAAATTTGTGTTTTTTCTTTGGTAACGAGTTCGAATTCATGTTTTCTTCTTATTAACGAGTTCAAATTTGTGTTTTCTCAGGTAACGTGTTGTCCTTCCAGAAAAAATGTTTTTTTTCCCTATTAACGAGTTGACATCGCCGGAAATTGGTGTTTTCTCTTTATAACGAGTAAAAATTTGTGTTTTTTCTTTGGTAACGAGTTCGAATTCATGTTTTCTTCTTATTAACGAGTTCAAATTTGTGTTTTTCTCAGGTAACGTGTTGTCCTTCCAGAAAAAAATGTCTTTTTCCCTAATAACGAGTTGACATCGGCGGAAATTTGTGTTTTCCCTTTATAACGAGTAGAAATTTGTGTTTTTTCTTTGGTAACGAGTTCGAATTCATGTTTTCTTCTTATTAACGAGTTCAAATTTGTGTTTTTCTCGGTAACGAGTTGTCCTTGCGGATAAAATGTTTTTTTCCCTATTAACGAGTTGACATCGCCGGAAATTTGTGTTTTCTCTTTATAACGAGTAAAAATTTGTGTTTTTTCTTTGGTAACGAGTTCGAATTCATGTTTTCTTCTTATTAACGGGTTCAAATTTGTGTTTTTCTCTGGTAACGAGTTGTCTTTCCAGAAAAAATTGTCTTTTTCCCTAATAACGAGTTGACATCGGCGGAAATTTGTGTTTTCCCTTTATAACGAGTAGAAATTTGTGTTTTTTCTTTGGTAACGAGTTCGAATTCATGTTTTCTTCTTATTAACGAGTTCAAATTTGTGTTTTTCTCTCGGTAACGAGTTGTCCTTGCGGATAAAATGTTTTTTTCCCTATTAACGAGTTGACATCGCCGGAAATTTGTGTTTTCTCTTTATAACGAGTAAAAATTTGTGTTTTTTCTTTGGTAACGAGTTCGAATTCATGTTTTCTTCTTATTAACGGGTTCAAATTTGTGTTTTTCTCTCGGTAACGAGTTGTCCTTCCGAGAAAAAATTGTCTTTTTCCCTAATAACGAGTTGACATCGCCGGAAATTTGTGTTTTCCCTTTGTAACGAGTAGAAATTTATGTTTTTTCTTTGGTAACGAGTTCGAATTCATGTTTTCTTCTTATTAATGAGTTCAAATTTGTGTTTTTCTTGGTAACGAGTAGTCCTTCCAGAAAAAATGTCCTTTTCCCTAATAACGAGTTGACATCGCCGGAAATTTGTGTTTTCCCTTTATAACGAGTAGAAATTTGTGTTTTTTCTTTGTTAACGAGTTGTCCTTCCAGAAAAAAATGTCTTTTTCCCAAATAACGAGTTGACATCACCGGAAATTTGTGTTTTCCCTTTATAACGAGTAGAAATTTGTGTTTTTTCTTTGGTAACGAGTTTGAATTCGTGTTTTCTTCTTATTAACGAGTTCAAATTTGTATTTTTCTCAGGTAACGTGTTGTCCTTCCAGATAAAATGTCTTTTTCCCTAATAACGAGTTGACATCGCCGGAAATTTGTGTTTTCTCTTTATAACGAGTAAAAATTTGTGTTTTTTCTTTGGTGACGAGTTCGAATTCATGTTTTCTTCTTATTAACGAGTTCAAATTTGTGTTTTTCTCAGGTAACGTGTTGTCCTTCCAGAAAAAATGTCTTTTTCCCTAATAACGAGTTGACATCGGCGGAAATTTGTGTTTTCCCTTTATAACGAGTAGAAATTTGTGTTTTTTCTTTGGTAACGAGTTCGAATTCATGTTTTCTTCTTATTAACGAGTTCAAATTTGTGTTTTTCTTTGGTAACGAGTTGTCCTTGCGGATAAAATGTTTTTTTCCCTATTAACGAGTTGACACCGCCGGAAATTTGTGTTTTCTCTTTATAACGAGTAAAAATTTGTGTTTTTTCTTTGGTAACGAGTTCGAATTCATGTTTTCTTCTTATTAACGAGTTCAAATTTGTGTTTTCTCAGGTAACGTGTTGTCCTTCCGAAAAAAATGTCTTTTTCCCTAATAACGAGTTGACATCGGCGGAAATTTGTGTTTTCCCTTTATAACGAGTAGAAATTTGTGTTTTTTCTTTGGTAACGAGTTCGAATTCATGTTTTCTTCTTATTAACGAGTTCAAATTTGTGTTTTTCTCTGGTAACGAGTTGTCCTTGCGGATAAAATGTTTTTTTCCCTATTAACGAGTTGACATCGCCGGAAATTTGTGTTTTCTCTTTATAACGAGTAAAAATTTGTGTTTTTTCTTTGGTAACGAGTTCGAATTCATGTTTTCTTCTTATTAACGGGTTCAAATTTGTGTTTTTCTCTGGTAACGAGTTGTCCTTCCAGAAAAAATTGTCTTTTTCCCTAATAACGAGTTGACATCGCCGGAAATTTGTGTTTTCCCTTTGTAACGAGTAGAAATTTATGTTTTTTCTTTGGTAACGAGTTCGAATTCATGTTTTCTTCTTATTAATGAGTTCAAATTTGTGTTTTTCACTGGTAACGAGTAGTCCTTCCAGAAAAAATGTCCTTTTCCCTAATAACGAGTTGACATCGCCGGAAATTTGTGTTTTCCCTTTATAACGAGTAGAAATTTGTGTTTTTTCTTTGTTAACGAGTTGTCCTTCCAGAAAAAAATGTCTTTTTCCCAAATAACGAGTTGACATCACCGGAAATTTGTGTTTTCCCTTTATAACGAGTAGAAATTTGTGTTTTTTCTTTGGTAACGAGTTTGAATTCATGTTTTCTTCTTATTAACGAGTTCAAATTTGTATTTTTCTCAGGTAACGTGTTGTCCTTCCAGATAAAATGTCTTTTTCCCTAATAACGAGTTGACATCGCCGGAAATTTGTGTTTTCTCTTTATAACGAGTAAAAATTTGTGTTTTTTCTTTGGTGACGAGTTCGAATTCATGTTTTCTTCTTATTAACGAGTTCAAATTTGTGTTTTTCTCTGGTAACGAGTTGTCCTTCCAGAAAAAAATGTCTTTTTCCCAAATAACGAGTTGACATCGCCGGAAATTTGTGTTTTCCCTTTATAACGAGTAGAAATTTGTGTTTTTTCTTTGGTAACGAGTTGTCCTTCCAGAAAAAAATGTCTTTTTCCCCAATAACGAGTTGACATCACCGGAAATTTGTGTTTTCCCTTTATAACGAGAAGAAATTTGTGTTTTTTCTTTGGTAACGAGTTTGAATTCTTGTTTTCTTCTTATTAACGAGTAGAAATTTGTGTTTTTTGGTAACGAGTTCGAATTCATGTTTTCTTCTTATTAACGAGTTCAAATTTGTGTTTTTCTCTGGTAACGAGTTGTCCTTCCAAAAAAAATGTCTTTTTCCCTAATAACGAGTTGACATCGGCGGAAATTTGTGTTTTCCCTTTATAACGAGCAGAAATTTGTGTTTTTTCTTTGGTAACGAGTTTGAATTCATGTTTTCTTCTTATTAACGAGTTCAAATTTGTGTTTTTCTCTGGTAACGTGTTGTCCTTCCAGAAAAAATGTCTTTTTCCCTAATAACGAGTTGACATCGGCGGAAATTTGTGTTTTCCCTTTATAACGAGTAGAAATTTGTGTTTTTTCTTTGGTAACGAGTTCGAATTCATGTTTTCTTCTTATTAACGAGTTCAAATTTGTGTTTTTCTCTGGTAACAAATTGTCGTTGTAGATAAAATGTTTTTTTTCCCTATTAACGAGTTGACATAGCCGAAAATTTGTGTTTTCTCTTTATAACGAGTAAAAATTTGTGTTTTTTCTTTGGTAACGAGTTCGAATTCATGTTTTCTTCTTATTAACGAGTTCAAATTTGTGTTTTTCTTTGGTAACGAGTTTTCCTTCCAGAAAAAATTGTCTTTTTCCCTAATAACGAGTTGACATCGCCGGAAATTTGTGTTTTCCCTTTATAACGAGTAGAAATTTATGTTTTTTCTTTGGTAACGAGTTCGAATTTATGTTTTCTTCTTATTAATGAATTCAAATTTGTGTTTTTCACTGGTAACGAGTAGTCCTTCCAGAAAAAATGTCTTTTTCCCTAATAACGAGTTGACATCGCCGGAAATTTGTGTTTTCCCTTTATAACGAGTAGAAATTTGTGTTTTTTCTTTGGTAACGAGTTGTCCTTCCAGAAAAAAATGTCTTTTTCCCAAATAATGAGTTGACATCACCGGAAATTTGTGTTTTCCCTTTATAACGAGTAGAAATTTGTGTTTTTTCTTTGGTAACGAGTTTGAATTCATGTTTTCTTCTTATTAACGAGTTCAAATTTGTGTTTTTCTCAGGTAACGTGTTGTCCTTCCCGAAAAAATGTCTTTTTCCCTAATAACGAGTTGACATCGGCAGAAATTTGTGTTTTCCCTTTATAACGAGTAGAAATTTGTGTTTTTTCTTTGGTAACGAGTTCGAATTCATGTTTTCTTCTTATTAACGAGTTCAAATTTGTGTTTTTCTCTGGTAACGAGTTGTCCTTGCAGATAAATTTTTTTTTTCCGTATTAACGAGTTGACATCGCCGGAAATTTGTGTTTTCTCTTTATAACGAGTAAAAATCTGTGTTTTTTCTTTGGTAACGAGTTCGAATTCATGTTTTCTTCTTATTAACGAGTTCAAATTTGTGTTTTTCTCTGGTAACGAGTTGTCCTTCCCGAAAAAAATGTCTTTTTCCCTAATAACGAGTTGACATCGCCGGAAATTTGTGTTTTCCCTTTATAACGAGTAGAAATTTGTGTTTTTTCTTTGGTAACGAGTTCGAATTCATGTTTTCTTCTAATTAACGAGTTCAAATTTGTGTTTTTCACTGGTAACGTGTAGTCCTTCTAGAGAAAAATGTCTTTTTCCCTAATAACGAGTTGACATCGCCGGAAATTGTGTTTTCCCTTTATAACGAGTAGAAATTTGTGTTTTTTCTTTGGTAACGAGTTGTCCTTCCAGGAAAAATGTCTTTTTGCCTAATAACGAGTTGACATCACCGGAAATTTGTGTTTTCCCTTTATAACGAGTAGAAATTTTTGTTTTTTCTTTGGTAACGAGTTTGAATTCAAGTTTTCTTCTTATTAACGAGTTCAAATTTGTGTTTTTCTCAGGTAAAGTGTTGACCTTCCAGAAAAAATGTCTTTTTGCCTAATAACGAGTTGACATCATCGGAAATTTGTGTTTTCCCTTTATAACGAGTAGAAAATTGTGTTTTTTCTTTGGTAAAGAGTTTGAATTCATGTTTTCTTCTTATTAACGAGTTCAAATTTGTGTTTTTCTCAGGTAACGTGTTGTCCTTCCAGAAAAAATGTCTTTTTCCCTAATAACGAGTTGACATCGCCGGAAATTTGTGTTTTCTCTTTATAACGAGTAAAAATTTGTGTTTTTTCTTTGGTGACGAGTTCGAATTCATGTTTTCTTCTTATTAACGAGTTCAAATTTGTGTTTTTCTCTGGTAACGAGTTGTCCTTCCAGAAAAAAATGTATTTTTCCCTAATAACGAGTTGACATCGCCGGAAATTTGTGTTTTTCCTTTATAACGAGTAGAAATTTGTGTTTTTTCTTTGGTAACGAGTTCGAATTCATGTTTTCTTCTTATTAACGAGTTCAAATTTGTGTTTTTCACTGGTAACGAGTAGTCCTTCCAGAAAAAATGTCTTTTTCCTTAATAACGTGTTGACATCGCCGGAAATTTGTGTTTTCCCTTTATAACGAATAGAAATTTGTGTTTTTTCTTTGGTAACGAGTTGCCTACCAGAAAAAATGTCTTTTTCCCTAATAACGAGTTGACATCACCGGAAATTTGTGTTTTCCCTTTATAACGAGTAGAAATTTGTGTTTTTTCTTTGGTAACGAGTTTAAATTCTTGTTTTCTTCTTATTAACGAGTTCAAATTTGTATTTTTCTCAGGTAACGTGTTGTCCTTCCAGAAAAAATGTCTTTTTCCCCAATAACGAGTTGACATCGGCGGAAATTTGTGTTTTCCCTTTATAACGAGTAGAAATTTGTGTTTTTTCTTTGGTAACGAGTTCGAATTCATGTTTTCTTCTTATTAACGTGTTCAAATTTGTGTTTTTCTCTCGGAAACGAGTTGTCCTTGCGAGATAAAATGTTTTTTTCCCTATTAACGAGTTGACATCGCCGGAAATTTGTGTTTTCTCTTTATAACGAGTAAAAATTTGTGTTTTTTCTTTGGTAACGAGTTCGAATTCATGATTTCTTCTTATTAACGAGTTCAAATTTGTGTTTTTCTCTCGGTAACGAGTTGTCCTTCCGAGAAAAAATGTCTTTTTCCCTAATAACGAGTTGACATCGCCGGAAATTTGTGTTTTCCCTTTATAACGAGTAGAAATTTGTGTTTTTTCTTGTGGTAACGAGTTTGAATTCATGTTTTCTTCTTATTAACGAGTTCAAATTTGTGTTTTTCACTGGCAAAGAGTAGTCCTTCCAGAAAAAATGTCTTTTTCCCTAATAACTAGTTGACATCGCCGGAAATTTGTGTTTTCCCTTTATAACGAGTAGAAATTTGTGTTTTTTCTTTGGTAACGAGTTTGAATTCATGTTTTCTTCTTATTAACGAGTTCAAATTTGTGTTTTTCTTTGGTAACGAGTTGTCCTTCCAGAAAAAATGTCTTTTTCCCTAATAACGAGTTGACATCGGCAGAAATTTGTGTTTTCCCTTTATAACGAGTAGAAATTTGTGTTTTTTCTTTGGTAACGGGTTCGAATTCATGTTTTCGTCTTATTAACGAGTTCAAATTTGTGTTTTCTATGGTAACGAGTTGTCCTTCCAGAAAAAATTGTCTTTTTCCCTAGTAACGAGTTGACATCGCCGGAAATTTGTGTTTTCCCTTTATAACGAGTAGAAATTTGTGTTTTTTCTTTGGTAACGATTTCGAATTCATGTTTTCTTCTTATTAACGAGTTCAAATTTGTGTTTTTCTCTGGTAACGAGTTGTCCTTGTAGATAAAATGTTTTTTTTCCCTATTAACGAGTGGACATCGCCGGAAATTTGTGTTTTCTCTTTATAACGAGTAAAAATTTGTGTTTTTTCTTTGGAACGAGTTGTCATTCCTGTTTTCTTCTTATTAACGAGTTCAAATTTGTGTTTTTCTCTGGTAACCAGTTGTCCTTCCAGAAAAAAATGTCTTTTTCCCTAATAACGAGTTGACATCGCCGGAAATTTGTGTTTTTCCTTTATAACGAGTAGAAACTTGTGTTTTTTCTTTGGTAACGAGTTCGAATTCATGTTTTCTTCTTATTAACGAGTTCAAATTTGTGTCTTTCACTGGTAACGAGTAGTCCTTCCAGAAAAAATGTCTTTTTCCCGAATAACGAGTTGACATCGCCGGAAATTTGTGTTTTTCCTTTATAACGAGTAGAAATTTGTGTTTTTTCTTTGGTAACGAGTTCGAATTCATGTTTTCTTCTTATTAACGAGTTCAAATTTGTGTCTTTCATTGGTAACGAGTAGTCCATCCAGAAAAAATGTCTTTTTCCCGAATAACGAGTTGACATCGCCGGAAATTTGTGTTTTCCCTTTATAACGAGTAGAAATTTGTGTTTTTTCTTTGGTAACGAGTTCGAATTCATGTTTTCTTCTTATTAACGAGTTCAAATTTATGTTTTTCTCTGGTAACGTGTTGTCCTTCCAGAAAAAATGTCTTTTTCCCTAATAACGAGTTGACATCACCGGAAATTTGTGTTTTCCCTTTATAACGAGTAGAAATTTGTGTTTTTTTCTTTGGTAACGAGTTTGAATTCATGTTTTCTTCTTATTAACGAGTTCAAATTTGTGTTTTTCACTGGGTAACGAGTAGTCCTTCCGAAAAAATGTCTTTTTCCCGAATAACGAGTTGACATCGCCGGAAATTTGTGTTTTCCCTTTATAACGAGTAGAAATTTGTGTTTTTTCTTTGGTAACGAGTTCGAATTCATGTTTTCTTCTTATTAACGAGTTCAAATTTGTGTTTTTCTCTGGTAACGTGTTGTCCTTCCAGAAAAAATGTCTTTTTCCCTAATAACGAGTTGACATCACCGGAAATTTGTGTTTTCCCTTTATAACGAGTAGAAATTTGTGTTTTTTCTTTGGTAACGAGTTTGAATTCATGTTTTCTTCTTATTAACGAGTTCAAATTTGTGTTTTTCTCTAGTAACGTGTTGTCCTTCCAGAAAAAATGTCTTTTTCCCTAATAACGAGTTGACATCACCGGAAATTTGTGTTTTCCCTTTATAACGAGTAGAAATTTGTGTTTTTTCCGTGGTAACGAGTTTGAATTCATGTTTTCTTCTTATTAACGAGTTCAAATTTGTGTTTTTCTCTGGTAACGTTTTGTCCTTCCAGAAAAAATGTCTTTTTCCTTAATAACGAGTTGACATCGGCGGAAATTTGTGTTTTCCCTTTATAACGAGTAGAAATTTGTGTTTTTTCTTTGGTAACGGGTTCGAATTCATGTTTTCGTCTTATTAACGAGTTCAAATTTGTGTTTTCTTTGGTAACGAGTTGTCCTTCCAGAAAAAATTGTCTTTTTCCCTAATAACGAGTTGACATCGCCGGAAATTTGTGTTTTCCCTTTATAACGAGTAGAAATTTGTGTTTTTTCTTTGGTAACGAGTTCGAATTCTTGTTTTCTTCTTATTAACGAGTTCAAATTTGTGTTTTTCTCTGGTAACGAGTTGTCCTTGTAGATAAAATGTTTTTTTCCCTATTAACGAGTGGACATCGCCGGAAATTTGTGTTTTCTCTTTATAACGAGTAAAAATTTGTGTTTTTTCTTTGGAACGAGTTGTCATTCCTGTTTTCTTCTTATTAACGAGTTCAAATTTGTGTTTTTCTCTGGTAACGAGTTGTCCTTCCAGAAAAAAATGTCTTTTTCCCTAATAACGAGTTGACATCGCCGGAAATTTGTGTTTTTCCTTTATAACGAGTAGAAATTTGTGTTTTTTCTTTGGTAACGAGTTCGAATTCATGTTTTCTTCTTATTAACGAGTTCAAATTTGTGTCTTTTCTCGGTAACGAGTAGTCCTTCCGAAAAAATGTCTTTTTCCCGAATAACGAGTTGACATCGCCGGAAATTTGTGTTTTTCCTTTATAACGAGTAGAAATTTGTGTTTTTTCTTTGGTAACGAGTTCGAATTCATGTTTTCTTCTTATTAACGAGTTCAAATTTGTGTCTTTCATTGGTAACGAGTAGTCCTTCCAGAAAAAATGTCTTTTTCCCGAATAACGAGTTGACATCGCCGGAAATTTGTTTTTTCCCTTTATAACGAGTAGAAATTTGTGTTTTTTCTTTGGTAACGAGTTCGAATTCATGTTTTCTTCTTATTAACGAGTTCAAATTTGTGTTTTTTCTCGGTAACGTGTTGTCCTTCCAGAAAAAATGTCTTTTTCCCTAATAACGAGTTGACATCACCGGAAATTTGTGTTTTCCCTTTATAACGAGTAGAAATTTGTGTTTTTTCTTTGGTAACGAGTTTGAATTCATGTTTTCTTCTTATTAACGAGTTCAAATTTGTGTTTTTCACTGGTAACGAGTAGTCCTTCCAGAAAAAATGTCTTTTTCCCGAATAACGAGTTGACATCGCCGGAAATTTGTGTTTTCCCTTTATAACGAGTAGAAATTTGTGTTTTTTCTTTGGTAACGAGTTCGAATTCATGTTTTCTTCTTATTAACGAGTTCAAATTTGTGTTTTTCTCTGGTAACGTGTTGTCCTTCCAGAAAAAATGTCTTTTTCCCTAATAACGAGTTGACATCACCGGAAATTTGTGTTTTCCCTTTATAACGAGTAGAAATTTGTGTTTTTCTGTGGTAACGATTTTGAATTTATGTTTTCTTCTTATTAACGAGTTCAAATTTGTGTTTTTCTCTGGTAACGTGTTGTCCTTCCAGAAAAAATGTCTTTTTCCCTAATAACGAGTTGACATCACCGGAAATTTGTGTTTTCCCTTTATAACGAGAAGAAATTTGTGTTTTTTCTTTGGTAACGAGTTTGAATTCATGTTTTCTTCTTATTAACGAGTTCAAATTTGTGTTTTTCTCTGGTAACGTGTTGTCCTTCCAGAAAAAATGTCTTTTTCCTTAATAACGAGTTGACATCGGCGGAAATTTGTGTTTTCCCTTTATAACGAGTAGAAATTTGTGTTTTTTCTTTGGTAACGATTTCGAATTCATGTTTTCTTCTTATTAACGAGTTCAAATTTGTGTTTTTCTCTGGTAACGAGTTGTCCTTGCAGATAAAATGTTTTTTTCCCTAATAACGAGTTGACATCGCCGGAAATTTGTTTTTTATCTTTATAACGAGTAAATATTTGTGTTTTTTCTTTGGTAACGAGTTCGAATTCATGTTTTCTTCTTATTAACGAGTTCAAATTTCTGTTTTTCTCTGGTAACGAGTTGTCCTTTAAGAAAAAAATGTCTTTTTCCCTAATAACGAGTTGACATCGGCAGAAATTTGTGTTTTCAATTTTTAACGAGTAGAAATTTGTGTTTTTTCTTTGGTAACGAGTTCGAATTCATGTTTTCTTGTTATTAACGAGTTCAAATTTGTGTTTTTCTCTGGTAACGAGTTGTCCTTCCAGAAAAAAATGCCTTTTTCCCTAATAACGAGTTGACATCGCCGGAAATTTGTGTTTTCCCTTTATCACGAGTAGAAATTTGTGTTTTTTCTTTGGTAACGAGTTCGAATTCATGTTTTCTTCTTATTAACGAGTTCAAATTTGTGTTTTTCACTGGTAACGAGTAGTCCTTCTAGAAAAAATGTCTTTTTCCCGAATAACGAGTTGACATTGCCGGAAATTTGTGTTTTCCCTTTATAACGAGTAGAAATTTGTGTTTTTTCTTTGGTAACGAGTTCGAATTCATGTTTTCTTCTTATTAAGAGTTCAAATTTGTGTTTTTCTCTGGTAACGTGTTGTCCTTGCGGATAAAATGTCTTTTCCCTAATAACGAGTTGACATCGCCGGAAATTTGTGTTTTCCCTTTATAATGAGTAGAAATTTGTGTTTTTTCTTTGGTAACGAGTTCGAATTCATGTTTTCTTCTTATTAACGAGTTCAAATTTGTGTTTTTCACTGGCAACGAGTAGTCCTTCCAGAAAAAATGTCTTTTTCCCTAATAACGAGTTGACATCGGCGGAAGTTTGTGTTTTCCCTTTATAACGAGTAGAAATTTGTGTTTTTTCTTTGGTAACGAGTTCGAATTCATGTTTTCTTCTTATTAACGAGTTCAAATTTGTGTTTTTCTCTCGGTAACGAGTAGTCCTTCCAGAAAAAATGTCTTTTTCCCGAATAACGAGTTGACATCGCCGGAAATTTGTGTTTTCCCTTTATAACGAGTAGAAATTTGTGTTTTTTCTTTGGTAACGAGTTCGAATTCATGTTTTCTTCTTATTAACGAGTTCAAATTTGTGTTTTTCTCTGGTAACGAGTTGTACTTCCAGAAAAAAATGCCTTTTTCCCTAATAACGAGTTGACATCGCCGGAAATTTGTGTTTTCCCTTTATAACGAGTAGAAATTTGTGTTTTTTCTTTGGTAACGAGTTCGAATTCATGTTTTCTTCTTATTAACGAGTTCAAATTTGTGTTTTTTCTCGGTAACGAGTAGTCCTTCTAGAAAAAAATGTCTTTTTCCCGAATAACGAGTTGACATTGCCGGAAATTTGTGTTTTCCCTTTATAACGAGAAGAAATTTGTGTTTTTTCTTTGGTAACGAGTTCGAATTCATGTTTTCTTCTTATTAAGAGTTCAAATTTGTGTTTTTCTCTGGTAACGTGTTGTCCTTGCAGATAAAATGTCTTTTTCCCTAATAACGAGTTGACATCGCCGGAAATTTGTGTTTTCCCTTTATAACGAGTAGAAATTTGTGTTTTTTCTTTGGTAACGAGTTCGAATTCATGTTTTCTTCTTATTAACGAGTTCAAATTTGTGTTTTTCTCGGTAACGAGTAGTCCTTCCGGAAAAAATGTCTTTTTCCCTAATAACGAGTTGACATCGGCGGAAATTTGTGTTTTCCCTTTATAACGAGTAGAAATTTGTGTTTTTTCTTTGGTAACGAGTTCGAATTCATGTTTTCTTCTTATTAACGAGTTCAAATTTGTTTTTTATCTGGTAACGAGTTGTCCTTCCATAAAAAATGTCTTTTTCCCTAATAACGAGTTGACATCACCGGAAATTTGTGTTTTCCCTTTATAACGAGTAGAAATTTGTGTTTTTTCTTTGGTAACGAGTTTGAATTCATGTTTTCTTCTTATTAACGAGTTCAAATTTGTGTTTTTCTCTTGTAACGTGTTGTCCTTCGAGAAAAAATGTCTTTTTCCCTAATAACGAGTTGACATCGGCGGAAATTTGTGTTTTCCCTTTATAACGAGTAGAAATTTGTGTTTTTTCTTTGGTAACGAGTTCGAATTCATGTTTTATTCTATTTAACGAGTTCAAATTTGTGTTTTTCTCTGGTAACGAGTTGTCCTATGCGAGATAAAATGTTTTTTTCCCTAATAACGAGTTGACATCGCCGGAAATTTGTGTTTTCTCTTTATAACGAGTAAAAATTTGTGTTTTTCTTTGGTAACGAGTTCGAATTCATGTTTTCTTCTTATTAACGAGTTCAAATTTGTGTTTTTCTCTGGTAACGAGTTGTCCTTCCAGAAAAAAATGTCTTTTTCCCTAATAACGAGTTGACATCGGCGGAAATTTGTGTTTTCCCTTTATAACGAGTAGAAATTTGTGTTTTTTCTTTGGTAACGAGTTCGAATTCATGTTTTCTTCTTATTAACGAGTTCAAATTTGTGTTTTTTTCCGGTAACGAGTTGTCCTTCCAGAAAAAAATGTCTTTTTCCCTAATAACGAGTTGACATCGCCGGAAATTTGTGTTTTCCCTTTATAACGAGTAGAAATTTGTGATTTTTCTTTGGTAACGAGTTCGAATTCATGTTTTCTTCTTATTAACGAGTTCAAATTTGTGTTTTTCTTTGGTAACGAGTTGTCCTTCCAGAAAAAATGTCTTTTTCCCTAATAACTAGTTGACATCGCCGGAAATTTGTGTTTTCCCTTTATAACGAGTAGAAATTTGTGTTTTTTCTTTGGTAACGAGTTTGAATTCATGTTTTCTTCTTATTAACGAGTTCAAATTTGTGTTTTTCTCTGGTAACGAGTTGTCCTTCAAGAAAAAATGTCTTTATCCCTAATAACGAGTTGACATCACCGGAAATTTGTGTTTTCCCTTTATAACGAGTAGAAATTTGTGTTTTTTCTTTGGTAACGAGTTTGAATTCATGTTTTCTTCTTATTAACGAGTTCAAATTTTTGTTTTTCTCTGGTAACGTGTTGTCCTTCCGAGAAGAAAAAATGTCTTTTTCCCTAATAACGAGTTGACATCGGCGGAAATTTGTGTTTTTTCTTTGGTAACGAGTTCGAATTCATGTTTTCTTCTTATTAACGAGTTCAAATTTGTGTTTTTCTCTGGTAACGTGTTGTCCTTCCGGAAAAATGTCTTTTTCCCAAATAACGAGTTGACATCGGCGGAAATTTGTGTTTCCCTTTATAACGAGTAGAAATTTGTGTTTTTTCTTTGGTAACGAGTTCGAATTCATGTTTTCTTCTTATTAACGAGTTCAAATTTGTGTTTTTCTCTGGTAACGTGTTGTCCTTGCAGATAAAATGTTTTTTCCCTATTAACGAGTTGACATAGCCGGAAATTTGTGTTTTCTCTTTATAACGAGTAAAAATTTGTGTTTTTTCTTTGGTAACGAGTTCGAATTCATGTTTTCTTCTTATTAACGAGTTCAAATTTGTGTTTTTTCTCTTGTAACGAGTTGTCCTTCAAGAAAAAAAATGTCTTTTTCCCTAATAACGAGTTGACATCGCCGGAAATTTGTGTTTTTCCTTTATAACGAGTAGAAATTTGTGTTTTTTCTTTGGTAACGAGTTTGAATTCATGTTTTCTTCTTATTAACGAGTTCAAATTTGTGTTTTTCTCTGGTAACGAGTTGTCCTTCCAGAAAAAAATGTCTTTATCCCTAATAACGAGTTGACATCACCGGAAATTTGTGTTTTCCCTTTATAACGAGTAGAAATTTGTGTTTTTTCTTTGGTAACGAGTTTGAATTCATGTTTTCTTCTTATTAACGAGTTCAAATTTGTGTTTTGCTCTGGTAACGTGTTGTCCTTCCAGAAAAAATGTCTTTTTCCCTAATAAGGAGTTGACATCGGCGGAAATTTGTGTTTTTTCTTTGGTAACGAGTTCGAATTCATGTTTTCTTCTTATTAACGAGTTCAAATTTGTGTTTTCTTTGGTAACGGGTTGTCCTTCCAGAAAAAATGTCTTTTTCCCTAATAACGAGTTGACATCGGCGGAAATTTATGTTTTCCCTTTATAACGAGTAGAAATTTGTGTTTTTTCTATGGTAACGAGTTCGAATTCATGTTTTCTTCTTATTAACGGGTTCAAATTTGTGTTTTTCTCTGGTAACGTGTTGTCCTTGCAGATAAAATGTTTTTTCCCTATTAACGAGTTGACATTGCCGGAAATTTTTGTTTTCTCTTTATAACGAGTAAAAATTTGTGTTTTTTCTTTGGTAACGAGTTCGAATTCATGTTTTCTTCTTATTAACGAGTTCAAATTTGTGTTTTTTCTCTTGTAACGAGTTGTCCCTCCAGAAAAAAATGTCTTTTCCCCTAATAACGAGTTGACATCGCCGGAAATTTGTGTTTTCCCTTTATAACGAGTAGAAATTTGTGTTTCTTCTTTGGTAACGAGTTTGAATTCATGTTTTCTTCTTATTAACGAGTTCAAATTTGTGTTTTTCTCTGGTAACGAGTTGTCCTTCCAGAAAAAATGTCTTTATCCCTAATAACGAGTTGACATCACCGGAAATTTGTGTTTTTCCTTTATAACGAGTAGAAATTTGTGTTTTTTCTTTGGTAACGAGTTTGAATTCATGTTTTCTTCTTATTAACGAGTTCAAATTTGTGTTTTTCTCTGGTAACGTGTTGTCCTTCCAGAAAAAATGTCTTTTTCCCTAATAACGAGTTGACATCGGCGGAAATTTGTGTTTTCCCTTTATAACGAGTTGTCCTTTAAGAAAAAAATGTCTTTTTCCCTAATAACGAGTTGACATCGGCAGAAATTTGTGTTTTCAATTTTTAACGAGTAGAAATTTGTGTTTTTTCTTTGGTAACGAGTTCGAATTCATGTTTTCTTGTTATTAACGAGTTCAAATTTGTGTTCTTCTCTGGTAACGAGTTGTCCTTCCAGGAAAAAATGCCTTTTTCCCTAATAACGAGTTGACATCGCCGGAAATTTGTGTTTTCCCTTTATCACGAGTAAAATTTGTGTTTTTTCTTTGGTAACGAGTTCGAATTCATGTTTTCTTCCTATTAACGAGTTCAAATTTGTGTTTTTCACTGGTAACGAGTAGTCCTTCTAGAAAAAATGTCTTTTTCCCGAATAACGAGTTGACATTGCCGGAAATTTGTGTTTTCCCTTTATAACGAGTAGAAATTTGTGTTTTTTCTTTGGTAACGAGTTCGAATTCATGTTTTCTTCTTATTAAGAGTTCAAATTTGTGTTTTTCTCTGGTAACGTGTTGTCCTTGCAGATAAAATGTCTTTTTCCCTAATAACGAGTTGACATCGCCGGAAATTTGTGTTTTCCCTTTATAATGAGTAGAAATTTGTGTTTTTTCTTTGGTAACGAGTTCGAATTCATGTTTTCTTCTTATTAACGAGTTCAAATTTGTGTTTTTCTCTCGGCAACGAGTAGTCCTTCCGAAAAAAAATGTCTTTTTCCCTAATAACGAGTTGACATCGGCGGAAGTTTGTGTTTTCCCTTTATAACGAGTAGAAATTTGTGTTTTTTCTTTGGTAACGAGTTCGAATTCATGTTTTCTTCTTATTAACGAGTTCAAATTTGTGTTTTTCTCGGTAACGAGTAGTCCTTCCGAAAAAAATGTCTTTTTCCCGAATAACGAGTTGACATCGCCGGAAATTTGTGTTTTCCCTTTATAACGAGTAGAAATTTGTGTTTTTTCTTTGGTAACGAGTTCGAATTCATGTTTTCTTCTTATTAACGAGTTCAAATTTGTGTTTTTCTCTGGTAACGAGTTGTACTTCCAGAAAAAAAAATGCCTTTTTCCCTAATAACGAGTTGACATCGCCGGAAATTTGTGTTTTCCCTTTATAACGAGAAGAAATTTGTGTTTTTTCTTTGGTAACGAGTTCGAATTCATGTTTTCTTCTTATTAACGAGTTCAAAATTGTGTTTTTCACTGGTAACGAGTAGTCCTTCCAGAAAAAATGTCTTTTTCCCGAATAACGAGTTGACATCGCCGGAAATTTGTGTTTTCCCTTTATAACGAGTAGAAATTTGTGTTTTTTCTTTGGTAACGAATTCGAATTCATGTTTTCTTCTTATTAACGAGTTCAAATTTGTCTTTTTCTCTGGTAACGAGTTGTCCTTCCATAAAAAATGTCTTTTTCCTTAATAACGAGTTGACATCACCGGAAATTTGTGTTTTCCCTTTATAACGAGTAGAAATTTGTGTTTTTTCTTTGGTAACGAGTTTGAATTCATGTTTTCTTCTTATTAACGAGTTCAAATTTGTGTTTTTCTCTTGTAACGTGTTGTCCTTCCAGAAAAAATGTCTTTTTCCCTAATAACGAGTTGACATCGGCGGAAATTTGTGTTTTCCCTTTATAACGAGTAGAAATTTGAGTTTTTTCTTTGGTAACGAGTTCGAATTCATGTTTTATTCTATTTAACGAGTTCAAATTTGTGTTTTTCTCTCGTAACGAGTTGTGCATGCATATAAAATGTTTTTTTCCCTAATAACGAGTTGACATCGCCGGAAATTTGTGTTTTCTCTTTATAACGAGTAAAAATTTGTGTTTTTCCTTTGGTAACGAATTCGAATTCATGTTTTCTTCTTCTTAACGAGTTCAAATTTGTGTTTTTCTCTGGTAACGAGTTGTCCTTCCAGAAAAAAATGTCTTTTTCC
Source organism: Gentiana straminea (assembly GCA_036785695.1). Taxonomy (NCBI): domain Eukaryota; kingdom Viridiplantae; phylum Streptophyta; class Magnoliopsida; order Gentianales; family Gentianaceae; genus Gentiana; species Gentiana straminea. Next base: position 3,347,992 of record JAVUPR010000437.1, read on the forward strand.
CTAATAACGAGTTGACATCGGCGGAAATTTGTGTTTTCCCTTTATAACGAGTAGAAATTTGTGTTTTTTCTTTGGTAACGAGTTCGAATTCATGTTTTCTTCTTATTAAAGAGTTCAAATTTGTGTTTTTTTCTGGTAACGAGTTGTCCTTCCAGAAAAAATTGCCTTTTTCCCTAATAACGAGTTGACATCGCCGAAAATTTGTGTTTTCCCTTTATAACGAGTAGAAATTTGTGATTTTTCTTTGGTAACGAGTTCAAATTCATGTTTTCTTCTTATTAACGAGTTCAAATTTGTGTTTTTCACTGGTAACGAGGAGTCCTTCCAGAAAAAATGTCTTTTTCCCTAATAACTAGTTGACATCGCCGGAAATTTGTGTTTTCCCTTTATAACGAGTAGAAATTTGTGTTTTTTCCTTGGTAACGAGTTTGAATTCATGTTTTCATCTTATTAACGAGTTCAAATTTGTGTTTTTCTCTGGTAACGAGTTGTCCTTCATGAAAAAATGTCTTTATCCCTAATAACGAGTTGACATCACCGGAAATTTGTGTTTTCCCTTTATAACGATTAGAAATTTGTGTTTTTTCTTTGGTAACGAGTTTGAATTCATTTTTTCTTCTTATTAACGAGTTCAAATTTTTGTTTTTCTCTGGTAACGTGTTGTCCTTCCAGAAAAAATGTCTTTTTCCCTAATAACGAGTTGACATCGCCGGAAATTTGTGTTTTCCCTTTATCACGAGTAGAAATTTGTGTTTTTTCTTTGGTAACGAGTTTGAATTCATGTTTTCTTCTTATTAACGAGTTCAAATTTGTGTTTTTTCTCGGTAACGAGTAGTCCTTCTAGAAAAAATGTCTTTTCCGAATAACGAGTTGACATTGCCGGAAATTTGTGTTTTCCCTTTATAACGAGTAGAAATTTGTGTTTTTTCTTTGGTAACGAGTTCGAATTCATGTTTTCTTCTTATTAAGAGTTCAAATTTGTGTTTTTCTCTGGTAACGTGTTGTCCTTGCAGATAAAATGTCTTTTTCCCTAATAACGAGTTGACATCGCCGGAAATTTGTGTTTTCCCTATATAACGAGTAGAAATTTGTGTTTTTTCTTTGGTAACGAGTTCGAATTCATGTTTTCTTCTTATTAACGAGTTCAAATTTGTGTTTTTCTCTCGGCAACGAGTAGTCCTTCCGAAAAAAATGTCTTTTTCCCTAATAACGAGTTGACATCGGCGGAAGTTTGTGTTTTCCCTTTATAACGAGTAGAAATTTGTGTTTTTTCTTTGGTAACGAGTTCGAATTCATGTTTTCTTCTTATTAACGAGTTCAAATTTGTGTTTTTCTCTACGGTAACGAGTAGTCCTTCCGAGAAAAAATGTCTTTTTCCCGAATAACGAGTTGACATCGCCAGAAATTTGTGTTTTCCCTTTATAACGAGTAGAAATTTGTGTTTTTTCTTTGGTAACGAGTTCGAATTCATGTTTTCTTCTTATTAACGAGTTCAAATTTGTGTTTTTCTCTCGGTAACGAGTTGTACTTCCGTAAAAAAAATGCCTTTTTCCCTAATAACGAGTTGACATCGCCGGAAATTTGTGTTTTCCCTTTATAACGAGTAGAAATTTGTGTTTTTTCTTTGGTAACGAGTTCGAATTCATGTTTTCTTCTTATTAACGAGTTCAAATTTGTGTTTTTCACTGGTAACGAGTAGTCCTTCTAGAAAAAAATGTCTTTTTCCCGAATAACGAGTTGACATTGCCGGAAATTTGTGTTTTCCCTTTATAACGAGAAGAAATTTGTGTTTTTTCTTTGGTAACGAGTTCGAATTCATGTTTTCTTCTTATTAACGAGTTCAAATTTGTGTTTTTCTCTGGTAACGTGTTGTCCTTGCAGATAAAATGTCTTTTTCCCTAATAACGAGTTGACATCGGCGGAAATTTGTGTTTTCGCTTTATAACGAGAAGAAATTTGTGTTTTTTCTTTGGTAACGAGTTCGAATTCATGTTTTCTTCTTATTAACGAGTTCAAAATTGTGTTTTTCACTGGTAACGAGTAGTCCTTCCAGAAAAAATGTCTTTTTCCCGAATAACGAGTTGACATCGCCGGAAATTTGTGTTTTCCCTTTATAACGAGTAGAAATTTGTGTTTTTTCTTTGGTAACGAATTCGAATTCATGTTTTCTTCTTATTAACGAGTTCAAATTTGTCTTTTTCTCTGGTAACGAGTTGTCCTTCCATAAAAAATGTCTTTTTCCTTAATAACGAGTTGACATCACCGGAAATTTGTGTTTTCCCTTTATAACGAGTAGAAATTTGTGTTTTTTCTTTGGTAACGAGTTGGAATTCATGTTTTCTTCTTATTAACGAGTTCAAATTTGTGTTTTTCTCTTGTAACGTGTTGTCCTTCCAGAAAAAATGTCTTTTTCCCTAATAACGAGTTGACATCGGCGGAAATTTGTGTTTTCCCTTTATAACGAGTAGAAATTTGAGTTTTTTCTTTGGTAACGAGTTCGAATTCATGTTTTATTCTATTTAACGAGTTCAAATTTGTGTTTTTCTCTCGTAACGAGTTGTCCATGCAGATAAAATGTTTTTTTCCCTAATAACGAGTTGACATCGCCGGAAATTTGTGTTTTCTCTTTATAACGAGTAAAAATTTGTGTTTTTCCTTTGGTAACGAATTCGAATTCATGTTTTCTTCTTCTTAACGAGTTCAAATTTGTGTTTTTCTCTCGGTAACGAGTTGTCCTTCCGAAAAAAAAATGTCTTTTTCCCTAATAACGAGTTGACATCGGCGGAAATTTGTGTTTTCCCTTTATAACGAGTAGAAATTTGTGTTTTTTCTTTGGTAACGAGTTCGAATTCATGTTTTCTTCTTATTAAAGAGTTCAAATTTGTGTTTTTTCTCGGTAACGAGTTGTCCTTCCGGAAAAAATTGCTTTTTCCCTAATAACGAGTTGACATCGCCGAAAATTTGTGTTTTCCCTTTATAACGAGTAGAAATTTGTGATTTTTCTTTGGTAACGAGTTCGAATTCATGTTTTCTTCTTATTAACGAGTTCAAATTTGTGTTTTTCACTGGTAACGAGGAGTCCTTCCAGAAAAAATGTCTTTTTCCCTAATAACTAGTTGACATCGCCGGAAATTTGTGTTTTCCCTTTATAACGAGTAGAAATTTGTGTTTTTTCCTTGGTAACGAGTTTGAATTCATGTTTTCTTCTTATTAACGAGTTCAAATTTGTGTTTTTCTCTGGTAACGAGTTGTCCTTCATGAAAAAATGTCTTTATCCCTAATAACGAGTTGACATCACCGGAAATTTGTGTTTTCCCTTTATAACGATTAGAAATTTGTGTTTTTTCTTTGGTAACGAGTTTGAATTCATTTTTCTTCTTATTAACGAGTTCAAATTTTTGTTTTTCTCTGGTAACGTGTTGTCCTTCCAGAAAAAATGTCTTTTTCCCTAATAACGAGTTGACGTTGGCGGAAATTTGTGTTTTTTTTCTTTTGGTAACGAGTTCGAATTCATGTTTTCTTCTTATTAACGAGTTCAAATTTGTGTTTTTCTCTCGGTAACGTGTTGTCCTTCCGTAAAAAATGTCTTTTTCCCAAATAACGAGTTGACATCGGCGGAAATTTGTGTTTTCCCTTTATAACGAGTAGAAATTTGTGTTTTTTCTTTGGTAACGAGTTCGAATTCATGTTTTCTTCTTATTAACGAGTTCAAATTTGTGTTTTTCTCTCGGTAACGTGTTGTCCTTGAGATAAAATGTTTTTTTCCCTATTAACGAGTTGACATAGCCGGAAATTTGTGTTTTCTCTTTATAACGAGTAAAAATTTGTGTTTTTTCTTTGGTAACGAGTTCGAATTCATGTTTTCTTCTTATTAACGAGTTCAAATTTGTGTTTTTTCTCTTGTAACGAGTTGTCCTTCAAGAAAAAAAAATGTCTTTTTCCCTAATAACGAGTTGACATCGCAGGAAATTTGTGTTTTTCCTTTATAACGAGTAGAAATTTGTGTTTTTTCTTTGGTAACGAGTTTGAATTCATGTTTTCTTCTTATTAACGAGTTCAAATTTGTGTTTTTCTCTGGTAACGAGTTGTCCTTCCAGAAAAAAATGTCTTTATCCCTAATAACGAGTTGACATCACCGGAAATTTATGTTTTCCCTTTATAACGAGTAGAAATTTGTGTTTTTTCTTTGGTAACGAGTTTGAATTCATGTTTTCTTCTTATTAACGAGTTCAAATTTGTGTTTTGCTCTGGTAACGTGTTGTCCTTCCAGAAAAAATGTCTTTTTCCCTTATAATGAGTTGACATCGGCGGAAATTTGTGTTTTTTCTTTGGTAACGAGTTCGAATTCATGTTTTCTTCTTATTAACGAGTTCAAATTTGTGTTTTTCTCTCGGGTAACGGGTTGTCCTTCCGTAAAAAATGTCTTTTTCCCTAATAACGAGTTGACATCGAGCGGAAATTTATGTTTTCCCTTTATAACGAGTAGAAATTTGTGATTTTTCTGTGGTAACGAGTTCGAATTCATGTTTTCTTCTTATTAACGCAGTTCAAATTTGTGTTTTTCTCACAGTAACGTGTTGTCCTTACCTGGATAAAATGTTTTTCCCTAATAACGAGTTGACATTGCCGGAAATTTTGTTTCTCCTTTATAACGAGTAGAAATTTGTGTTTTTTCTTTGGTAACGAGTTCGAATTCATGTTTTCTTCTTATTAACGAGTTCAAATTTCAGTGTTTTTCTCTCGGTAACGAGTTGTCCTTGCATGAAAATGTCTTTATCCCTAATAACGAGTTGACATCACCGGAAATTTGTTTTTGTCCTTTATAAATGGAGTAGAATATTTGTGTTTTTTCTTGGTGGTAACGAAGTTCGAATCTCATTTTTTCTTCTTATTAACGAGTTCAATTTTCTCGCTTTTCTCTGCAACGCGTCGTCCTTCCTTTAAGAAAAAATGTCTTTTTTCCTAATAAACGAGTTGACACCGGCAAATAAATTTGTGTTTTCAATTTTTAACGAGTAGAAATTTTGTGTTTTTTCTTTGGTAACGAGTTCGAATTCATAGTTTTCTTGTTTATTAATCGAGTTCAAATTTTGTATTTTTCCTCTGGTAACGGAGTTGTCCCCTTCCAGTAAAAAATGCCTTTTTCCCCAAATAACGAGTTGACATCGCCGGAAATTTGTGTTTTCCCCTTATAACGCAGTTGTAAATTTGTGTTTCTTTTCTTTGGCAACGAGTTTGAATTCTTGTTTTCTTCTTGTTTCAATCGAATTCAAATTTGTGTTTTTCTCCTGTAAATGCTGTTGTCCTTTGCAGATATAAAATGTCTTTTTCCCTATTAACGAGTTGACATAGCCGGAAATTTGTGTTTTCCCCTTTTATAAATGAGTAAAAAATTTGTGTTTTTTCTCTTTGGTAACGAGTTCGAATTCATGTTTTCTTCTTATTAACGTAGTTCAAATTTGTGTTTTTTCACCTTGTAACGAGTAGTCCCTCCAAGAAAAAAAATGTCTTTTTCCCGAATAACGAGCGGACATCGCTTTAGGAAATTTGTAGTTTTTCCTTTATAACGAGTAGAAATTTGTGTTTTTTCTTTGGTATCCAGTTTGAATTCATGTTTTCTTCTTATTAACGAGTTCAAATTTGTGTTTTTCTCTCGTAACGAGTTGTACTTCAAGAAAAAAAATGCCTTTTATCCCTAATAACGAATTGACATCACCGGAAATTTGTGTTTTCCCTTTATAACGAGTAGATATTTGTGTTTTTTCTTTTGTGAAAATTTATGTTTTGAATCTCATGTTTTTCTTATTAACGAGTTCAAATTTGTGAAAGTTTGCAAAATCGGTAACGTGTAGTCCTTCTAGAAAAAAATGTCTTTTTCCCGAATAAGGAGTTGACATTGCCGGAAATTCTTGTGTTTTCCCCTTTATAACGAGAAGAAATTTGTGTTTTTTCTTTGGCAACGAAAGTTCGAATTCATGTTTTCTTCTTACTAACGTAGTTCAAATTTGTGTTTTTCTCTCGGTAACGTGTTGTCCTTGCGTATAAAATGTCTTCTTTTTCCCTAATAACGAGTTGACATCGGCGGAAATTTATGTTTTCCGCTTTATAACGAGAAGAAATTTGTGTTTTTTCTATGGTAACGAGTTTGAATTCACATGTTTTCTTCTCATTAACGGGTTCAAAATTGTGTTTTTCTCTCGGTAACGTGTAGTCCTTGCAGTATAAAATGTCTTTTTCCCGATTAACGAGTTGACATTGCCGGAAATTTTTGTTTTCCCTTTATAACGAGTAAAAATTTGTGTTTTTTCTTTTGGTAACGAATTCGAATTCATGTTTTCTTCTTATTAACGAGTTCAAATTCGTCTTTTTTCTCTCGGTAACGAGTTGTCCCTCCTTTAAAAAATGTCTTTTCCCCTAATAACGAGTTGACATCACCGGAAATTTGTGTTTTCCCTTTATAACGAGTAAAAATTTGTGTTTTTTCTTTGGTAACGAGTTTGAATTCATGTTTTCTTCTTATTAACGAGTTCAAATTCGTGTTTTTCTCTTGTAACGAGTTGTCCCTTCCGTAAAAAATGTCTTTTTCCCCTAATAACGAGTTGACATCGCCGGAAATTTGTGTTTTCCCTTTATAACGAGTAGAAATTTGTGTTTTCTTCTTTGGTAACGAGTTTGAATTCATGTTTTCTTCTTATTAACGAGTTTAAATTTGTGTTTTTCTCTCGGTAACGAGTTGTCCTTCAGAAAAAATGTCTTTATCCCTAATAACGAGTTGACATCACCGGAAATTTGTGTTTTTCCTTTATAACGAGTAGAAATTTGTGTTTTTTCTTTGGTAACGAGTTTGAATTCATGTTTTCTTCTTATTAACGAGTTCAAATTTGCTTTTCCTTCGTGTAACGTGTTGTCCTTCCAGGAAAAAATGTCTTTTTCCCTAATAACGAGTTGACATCGGCGGAAATTTGTGTTTTTCCCTTTAACGAGTTGTCCTTTAAGAAAAAAATGTCTTTTTCCCTAATAACGAGTTGACATCGGCGTGAAATTTGTGTTTTCAATTTTTAACGAGTAGAAATTTGTGTTTTTTCTTTGGTAACGAGTTCGAATTCATGTTTTCTTGTTATTAACGAGTTCAAATTTGTGTTCTTCTCTGGTAACGAGTTGTCCTTCCAGAAAAAAATGCCTTTTTCCCTAATAACGAGTTGACATCGCCGGAAATTTGTGTTTTCCCTTTATCACGAGTAAAATTTGTGTTTTTTCTTTGGTAACGAGTTCGAATTCATGTTTTCTTCCTATTAACGAGTTCAAATTTGTGTTTTTCACTCGGTAACGAGTAGTCCTTCTAGAAAAAATGTCTTTTTCCCGAATAACGAGTTCTTTATAATGAGTAGAAATTTGTGTTTTTTCTTTGGTAACGAGTTCGAATTCATGTTTTCTTCTTATTAACGAGTTCAAATTTGTGTTTTTCACTCGGCAACGAGTAGTCCTTCCGTAAAAAAAAATGTCTTTTTCCCTAATAACGAGTTGACATCGGCGGAAGTTTGTGTTTTCCCTTTATAACGAGTAGAAATTTGTGTTTTTTCTTTGGTAACGAGTTCGAATTCATGTTTTCTTCTTATTAACGAGTTCAAATTTGTGTTTTTCACTGGTAACGAGTAGTCCTTCCAGAAAAAAATGTCTTTTTCCCGAATAACGAGTTGACATCGGCGGAAATTTGTGTTTTCCCTTTATAACGAGTAGAAATTTGTGTTTTTTCTTTGGTAACGAGTTCGAATTCATGTTTTCTTCTTATTAACGAGTTCAAATTTGTGTTTTTCTCTCGGTAACGAGTTGTCCTTCCGTAAAAAAAAATGCCTTTTTCCCTAATAACGAGTTGACATCGCCGGAAATTTGTGTTTTCCCTTTATAACGAGAAGAAATTTGTGTTTTTTCTTTGGTAACGAGTTCGAATTCATGTTTTCTTCTTATTAACGAGTTCAAATTTGTGTTTTTCACTCGGTAACGAGTAGTCCTTCAGAAAAAATGTCTTTTTCCCGAATAACGAGTTGACATCGCCGGAAATTTGTGTTTTCCTTTATAACGAGTAGAAATTTGTGTTTTTTCTTTGGTAACGAATTCGAATTCATGTTTTCTTCTTATTAACGAGTTCAAATTTGTGTTTTTCTCTCGGTAACGAGTTGTCCTTCATAAAAAATGTCTTTTTCCCTAATAACGAGTTGACATCACCGGAAATTTGTGTTTTCCCTTTATAACGAGTAGAAATTTGTGTTTTTTCTTTGGTAACGAGTTTGAATTCATGTTTTCTTCTTATTAACGAGTTCAAATTTGTGTTTTTCTCTGGTAACGTGTTGTCCTTCCAGAAAAAATGTCTTTTTCCCTAATAACGAGTTGACATCGGCGGAAATTTGTGTTTTCCCTTTATAACGAGTAGAAATTTGTGTTTTTTCTTTGGTAACGAGTTCGAATTCATGTTTTCTTCTTATTAACGAGTTCAAATTTGTGTTTTTCTCTGGTAACGAGTTGTCCTTGCATATAAAATGTTTTTTCCCTAATAACGAGTTGACATCGCCGGAAATTTGTGTTTTCTCTTTATAACGAGTAAAAATTTGTGTTTTTTCTTTGGTAACGAGTTCGAATTCATGTTTTCTTCTTATTAACGAGTTCAAATTTGTGTTTTTCTCTGGTAACGAGTTGTCCTTCCAGAAAAAATGTCTTTTTCCCTAATAACGAGTTGACATCGCCGGAAATTTGTGTTTTCCCTTTATAACGAGTAGAAATTTGTGTTTTTTCTTTGGTAACGAGTTCGAATTCATGTTTTCTTCTTATTAACGAGTTCAAATTTGTGTTTTTTTCTCGGTAACGAGTTGTCCTTCCGTAAAAAAATGTCTTTTTCCCTAATAACGAGTTGACATCGCCGAAATTTGTGTTTTCCCTTTATAACGAGTAGAAATTTGTGTTTTTTCTTTGGTAACGAGTTTGAATTCATGTTTTCTTCTTATTAACGAGTTCAAATTTGTGTTTTTCTCTCGGTAACGAGTTGTCCTTCCGTAAAAAATGTCTTTTTCCCTAATAACGAGTTGACATCGCCGGAAATTTGTGTTTTCCCTTTATAACGAGTAGAAATTTGTGTTTTTTCCTTGGTAACGAGTTTGAATTCATGTTTTCTTCTTATTAACGAGTTCAAATTTGTGTTTTTCTCTGGTAACGAGTTGTCCTTCATGAAAAAATGTCTTTATCCCTAATAACGAGTTGACATCACCGGAAATTTGTGTTTTCCCTTTATAACGATTAGAAATTTGTGTTTTTTCTTTGGTAACGAGTTTGAATTCATGTTTTCTTCTTATTAACGAGTTCAAATTTGTGTTTTTCTCTGGTAACGTGTTGTCCTTCCAGAAAAAATGTCTTTTTCCCTAATAACGAGTTGACATCGCCGGAAATTTGTGTTTTCCCTTTATAACGAGTAGAAATTTGTGTTTTTTCTTTGGTAACGAGTTTGAATTCATGTTTTCTTCTTATTAACGAGTTCAAATTTGTGTTTTTCTCTGGTAACGAGTTGTCCTTCTAGAAAAAATGTCTTTTTCCCGAATAACGAGTTGACATTGCCGGAAATTTGTGTTTTCCCTTTATAACGAGTAGAAATTTGTGTTTTTTCTTTGGTAACGAGTTCGAATTCATGTTTTCTTCTTATTAACGAGTTCAAATTTGTGTTTTTCTCTCGGTAACGTGTTGTCCTTGCCGATAAAATGTCTTTTTCCCTAATAACGAGTTGACATCGCCGGAAATTTGTGTTTTCCCTTTATAACGAGTAGAAATTTGTGTTTTTTCTTTGGTAACGAGTTCGAATTCATGGTTTCTTCTTATTAACGAGTTCAAATTTGTGTTTTTCTCTGGTAACGAGTTGTACTTCCAAAAAAAATGTCCTTTTCCCTAATAACGAGTTGACATCGCCGGAAATTTGTGTTTTCCCTTTATAACGAGTAGAAATTTGTGTTTTTTCTTTGGTAACGAGTTCGAATTCATGTTTTCTTCTTATTAACGAGTTCAAATTTGTGTTTTTCTCAGTGTAACGAGTAGTCCTTCCGAAAAAAAAATGTCTTTTTCCCGAATAACGAGTTGACATCGCCGGAAATTTGTGTTTTCCCTTTATAACGAGTAGAAATTTGTGTTTTTTCTTTGGTAACGAGTTCGAATTCATGTTTTCTTCTTATTAACGAGTTCAAATTTGTGTTTTTTCTCGGTAACGAGTTGTACTTCCGAAAAAAAAATGCCTTTTTCCCTAATAACGAGTTGACATCGCCGGAAATTTGTGTTTTCCCTTTATAACGAGTAGAAATTTGTGTTTTTTCTTTGGTAACGAGTTCGAATTCATGTTTTCTTCTTATTAACGAGTTCAAATTTGTGTTTTTCACTCGGTAACGAGTTGTCCTTCTAGAAAAAAATGTCTTTTTCCCTAATAACGAGTTGACATTGCCGGAAATTTGTGTTTTCCCTTTATAACGAGAAGAAATTTGTGTTTTTTCTTTGGTAACGAGTTCGAATTCATGTTTTCTTCTTATTAACGAGTTCAAATTTGTGTTTTTCTCTGGTAACGTGTTGTCCTTGCAGATAAAATGTCTTTTTCCCTAATAACGAGTTGACATCGGCGGAAATTTGTGTTTTCGCTTTATAACGAGAAGAAATTTGTGTTTTTTCTTTGGTAACGAGTTCGAATTCATGTTTTCTTCTTATTAACGAGTTCAAATTTGTGTTTTTCTCTCGGTAACGAGTTGTCCTTCCGAAAAAATGTCTTTTTCCTAATAACGAGTTGACATCGCCGGAAATTTGTGTTTTCCCTTTATAACGAGTAGAAATTTGTGTTTTTTCTTTGGTAACGAGTTCGAATTCATGTTTTCTTCTTATTAACGAGTTCAAATTTGTCTTTTTCTCTGGTAACGAGTTGTCCTTCCAGAAAAAATGTCTTTTTCCCTAATAACGAGTTGACATCACCGGAAATTTGTGTTTTCCCTTTATAACGAGTAGAAATTTGTGTTTTTTCTTTGGTAACGAGTTTGAATTCATGTTTTCTTCTTATTAACGAGTTCAAATTTGTGTTTTTCTCTTGTAACGTGTTGTCCTTCCGAAAAAATGTCTTTTTCCCTAATAACGAGTTGACATCGGCGGAAATTTGTGTTTTCCCTTTATAACGAGTAGAAATTTGTGTTTTTTCTTTGGTAACGAGTTCGAATTCATGTTTTATTCTATTTAACGAGTTCAAATTTGTGTTTTTCTCTGGTAACGAGTTGTCCATGCAGATAAAATGTTTTTTCCCTAATAACGAGTTGACATCGCCGGAAATTTGTGTTTTCTCTTTATAACGAGTAAAAATTTGTGTTTTTTCCTTTGGTAACGAGTTCGAATTCATGTTTTCTTCTTATTAACGAGTTCAAATTTGTGTTTTTCTCTGGTAACGAGTTGTCCTTCCAGAAAAAATGTCTTTTTCCCTAATAACGAGTTGACATCACCGGAAATTTGTGTTTTCCCTTTATAACGAGTAGAAATTTGTGTTTTTTCTTTGGTAACGAGTTCGAATTCATGTTTTCTTCTTATTAACGAGTTCAAATTTGTGTTTTTTTCTCGGTAACGAGTTGTCCTTCGGAAAAAATGCCTTTTTCCCTAATAACGAGTTGACATCGCCGAAATTTGTGTTTTCCCTTTATAACGAGTAGAAATTTGTGTTTTTTCTTTGGTAACGAGTTCGAATTCATGTTTTCTTCTTATTAACGAGTTCAAATTTGTGTTTTTCTCTTGTAACGAGGAGTCCTTCCGAAAAAAATGTCTTTTTCCCTAATAACTAGTTGACATCGCCGGAAATTTGTGTTTTCCCTTTATAACGAGTAGAAATTTGTGTTTTTTCTTTGGTAACGAGTTTGAATTCATGTTTTCTTCTTATTAACGAGTTCAAATTTGTGTTTTTCTCACGGTAACGAGTTGTCCTTCAAGAAAAAATGTCTTTTTCCCTAATAACGAGTTGACATCACCGGAAATTTGTGTTTTCCCTTTATAACGTGTAGAAATTTGTGTTTTTTCTTTGGTAACGAGTTTGAATTCATGTTTTCTTCTTATTAACGAGTTCAAATTTGTGTTTTTCTCTGGTAACGAGTTGTCCTTCCAGAAAAAATGTCTTTTTCCCTAATAACGAGTTGAAATTTGTGTTTTTTCTTTGGTAACGAGTTCGAATTCATGTTTTCTTCTTATTAACGAGTTCAAATTTGTGTTTTTCTCTGGTAACGTGTTGTCCTTCCAGAAAAAATGTCTTTTTCCCAAATAACGAGTTGACATCGGCGGAAATTTGTGTTTCCCTTTATAACGAGTAGAAATTTGTGTTTTTTCTTTGGTAACGAGTTCGAATTCATGTTTTCTTCTTATTAACGAGTTCAAATTTGTGTTTTTCTCTGGTAACGTGTTGTCCTTGCAGATAAAATGTTTTTTCCCTATAACGAGTTGACATCGCTGGAAATTTGTGTTTTCTCTTTATAACGAGTAAAAATTTGTGTTTTTTCTTTGGTAACGAGTTCGAATTCATGTTTTCTTCTTATTAACGAGTTCAAATTTGTGTTTTTTCTCTTGTAACGAGTTGTCCTTCAAGAAAAAAAAATGTCTTTTTCCCTAATAACGAGTTGACATCGCAGGAAATTTGTGTTTTTCCTTTATAACGAGTAGAAATTTGTGTTTTTTCTTTGGTAACGAGTTTGAATTCATGTTTTCTTCTTATTAACGAGTTCAAATTTGTGTTTTTCTCTGGTAACGAGTTGTCCTTCTAGAAAAAAATGTCTTTATCCCTAATAACGAGTTGACATCACCGGAAATTTGTGTTTTCCCTTTATAACGAGTAGAAATTTGTGTTTTTTCTTTGGTAACGAGTTTGAATTCATGTTTTCTTCTTATTAACGAGTTCAAATTTGTGTTTTCTCTCGGTAACGTGTTGTCCTTCCGTAAAAAATGTCTTTTTCCTTAATAACGAGTTGACATCGGCGGAAATTTGTGTTTTTTCTTTGGTAACGAGTTCGAATTCATGTTTTCTTCTTATTAACGAGTTCAAATTTGTGTTTTTCTCTCGGTAACGGGGTTGTCCTTCCAGAAAAAATGTCTTTTTCCCTAATAACGAGTTGACATCGGCGGAAATTTGTGTTTTCCCTTTATAACGAGTAGAAATTTGTGTTTTTTCTTTGGTAACGAGTTCGAATTCATGTTTTCTTCTTATTAACGGGTTCAAATTTGTGTTTTTCTCTGGTAACGTGTTGTCCTTGCAGATAAAATGTTTTTTCCCTATTAACGAGTTGACATCGCCGGAAATTTGTGTTTTCTCTTTATAACGAGTAAAAATTTGTGTTTTTTCTTTGGTAACGAGTTCGAATTCATGTTTTCTTCTTATTAACGAGTTCAAATTTGTGTTTTTTCTCTGGTAACGAGTTGTCCTTCCGTAAAAAATGTCTTTTCCCTAATAACGAGTTGACATCGCCGGAAATTTGTGTTTTCCCTTTATAACGAGTAGAAATTTGTGTTTTTTCTTTGGTAACGAGTTTGAATTCATGTTTTCTTCTTATTAACGAGTTCAAATTTGTGTTTTTCTCTGGTAACGAGTTGTCCTTCCAGAAAAAATGTCTTTATCCCTAATAACGAGTTGACATCACCGGAAATTTGTGTTTTCCCTTTATAACGAGTAGAAATTTGTGTTTTTTCTTTGGTAACGAGTTTGAATTCATGTTTTCTTCTTATTAACGAGTTCAAATTTGTGTTTTTCTCTGGTAACGTGTTGTCCTTCCAGAAAAAATGTCTTTTTCCCTAATAACGAGTTGACATCACCGGAAATTTGTGTTTTCCCTTTATAACGAGTAGAAATTTGTGTTTTTTCTTTGGTAACGAGTTCGAATTCATGTTTTCTTCTTATTAACGAGTTCAAATTTGTGTTTTTCTCTCGGTAACGGGTTGTCCTTCCGAAAAAATGTCTTTTTCCCTAATAACGAGTTGACATCACCGGAAATTTGTGTTTTCCCTTTATAACGAGTAGAAATTTGTGTTTTTTCTTTGGTAACGAGTTTGAATTCATGTTTTCTTCTTATTAACGGGTTCAAATTTGTGTTTTTCTCTGGTAACGTGTTGTCCTTGCAGATAAAATGTCTTTTTCCCTATTAACGAGTTGACATCACCGGAAATTTGTGTTTTCTCTTTATAACGAGTAGAAATTTGTGTTTTTTTCTTTGGTAACGAGTTTGCATTCATGTTTTCTTCTTATTAACGAGTTCAAATTTGTGTTTTTCTCTTGTAACGAGTTGTCCTTCCAGAAAAAAATGTCTTTTTCCCTAATAACGAGTTGACATCGGAAATTTGTGTTTTCCCTTTATAACGAGTAGAAATTTGTGTTTTTTCTTTGGTAACGAGTTCGAATTCATGTTTTCTTCTTATTAACGAGTTCAAATTTGTGTTTTTCACGGTAACGAGTTGTCCTTCCGAAAAAATGTCTTTTTCCCTAATAACGAGTTGACATCGCCGGAAATTTGTGTTTTCCCTTTATAACGAGTAGAAATTTGTGTTTTTTCTTTGGTAACGAGTTTGAATTCATGTTTTCTTCTTATTAACGAGTTCAAATTTGTGTTTTTCTCTCGGTAACGAGTTGTCCTTCAAGAAAAATGTCTTTTCCTAATAACGAGTTGACATCACCGGAAATTTGTGTTTTCCCTTTATAACGAGTAGAAATTTGTGTTTTTTCTTTGGTAACGAGTTTGAATTCATGTTTTCTTCTTATTAACGAGTTCAAATTTGTGTTTTTCTCTCGGTAACGAGTTGTCCTTCCGGAAAAAATGTCTTTTTCCCTAATAACGAGTTGACATCGCCGGAAATTTGTGTTTTCCTTTATAACGAGTAGAAATTTGTGTTTTTTCTTTGGTAACGAGTTCGAATTCATGTTTTCTTCTTATTAACGAGTTCAAATTTGTGTTTTTCTCTCGGTAACGTGTTGTCCTTCCGAAAAAATGTCTTTTTCCTAATAACGAGTTGACATCGGCGGAAATTTGTGTTTTCCCTTTATAACGAGTAGAAATTTGTGTTTTTTCTTTGGTAACGAGTTTGAATTCATGTTTTCTTCTTATTAACGAGTTCAAATTTGTTTTTTCTCTCGGTAACGAGTTGTCCTTGCAAGAAAAATGTCTTTTTCCCTAATAACGAGTTGACATCACCGGAAATTTTGTTTTCTCTTTATAACGAGTAGAAATTTGTGTTTTTTCTTTGGTAACGAGTTTGAATTCATGTTTTCTTCTTATTAACGAGTTCAAATTTGTGTTTTTCTCTTGTAACGTGTTGTCCTTCCAGAAAAAAATGTCTTTTTCCCTAATAACGAGTTGACATCGCCGGAAATTTGTGTTTTCACTTTATAACGAGTAGAAATTTGTGTTTTTTCTTTGGTAACGAGTTCGAATTCATGTTTTCTTCTTATTAACGAGTTCAAATTTGTGTTTTTCTCTGGTAACGTGTTGTCCTTCGAGTAAAAAATGTCTTTTCCCCAAATAACGAGTTGACATCGGCGGAAATTTGTGTTTTCTCTTTATAACGAGTAGAAATTTGTGTTTTTTCTTTGGTAACGAGTTCGAATTCATGTTTTCTTCTTATTAACGAGTTCAAATTTGTGTTTTTTCTCTTGTAACGAGTTGTCCCTCCAGAAAAAAATGTCTTTTCCCCTAATAACGAGTTGACATCGCCGGAAATTTGTGTTTTCCCTTTATAACGAGTAGAAATTTGTGTTTCTTCTTTGGTAACGAGTTTGAATTCATGTTTTCTTCTTATTAACGAGTTCAAATTTGTGTTTTTCTCTGGTAACGAGTTGTCCTTCTAGAAAAAATGTCTTTATCCCTAATAACGAGTTGACATCACCGGAAATTTGTGTTTTCCCTTTATAACGAGTAGAAATTTGTGTTTTTTCTTTGGTAACGAGTTTGAATTCATGTTTTCTTCTTATTAACGAGTTCAAATTTGTGTTTTTCTCTGGTAACGTGTTGTCCTTCCAGAAAAAATGTCTTTTTCCCTAATAACGAGTTGACATCGGCGGAAATTTGTGTTTTTTCTTTGGTAACGAGTTCGAATTCATGTTTTCTTCTTATTAACGAGTTCAAATTTGTGTTTTTCTCTGGGTAACGGGTTGTCCTTCCGAAAAAATGTCTTTTTCCCTAATAACGAGTTGACATCACCGGAAATTTGTGTTTTCCCTTTATAACGAGTAGAAATTTGTGTTTTTTCTTTGGTAACGAGTTTGAATTCATGTTTTCTTCTTATTAACGGGTTCAAATTTGTGTTTTTCTCTGGTAACGTGTTGTCCTTGCGGATAAAATGTTTTTTTCCCTATTAACGAGTTGACATCGCCGAAATTTGTGTTTTCTCTTTATAACGAGTAAAAATTTGTGTTTTTTCTTTGGTAACGAGTTCGAATTCATGTTTTCTTCTTATTAACGAGTTCAAATTTGTGTTTTTTTCTCTTGTAACGAGTTGTCCTTCCAGAAAAAAATGACTTTTTCCCTAATAACGAGTTGACATCGCCGGAAATTTGTGTTTTCCCTTTATAACGAGTAGAAATTTGTGTTTTTTCTTTGGTAACAAGTTCGAATTCATGTTTTCTTCTTATTAACGAGTTCAAATTTGTGTTTTTCACTGGCAACGAGTAGTCCTTCCAGAAAAAATGTCTTTTTCCCTAATAACTAGTTGACATCGCCGGAAATTTGTGTTTTCCCTTTATAACGTGTAGAAATTTGTGTTTTTTCTTTGGTAATGAGTTTGAATCATGTTTTCTTCTTATTAACGAGTTCAAATTTGTGTTTTTCTCTGGTAACGAGTTGTCCTTCAAGAAAAATGTCTTTATCCCTAATAACGAGTTGACATCACCGGAAATTTGTGTTTTCCCTTTATAACGACTAGAAATTTGTGTTTTTTCTTTGGTAACGAGTTTGAATTCATGTTTTCTTCTTATTAACAAGTTCAAATTTGTGTTTTTCACTGGTAACGAGGAGTCCTTCCAGAAAAAATGTCTTTTTCCCTAATAACTAGTTGACATCGCCGGAAATTTGTGTTTTTCCTTTATAACGAGTAGAAATTTGTGTTTTTTCTTTGGTAACGAGTTTGAATTCATGTTTTCTTCTTATTAACGAGTTCAAATTTGTGTTTTTCTCTGGTAACGTGTTGTCCTTCCAGAAAAAATGTCTTTTTCCCTAATAACGAGTTGACATCGGCGGAAATTTGTGTTTTTTCTTTGGTAACGAGTTCGAATTCATGTTTACTTCTTATTAACGAGTTCAAATTTGTGTTTTTCTCTGGTAACGTGTTGTCCTTCCAGAAAAAATGTCTTTTTCCCAAATAACGAGTTGACATCGGCGGAAATTTGTGTTTTCCCTTTATAACGAGTAGAAATTTGTGTTTTTTCTTTGGTAACGAGTTCGAATTCATGTTTTCTTCTTATTAACGAGTTCAAATTTTTATTTTCTCTGGTAACGTGTTGTCCTTGCAGATAAAATGTTTTTTCCCTATTAACGAGTTGACATCGCCGGAAATTTTTGTTTTCTCTTTATAACGAGTAAAAATTTGTGTTTTTTCTTTGGTAACGAGTTCGAATTCATGTTTTCTTCTTATTAACGAGTTCAAAATTGTGTTTTTTCTCTTGTAACGAGTTGTCCTTCCAGAAAAAAATGTCTTTTTCCCTAATAACGAGTTGACATCGCCGGAAATTTGTGTTTTCCCTTTATAACGAGTAGAAATTTGTGTTTTTTCTTTGGTAACGAGTTCGAATTCATGTTTTCTTCTTATTAACGAGTTCAAATTTATGTTTTTCACTGGTAACGAGGAGTCCTTCCAGAAAAAATGTCTTTTTCCCTAATAACTAGTTGACATCGCCGGAAATTTGTGTTTTCCCTTTATAACGAGTAGAAATTTGTGTTTTTGTTTTGGTAACGAGTTTGAATTCATGTTTTCTTCTTATTAACGAGTTCAAATTTGTGTTTTTCTCTGGTAACGAGTTGTCCTTCAAGAAAAAATGTCTTTATCCCTAATAACGAGTTGACATCACCGGAAATTTATGTTTTCCCTTTATAACGGTTAGAAATTTGTGTTTTTTCTTTGGTAACGAGTTTGAATTCATGTTTTCTTCTTATTAACGAGTTCAAATTTGTGTTTTTCTCTGGTAACGTGTTGTCCTTCCAGAAAAAATGTCTTTTTCCCTAATAACGATTTGACATCGGCGGAAATTTGTGTTTTTTTCTTTGGTTACGAGTTCGAATTCATGTTTTCTTCTTATTAACGAGTTCAAATTTGTGTTTTTCTCTGGTAACGTGTTGTCCTTCCAGAAAAAATGTCTTTTTCCCAAATAACGAGTTGACATCGGCGGAAATTTGTGTTTTCCCTTTATAACGAGTAGAAATTTGTGTTTTTTCTTTGGTAACGAGTTCAAATTCATGTTTTCTTCTTATTAACGAGTTCAAATTTGTGTTTTTTTTTTTTCTGGTAACGAGTTGTCCTTCCAGAAAAAATTGTCTTTTTCCCTAATAACGAGTTGACATCGCCAGAAATTTGTGTTTTCCCTTTATAACGAGTAGAAATTTGTGTTTTTTCTTTGGTAACAAGTTCGAATTCATGTTTTCTTCTTATTAACGAGTTCAAATTTGTGTTTTTCATTGGTAACGAGGAGTCCTTCCAGAAAAAATGTCTTTTTCCCTAATAACTAGTTGACATCGCCGGAAATTTGTGTTTTCCCTTTATAACGAGTAGAAATTTGTGTTTTTTCTTTGGTAATGAGTTTGAATTCATGTTTTCTTCTTATTAACGAGTTCAAATTTGTGTTTTTCTCTGGTAACGAGTTGTCCTTCCAGAAAAAATGTCTTTATCCCTAATAACGAGTTGACATCACCGGAAATTTGTGTTTTCCCTTTATAACGAGTAGAAATTTGTGTTTTTTCTTTGGTAACGAGTTTGAATTCATGTTTTCTTCTTATTAACGAGTTCAAATTTGTGTTTTTCTCTGGTAACGTGTTGTCCTTCCAGAAAAAATGTCTTTTTCCCTAATAACGAGTTGACATCGGCGGAAATTTGTGTTTTTTCTTTGGTAACGAGTTCGAATTCATGTTTTCTTCTTATTAACGAGTTCAAATTTGTGTTTTTCTCTGGTAACGGGTTGTCCTTCCAGAAAAAATGTCTTTTTCCCTAATAACGAGTTGACATCGCCGGAAATTTGTGTTTTCCCTTTATAACGAGTAGAAATTTGTGTTTTTTCTATGGTAACGAGTTCGAATTCATGTTTTCTTCTTATTAACGGGTTCAAATTTGTGTTTTTCTCTGGTAACGTGTTGTCCTTGCAGATAAAATGTTTTTTCCATATTAACAAGTTGACATCGCCGGAAATTTGTGTTTTCTCTTTATAACGAGTAAAAATTTGTGTTTTTTCTTTGGTAACGAGTTCGAATTCATGTTTTCTTCTTATTAACGAGTTCAAATTTGTGTTTTTTCTCTTGTAACGAGTTGTCCTTCCAGAAAAAAATGTCTTTTTCCCTAATAACGAGTTGACATCGCCGGAAATTTGTGTTTTCCCTTTATAACGAGTAGAAATTTGTGTTTTTTCTTTGGTAACGAGTTTGAATTCATGTTTTCTTCTTATTAACGAGTTCAAATTTGTGTTTTTCTCTGGTAACGATTTGTCCTTCCAGAAAAAATGTCTTTATCCCTAATAACGAGTTGACATCACCGGAAATTTGTGTTTTCCCTTTATAACGAGTAGAAATTTTTTTTTTCTTTGGTGACGAGTTTGAATTCATGTTTTCTTCTTATTAACGAGTTCAAATTTGTGTTTTTCTCTGGTAACGTGTTGTCCTTCCAGAAAAAATGTCTTTTTCCCTAATAACGAGTTGACATCGGCGGAAATTTGTGTTTTTTCTTTGGTAACGAGTTCGAATTCATGTTGTTGGTCCCTTGAAAAGGCTTTGGTTAAGTTTAGGGGGGGGGGGGTGAATAAACTTAACACTTAAAACTTTGGAGTTAACAAATTTCGCAACTTCGGCAGTCTGCGCCGATACTTCAGAGTCTGGCATTTGAGACTTCGTAGCCTCGATAAACGTAGTCTACCGATAGTTGAGTTTGCTGAATTTGTGCAATGGAATAATATCAAAATTAAGCCTTAATACTTGTTGTTAAATATGATACTAAGTATTAGATACTCAGTAGTGCAGGTGTGTGATTTCAGTTGCTAGATTCAGTAGGCTGATGTATAAAATAAACATGTGCATAACCATAGGTGTGTTGTCTGTTTGGAACAGCCCTATGATAAGGAGTCTCCGTGAGGTCTCGCCGAGGCCTTGTATAAGTCCTCTGCCGAGATCTTTCTTGATTCCTTTGCTTTGGTTTTACCCAAGCAGTATGGTTATACTTACTGTTTTTAACAGTAAATGCAGGAATATTCCAATCATCATCAGTAGGGAACAATCTACCTTTCCCCCTGAGATAAGTGTCCCTCGAATGATTAACATTTTTGGGTTTAGGATTCTTATCCTTGGAATATTTCTGTTTCTTACCCTTCTGTGGTCCAACAGACTTAGTAGCAGGTCTGCTATCAGCAGGTTTAGAAGGCACAAAGAAATTCTATTTTTAGCTTTATTCTTTTTACTAGGGGTCGTTGACTTCTTTGACCTCTCGATTTTGCTTCCTTGAAGCATTCTCATTAGGTTTTACCGCTTCAAAGAACCTTATCGGGAGTTGGATCTAGTGTGTACAAACTTAGGACCAATTCTGGTACTAGGTTCAGTAACCTTACTGGATCCACTCTTGTTAGATTGCTGAGTTCCAAATCCAAGCCCTGTTCTATCCCCATAAGGCTTTCCTGATTTGTATGCAGCAATGGAACAAGATGGTTCAAATAGATTCGAGGTCGCTTGGATGTTCGCAGACTTGTGCCGATTCTATCCAACATCTTTTTCCTTACCTTTGAGAACCCTTAGTTCAACTTTCAATCTTCCAACTTCCAATTCAAGAGCTTCTTTTTCAGCCTTCACAATCTCATAACCAGATTGTATTATCCTCAGTTGATTGAGGATGGCATCCAAAGTCTCATTGTTGTCAAAATTTCTAGGATTTGAACCCCAGGTTGATTCACAATCACTTCCAGCAGGAGTGTTGATGGATACAGTGTTGTATACCTCCTCAGTTTCATCCATATTAGCCATCAAAGCATAATCCTCCATATCAAGCAACCAGTGCTGTGTCATCTGATTCATTTCCTTTTTCGTATTCCACTTCATACCCCGATTCATCTTCAAAGCAACCATAGCCTTCTTGCCATGTCTTCTTTGTTGACTCTTGGTCTTCGTAAGTCCGGACAATCGTGTCTAAAATGTCCAAAGCTTCTTGCGGTTGAAACAAAGATAATCGTGTTCCTTGCCTTGTTTTAACTCGGACGGACGGGTTTGAAGTGTCCCGGTTTCTTGCAATGAAAGCATAGATAATCATTATCTTTCCTTGGTTCTTCTTTCTTTCTTTCAGTAGGCCTCTTTGTAAAATTTCTTGCAGGGACCTTTCCAGTCTTCATCATCCTGATTTTCTTGCTCAGTAGGGCAATTTGTTCTTGCATCTCATCCAGCATATCATCCTGTCCTCCTGATGTTTCTTCATGATGTGAAGCAGCCCAATGTTGTGGTCTTTGGCTCTTCCTTTTCGTTTCAGGCACAAGCTTTTTGCTAAATTCATAAGCCTTTAAATCTGAAAACAATTTGAAGGTGTCTTCTTCATGCAACTTTCTCATTTCTTCAATTGCAGTCACCTTCATTTTCCAAACATCTTTTGCAGGTAGAGCTTCCAAGATTTTGGTGTTTATTTCCTCTTTTGAATAACTTACACTCAGCAGGGTAAGTTCATCCAGGATTGCATTGAATCTTGATTCCATTTGCTCAATGGTTTCATTTGGCAGCATCTTGAACTTTTGAAATCTCTTTCTGGCCACACTGATTTTATTTTTCTTTATTGCATCGTTGCCTTCACGATTAAGTGAATCTTATCCCAAAGTTCCTTTGCAAGTCTTGCAATCTTTAACCTTCATATACATATTGCTATCCAAGGTCTCGTAAATGATATCAATAGCAATGTTGTTGAGGTTTGCTCTTTTTTCGTCTTCTCGCATTCCATTCTCTTTTTGGTTTAGGAATGTACTCGGTTCCGTCACCCACTCGTTATCGCCTTTGTAATCTCCAAAGTGGTCCATCGGTTAGTACATCCATCATCTCATCATGAGTAGCAAAGCAAGATATGCCCGCATTCGACGTTTATACTCATCAAATCTATCAAGAGAACACATCAACATAGTTCTAGCATACCGTGTGTTGTCCATGATGCAAATCCCGAAAATCGTAACTTGAAAGAAAGTTTTAAAGAATTTTCACAAGCACAACAAGTAGGATTCCTTCGAACGTAAGAACCGCTCCGATACCAATTGTTGGTCCCTTGAAAAGGCTTTGGTTAAGTTTAGAGGGGGGGGGGTGAATAAACTTAACACTTAAAACTTTGGAGTTAACAAATTTCGCAACTTCAAGTTACCGTCGATACTTCAGAGTCGTTGAGACTTCGCAGCTCCGCCGATAAATAAAGTAGTCTACCGATAGTTGAGTTTGTCGAATTTGTGCAATGGAATAATATCAAAATTAAGCCTTAATACTTGTTGTTAAATATGATACTAAGTATTAGATACTCGTAGTGTGTGTGATTTCGCTTGCTAGATTCAAGTAGGCCGATGTATAAAATAAACTAAGTGCGTAAAGTAAATGCCGAAAGTAAATAGTCGATTTTATAGTGGTTCCAGGTGATGTAATCCCGTCGTCCACTCTTCTCCCGTGATGTTGGAGGAAATTCACTAGAGATCTTTGATGTAGCTTTTACAAAGATTCCTAAGTTGTTTGTCCTTCACCAATAGCTATGGCTTCACAACCGAAAACTCGGGAACAGTAGGATTGTCGCTCCCGAGTCTTCCACCGGTCCTTGAAGGGTAGGATTGCCTCTTCACCACCTCCACCACAAACAACGCTCTTTCACACCTAACCGTATGCTTCACTGTCTTCGCAGGTTCTTTATAAAATAAAGATTGAATCAAATAAATGATTCAGCTTGCAAAGCAGCTTGATTAGGATGATGTAATCGCAGAAATTTTGCGCCTTCAAGTGTGTATGCTTGATGCAAACTTGAACACGTAATGCACTTGAAGAAAATAACTAGATCGAAAGCCTTAAGCTCGCATGTTCAACAGGTGTTTTTCACTCATTATTATCACTTAAAGTTTATCCAAATTTTCATCCTCTTTTTCTGAGTTGAAAGTCCTCTATTTATAGGTAGGAATGCATGTGACTTGTATTTGAAATTCAAATGTGACCGTTCCTTGTTTTTGTCCCATCCGATATGCGACCGTCACTATTCATAGGATCGACACCGTCGAATTCCTTTTTGACAAGCAAGGGTACCGTCCACCCGTTTGACTTGTATCCAATGGATAAAAATGGAGATCATTCCAACGTCTTTTTAATCTCGCCTTTGATTTTCTTGATAAGTCGAGGTAGTTGGCTGTCCTTATCCATGTAATCTTCCAATAAACTTGAATTAATTGAGGTATCATATCGCCAGGTTCATAAGTCCGTCGAAGTACCAATCATCCGTCGATCATCATATTTCGTATGTAAGATATAATGCACTCGATTACTTTTATCTAACTTTTATTTGTGAAGTTAGATTACATCATTTTAATTATAACCAAGTTCCAAACATCATCCAACTTATGGAACTTAGACCTTCTACACAAGGTATATGTAATCGTTTAGGTCATCACGACTTGCCTAAATTCTCGATTCCATATCCTTGACTTTAAATACTAAGTTTGATCCCTTAGCCTTCATTAACCGAGTTTGAACCCTCGGCCTTCGCCTTTCGCCTTTCGCCTTCAGGTTCCTGACTAGTCTACTGACCTATCTACCCTACTGACCTAGACCAGTCTGCTGATATCAATCAGCAAACCTTTACAGTGCTTGTTTGATCAAACCTATTTATGAATCAAACTCTAATAAACCTATACATTTGATCTAGACATCTTTTTGCCTTTGCACTATAACAAATGCCTAGTATGGCACTCTTCATCAAAACTAAGAAATAAGTCCAACAATTTCCCCCTTTTTGGTGATGATGCCACTACCCTCACCTAATCAGCAAAGCAAAAAGATAAAGACAAAAACATAACAAATTCAGTCAATTCTCATTATAATCATTGAACAGTTATTACAACTAGATACAACAAGGATAAAGAATAATAAGTATATGCTGATCTATTGTCTCTTTTCTCTTTCTCTTCTAGCCTTCTCAGCTTCTTCTTGATAGGCTCTGATTTGTTCTATCATATCCCTCATCCATTCATTTTCAATCAGTGTAAAATCAATGTAGGGATTGACTTGCTTCCACCAGTTCCATGCTTCGGGAAGGATAAGATTAATTTCATTCACTCGAATCCAAACTTCATATACAAAGCTCCTTGAATTCATCCAAAGTGAGTCCCTTGCTTTTGTAATAGGTAGCACCTTATCACCTTTGCTACTTCTTCGCCGCCTCGTTGCTTGCCCTTAAGGCTCGATTCTTGCTTCCCAAAATTTCAAACCCAAGAAAGAGTTAAGACCTTCATGAAACCCCATGTCATGATAAGGTCTCCTCCCCGTTGTAATACTCTTTCTTGTACCGTCTAAAAAGATCATCGGTGAGTTGAACTCGCAGTGCAAAGTTGTTCGAAAGCATTTGTATCATCTGTCCATCTCTTCTGTGCAAAGAGTCTTGCAGCCTCCTTTGCTGCAGCTGATTGGCCCTCTTCCCCCTTAGTGACATCATCAACAAAACGGGATATAAGGCCATGTATACCTTCTTGTGATACTATCACTCTGTTCAAATGGCCTTCCATAGTTCCAGTTCTAGTATCAATAGCAGTGATCCTGGATTGCAATGTTTCCTCCAAAGTCTGTTGATCCTTTCAGTAAGTTTGGGATCGAGCACGCAGTTGTTGTGCAGAATAAACAGCCTCAAGCAGTTTAGGTGTTTGCAAAGCAAGGTTGTCAAGTTTCGATGGATAGAAATAAATTGATCCTTCGAAATTGATCTTTTGCGTATTTCCAACCTTGATGCCCCTCACATCTAATATCGATTATTCACAAGCATTCGAGTAGATGTGAAGTTTGAAGCAACCGTGGCGTAGATTGTCCGTTTTCATTTACCATCTTCATCGTTCTTCAAATCTCTCTTCCCGTCTATCCAGTTGTGTCCTCAATCGTTGCATATCATGCCTTACGGTCCTCAATTCATTTAACACTTCCACCGGCACCTCACTCGGTCATCCTTCCACCAAAGTGGCTTCATCGACAGAGCTCCTCACATTATACCGTGGCCTCGATTGCTTACTACCATTGCCTTACTCCTATCCAAATCCAAGCAGGTTAGGTCCTTCATATTCATCCAGGATAGGATCAATGGCAGTTCTTCAAAAACAGTACAAATGCCCGAGGGGGATTAACATCAATATCTTCTTCTTCAGCATCCGAAATTCCTCATCACCGAAGTCAAAGTCCAAGAAATCGCTCTTCTTCATTAACAACGGTCTGTCGACCATCTTTCCCTTCGGTGGTCTTGCCTCCGTAAGGCTCCACTACAAAGAGCCTCATCAACAACGGGGTTTCCTCCAAACCCAAATCAGTTCCAACCTTTGTCCAGGTGTCGTTTGAGACTCAGCACTCGTACCTTCGTTCCAACCTTTGTCCAGGTGTCTTGTTTGTATCCCAAAGAACTCCGTACCTCCTCTTCAATTCCTTGTGGGTTGAATATAGCCTCATTATCCACTTGGAAATCTTCTGCATGACCAATCTTGTGTAGGATGATGGCAGTTTTAGTAAGAGTGCCTTCAATGTCAAATCCATCTTGATATTCAATGGGCTCTTCAGAACAGACACTAGGTTCATTAAAATCAGCAACCTTTTCTCCATCCAAATCCTCACTCTGTCCATCATCAGTTAGTGCAGTAGGCTCTACAACATGGAATGTGCTTGGTGCATCAGTCAGCCTACTAGCACTCAGAGTAATACCTTCATTGATCAATGCCTCCAGATCATCCATGGTGAGATCCCGTAGATCCTCATCCATTTCTCCGGTCATTGTCTCTCGCAGGACACTCCAAAGCACCGAGATCGCCTTTCGTAGGGTCAATTAACATTGCGGTCCCACCGGTTTCTCCCGGACCGAAGGGTGATTGTCATCGAATCGATGATGAAGAGCCATCACCATCATCTCTTGGATCCCCGAACTTGATACCCTCCTCCTTCGTTGTTCATCAAACAAATCCATCGATCAGATTGCAAAGCAAGGTGGTATCAATTAGATCCAAGCAGAGTTCTCTACACCCAAATTTTCAAAAACCCATTCTTCAAAATCTGTCATAGGTTGAGCAGCTGGCTTTTGCCTCTTGTAGAAACCAAATTTCCATTGGAAGTAGTCAGCAATTTTCTGAAGTTTGGGATCTACATACTCTTCAGTTTTCTTACTTTCTTTTACATGCCTTTCAAATGGCATAAAAGATCTTCTGGGAGCAGTTTCAGTGCCTTGTTGACCTCCGAAGGTACCAACAAGTAAATTCATGGTTTCTTCAACAGATGTTTGAAAGTCAGTAGGTTGCTGAGATTGTACATTTGTGCCTACTACTTCCATCTGTACCACACTTGGTTCCCCCTGACTTACATGCTCATCGCCAGGTTAGCGACAGATCGCTCTTCCCCCGAGTTCTTGCCACATTTGCGGTGGTCTTCAACCAAGTCTTCTATTACCTCTCCAACCACCACAAACAGTTCGGGTTTAGGTTTGTTCGTGGTTTCGTGGTTCTTCGGAGATACTACGGTAGGCTCGGGGTCGTAGACTTCGCAAATCTTCAACGTTTGCTCAAAAACAACCTCGTCCAAAGATCGTAGACTTGACAACCTCTTCAGATGAGGAGTCAGTAATCACCACAGGCGGAATGATAGTTAAGGGCTCAGCCTCAACAGCCTCTTCTTCTTCTTCTACTGATGCCTCTTCTTGGATTCTTTGAGCCTCCAAGTTTTTAAGTTCTTTTCCTTTGCCATGCTTTTTCTTTTTGGTAATCTCCTTCATTCTTTTGGAGAGAGGTTCATCATCATCTTTTCCAGTAGATTTTCTCTTTCTACTAGCTTCCTTCTGTTGTTCTCTCAAGATTTCAACAACAGTTTTCCTTGCGGCTACAAAGCAGGTCGGTAACCTCCACTTGACCCTCGGCGGACTCGCGATCTGTCTTTGTTTCCTTTCTTGTCTTCTTTGAAGGCTTTGAAACTTCAGATATTTTCTTTGTATTTCCACCTTTTCTTTTCTCAGCAGCCTTCTTTGGTGCAGCAGGTTTGATAGATATCTTCTTGGTTTGCTGAACCTGCTCACCTCCGGCATCACCATCATCTCCATCATTATCATCATCGCACCTCTCCAAAGAACCTCTTCATCATCATCTAGACCAGGGATAACATCATCAATTTCCTTCTTGTATCTAGACCGATTGATCTTTTGTGGCCTTGGACTTCCTCTTTCCCTCTTTGTCTTCCTTGAAGACCTTCTTCATGTAATGGATGAAGTATCTAGCCCAATCAAACTTCATGCTCCTGCAGATGATAATCATCAACTCTATCTTGGGTCCCGATAAAGTGTCCATACTTCCAACTAGTCCCGCATATTTTTTAGCAATCGCCTTGCTCACAGATCGTATTCACTTCCAATAAAGTTGATACCTAGACGGATTTAGTGGCTGCATTTGTTTTAATCGATCAACAAACGCCATTTTGTCCAATCGAGATTGATGAGCCATCCACCACTTCAAGAAATCCAAAAGCTTCTCTGTGAACCGGGGGAGACTTCAATTTCTTGCCCATTAACGAGTCTTAAATGTTTTGAGTTCCTTCCCCGTATCGAATATTTCTCCGTAAACCGACAACATTTGTATAAGAAATTGTTTCAGTCTTATATTCAACACATTCTCCAGACCGGCATATCTCCTTATTCTTCTACCAATGTTAATGGCAAGTTCAGTTCTATTTGGATCTTCAACAAAGCCTCTAACACTTTGGATTGATTCTATTTGGACATCAATCTTTTCCGCCATTGAAATAAGAAAAAGATGAAGAAGAATTGCTCTCAAATCTGTGTTCACACAATGTAGGATTTGCGAGAGATAAAGCGAGAAATTGCAAGTAGAGAATTTTGTGTCGATTATATAGAAAGTGGGTAGTTGAAATTTGTCATTGCACGTACATTGAGGTAACCACGATTAAATTGAATAATTTCTGACTTGACACGTGGCCCATTACTCCTCCATAACGAGTTCAAATTTGTTATTAACAAATTTCTTATTAACGAGTTCAAATTTGTGTTTTTCTCTTATAATGAGTTGTCCTTCCAGAAAAAAATGTCTTTTTCCCTAATAACAAGATGACATCGCCGGAAATTTGTGTTTTCCCTTTATAACGAGTAGAAATTTGTGTTTTTTCTTTGGTAACGAGTTTGAATTCTTGTTTTCTTCTATTTAACGGGTTCAAATTCGTGTTTTTCTCTCAAAACGAGTTGTCCTTGCAGATAAAATGTTTTTTTCCCTAATAACGAGTTGACATCGCCGGAAATTTGTGTTTTCACTTTATAACGAGTAAAAATTTGTGTTTTTTCTTTGGTAACGAGTTCAAATTCATGTTTTCTTCTTATTAACGAGTTCAAATTTGTGTTTTTCTCTGGTAACGAGTTTTCCTTCCAGAAAAAAATGTATTTTTCCCTAATAACGATTTGACATCGGCGGAAATTTGTGTTTTCCCTTTATAACGAGTAGAAATTTGTGTTTTTTCTTTGGTAACGAGTTCAAATTCATGTTTTCTTCTTATTAACGAGTTCAAATTTGTGTTTTTTTCCTGGTAACGAGTTGTCCTTCCAGAAAAAATTGTCTTTTTCCTTAATAACGAGTTGACATCGCCGGAAATTTGTGTTTTCCCTTTATAACGAGTAGAAATTTGTGTTTTTTCTTTGGTAACGAGTTCGAATTCATGTTTTCTTCTTATTAACGAGTTCAAATTTGTGTTTTTCATTGGTAACGAGGAGTCCTTCCCGAAAAAATGTCTTTTTCCCTAATAACTAGTTGACATCGCCGGAAATTTGTGTTTTCCCTTTATAACGAGTAGAAATTTGTGTTTTTTCTTTGGTAACGAGTTTGAATTCATGTTTTCTTCTTATTAACGAGTTCAAATTTGTGTTTTCTCTGGTAACGTGTTGTCCTTCCGGAAAAATGTCTTTTTCCCTAATAACGAGTTGACATCGGCGGAAATTTGTGTTTTTTCTTTGGTAACGAGTTCGAATTCATGTTTTCTTCTTATTAACGAGTTCAAATTTGTGTTTTTCTCTGGTAACGTGTTGTCGTTCCAGAAAAAATGTCTTTTTCCCTAATAACGAGTTGACATCGGCGGAAATTTGTGTTTTTTCTTGGGTATCGAGTTCGAATTCATGTTTTCTTCTTATTAACGAGTTCAAATTTGTGTTTTTCTCTCGGTAACGTGTTGTCCTTCCGAAAAAAAGTCTTTTTCCCTAATAACGAGTTGACATCGGCGGAAATTTGTGTTTTCCCTTTATAACGAGTAGAAATTTGTGTTTTTTCTTTGGTAACGAGTTCGAATTCATGTTTTCTTCTTATTAACGAGTTCAAATTTGTGTTTTTCTCTGGTAACGTGTTGTCCTTGCAGATAAATTTTTTTTTTCCCTATTAACAAGTTGACATCGCCAAAAATTTGTGTTTTCTCTTTATAACGAGTAAAAATTTGTGTTTTTTCTTTGGTAACTAGTTCGAATTCATGTTTTCTTCTTATTAACAAGTTCAAATTTGTGTTTTTCTCTTATAATGAGTTGTCCTTCCAGAAAAAAATGTCTTTTTCCCTAATAACGAGATGACATCGCCGGAAATTTGTGTTTTCCCTTTATAACGAGTAGAAATTTGTGTTTTTTCTTTGGTAACGAGTTCGAATTCATGTTTTCTTCTTATTAACGAGTTCAAATTTGTGTTTTTTTTTTTCTGGTAACGAGTTGTCCTTCCAGAAAAATTGTCTTTTTCCCTAATAACGAGTTGACATCGCCGAAAATTTGTGTTTTCCCTTTATAACGAGTAGGAATTTGTGTTTTTTCTTTGGTAACGAGTTCGAATTCATGTTTTCTTCTTATTAACGAGTTCAAATTTGTGTTTTTCATTGGTAACGAGGAGTCCTTCCAGAAAAAATGTCTTTTTCCCTAATAACTAGTTGACATCGCCGGAAATTTGTGTTTTCCCTTTATAACGAGTAGAAATTTGTGTTTTTTCTTTGGTAACGAGTTTGAATTCATGTTTTCTTCTTATTAACGAGTTCAAATTTGTGTTTTTCTCTGGTAACGTGTTGTCCTTCCAGAAAAAATGTCTTTTTCCCTAATAACGAGGTGACATCGGCGGAAATTTGTGTTTTTTCTTTGGTAACGAGTTCGAATTCATGTTTTCTTCTTATTAACGAGTTCAAATTTGTGTTTTTCTCTGGTAACGTGTTGTCCTTCCAGAAAAAATGTCTTTTTCCCTAATAACGAGTTGACATCGGCGGAAATTTGTGTTTTCCCTTTATAACGAGTAGAAATTTGTGCTTTTTCATTGGTAACGAGTTCGAATTCATGTTTTCTTCTTATTAACGAGTTCAAATTTGTGTTTTTCTCTGGTAACGTGTTTTGCTTGCAGATAAAATGTTTTTTCCCTATTAACGAGTTGACATCGCCGGAAATTTGTGTTTTCTCTTTATAACGAGTAAAAATTTGTGTTTTTTCTTTGGTAACGAGTTCGAATTCATGTTTTCTTCTTATTAACGAGTTCAAATTTGTGTTTTTTCTCTTGTAACGAGTTGTCCTTCTAGAAAAAAATGTCTTTTTCCCTAATAACGAGATGACATCGCCGGAAATTTGTGTTTTCCCTTTATAACGAGTAGAAATTTGTGTTTTTTCTTTGGTAACAAGTTTGAATTCTTGTTTTCTTCTATTTAACGAGTTCAAATTGTGTTTTTCTCTCGAAACGAGTTGTCCTTGAAGATAAAATGTATTTTTCCCTAATAACGAGTTGACATCGCTGGAAATTTGTGATTTCTCTTTATAACGAGTAAAAATTTGTGTTTTTTCTTTGGTAACGAGTTCGAATTCATGTTTTCTTCTTATTAACGAGTTCAAATTTGTGTTTTTCTCTGGTAACGAGTTGTCCTTCCAGAAAAAAATGTCTTTTTCCCTAATAACGAGTTGACATCGGCGGAAATTTGTGTATTCCCTTTATAATGAGTAGAAATTTGTGTTTTTTCTTTGGTAACGAGTTCGAATTCATGTTTTCTTCTTATTAACGAGTTCAAATTTGTGTTTTTTTTTTTCGGGTAACGAGTTGTCCTTCCAGAAAAAATTGTCTTTTTCCCTAATAACGAGTTGACATCGCCGGAAATTTGTGTTTTCCCTTTATAACGAGTAGAAATTTGTGTTTTTTCTTTGGTAACGAGTTCGAATTCATGTTTTCTTCTTATTAACGAGTTCAAATTTGTGTTTTTCACTGGCAACGAGTAGTCTTTCCAGAAAAAATGTCTTTTTCCCTAATAACTAGTTGACATCGCCGGAAATTTGTGTTTTCCCTTTATAACGTGTAGAAATTTGTGTTTTTTCTTTGGTAACGAGTTTAAATTCATGTTTTCTTCTTATTAACGAGTTCAAATTTGTGTTTTTCTCTGGTAACGAGTTGTCCTTCCAGAAAAAATGTCTTTATCCCTAATAACGAGTTGACATCACCGGAAATTTGTGTTTTCCCTTTATAACGAGTAGAAATTTGTGTTTTTTCTTTGGTAACGAGTTTGAATTCATGTTTTCTTCTTATTAACGAGTTCAAATTTGTGTTTTTCTCTGGTAACGTGTTGTCCTTCCGAAAAAATGTCTTTTTCCCTAATAACGAGTTGACATCGGCGGAAATTTGTGTTTTCCCTTTATAACGAGTAGAAATTTGTGTTTTTTCTTTGGTAACGAGTTCGAATTCATGTTTTCTTCTTATTAACGAGTTCAATTTTGAGTTTTTCTCTGGTAACGTCTTGTCCTTGCAGATAAAATGTTTTTTTCCCTATTAACGAGTTGACATCGCCGGAAATTTGTGTTTTCTCTTTATAACGAGTAAAAATTTGTGTTTTTTCTTTGGTAACGAGTTCGAATTCATTTTTCTTCTTATTAACGAGTTCAAATTTGTGTTTTTTTTTCTTGTAACGAGTTGTCCTTCCAGAAAAAATGTCTTTTT
Source organism: Gentiana straminea (assembly GCA_036785695.1). Lineage (NCBI taxonomy): Eukaryota > Viridiplantae > Streptophyta > Magnoliopsida > Gentianales > Gentianaceae > Gentiana > Gentiana straminea. Next base: position 3,380,387 of record JAVUPR010000437.1, read on the forward strand.
CCCTAATAACGAGTTGACATCGCCGGAAATTTGTGTTTTCCCTTTATAACGAGTAGAAATTTGTGTTTTTTCTTTGGTAACGAGTTCGAATTCATGTTTTCTTCTTATTAACGAGTTCAAATTTGTGTTTTTCATTGGTAACGAGGAGTCCTTCCAGAAAAAATGTCTTTTTCCCTAATAACTAGTTGACATCGCCGGAAATTTGTGTTTTCCCTTTATAACGAGTAGAAATTTGTGTTTTTTCTTTGGTAACGAGTTTGAATTCATGTTTTCTTCTTATTCACGAGTTCAAATTTGTGTTTATCTCTGGTAACGTGTTGTCCTTCCAGAAAAAATGTCTTTTTCCCTAATAACGAGTTGACATCGGCGGAAATTTGTGTTTTTTCTTTGGTAACGAGTTCGAATTCATGTTTTCTTCTTATTAACGAGTTCAAATTTGTGTTTTTCTCTGGTAACGTGTTGTCCTTCCAGAAAAAATGTCTTTTTTTCTAATAACGAGTTGACATCGGCGGAAATTTGTGTTTTCCTTTTATAACGAGTTGAAATTTGTGTTTTTTCTTTGGTAACGAGTTCGAATTCATGTTTTCTTCTTATTAACGAGTTCAAATTTGTGTTTTTCTCTGGTAACGTGTTTTACTTGCAGATAAAATGTTTTTTCCCTATTAACGAGTTGACATCGCCGGAAATTTGTGTTTTCTCTTTATAACGAGTAAAAATTTGTGTTTTTTCTTTGGTAACGAGTTCGAATTCCTGTTTTCTTCTTATTAACGAGTTCAAATTTGTGTTTTTTCTCTTGTAACGAGTTGTCCTTCCAGAAAAAAATATCTTTTTCCCTAATAACGAGTTGACATCGCCGGAAATTTGTGTTTTCCCTTTATAACGAGTAGAAATTTGTGTTTTTTCTTTGGTAACGAGTTCGAATTCATGTTTTCTTCTTATTAACGAGTTCAAATTTGTGTTTTTCACTGGCAACGAATAGTCCTTCCAGAAAAAATGTCTTTTTCCCTAATAACTAGTTGACATCGCCGGAAATTTGTGTTTTCCCTTTATAACGTGTAGAAATTTGTGTTTTTTCTTTGGTAACGAGTTTGAATTCATGTTTTCTTCTTATTAACGAGTTCAAATTTGTGTTTTTCTCTGGTAACGAGTTGTCCTTCCAGAAAAAATGTCTTTATCCCTAATAACGAGCTGACATCACCGGAAATTTGTGTTTTCCCTTTATAACGGGTAGACATTTGTGTTTTTTCTTTGGTAACGAGTTTGAATTCATGTTTTCTTCTTATTAACGAGTTCAAATTTGTGTTTTTCTCTGGTAACGTGTTGTCCTTCCAGAAAAAATGTCTTTTTCCCTAATAACGAGTTGACATCGGCGGAAATTTGTGTTTTCCCTTTATAACGAGTAGAAATTTGTGTTTTTTCTTTGGTAACGAGTTCGAATTCATGTTTTCTTCTTATTAACGAGTTCAAATTTGTGTTTTTCTCTGGTAACGTGTTGTCCTTGCAGATAAAATGTTTTTTTTTCCCTATTAACGAGTTGACATCGCCGAAAATTTGTGTTTTCTCTTTATAACGAGTAAAAATTTGTGTTTTTTCTTTGGTAACAAGTTCGAATTCATGTTTTCTTCTTATTAACGAGTTCAAATTTGTGTTTTTCTCTTGTAATGAGTTGTCCTTCCAGAAAAAATGTCTTTTTCCCTAATAACAAGATGACATCGCCGGAAATTTGTGTTTTCCCTTTATAACGAGTAGAAATTTGTGTTTTTTCTTTGGTAACGAGTTTAAATTCTTGTTTTCTTCTATTTAACGAGTTCAAATTTGTGTTTTTCTCTCGAAACGAGTTGTCCTTGCAGATAAAATGTTTTTTTCCCTAATAACGAGTTGACATCGCTGGAAATTTGTGTTTTCTCTTTATAACGAGTAAAAATTTGTGTTTTTTCTTTGGTAACGAGTTCGAATTCATGTTTTCTTCTTATTAACGAGTTCAAATTTGTGTTTTTCTCTGGTAACGAGTTGTCCTTCCAGAAAAAAAATGTCTTTTTCCCTAATAACGAGTTGACATCGGCGGAAATTTGTGTTTTCCCTTTATAATGAGTAGAAATTTGTGTTTTTTCTTTGGTAACGAGTTCGAATTCATGTTTTCTTCTTATTAACGAGTTCAAATTTGTGTTTTTTTTTGGTAACGAGTTGTCCTTCCAGAAAAAATTGTCTTTTTCCCTAATAACGAGTTGAAACAAACGATTTGATTCGGCATTTCTTAAGAATCGATTTGGCAAAATCTCCTATTTCATATATCGGAAAAAGAAATGATTCCGCAGTTTCAGGATTACTATCGGATAATGGATCAGATTGCACCCATAGTAATCCGTTTTATTCCATTTATCCCAAGACAAGGATTCAACAATTCCTTAACCCACCCAATCAAGGAACTATTCATACGTTGTTGAATAGAAATAAGCAATTCCAACCATTGATAATTTTGCTATCATCCAAGTGTTCTCGAATGGGCCCGTCCAACCGAGTAAACTATCATAATGTAATAAAAGAATCCATTCAAAAAGATTTACTAATTGAAATTCGGGAGTCATTCGGATCTTTAGGATCGTCTCCTTCAATTGATAATTTTTATTTATTTTACCATTTAAAAACTCATAATCAGATCCTGTTAACAAATTATTTCCAACTTGACAATTTAAAACAGACTTTTCAAGCAATAAAATATTATTCAATGGATGAAAGCGGTAGAATTTATACTACTGATCCAGGCAGTAACATTATTTTCAATCCATTCAATTTGAATTGGTATTTTATCCGTCACAGTTGTTGCGAAGAGACCTCTCTAATAATAAGTCTTGGACAGTTTATTTGTCAAAATGTGTGTATAGACAAAAACGGACCGCACCTAAAATCCGGTCAAGTTATATTTGTTCAAGGTGATTCTGTAATAATACGATCAGCTAAGCCTTATTTGGCTACCCCAGGAGCAACTGTTCATGGCCATTATGGGGAAATTTTTTACGAAGGAGACACATTAGTTACATTTATATATGAAAAATCGAGATCAGGTGATATAACGCAGGGTCTTCCAAAAGTGGAACAGGTGTTAGAAGTACGTTCGATTGATTCAATATCGATAAATCTCGAAAAGAGGATTGAAGGTTGGAACGAATGTATAACAAGAATTCTTGGCATTCCTTGGGGATTCTTGGTTGGTGCTGAGCTAACTATAGTGCAAAGTCGTATCTCTTTGGTTAATAAGATCCAAAAGGTTTATCGATTTCTAAGGCATCTTGAACGGGCGTCCATATAAGCGAACGAGCGTCCGCCGCCGACCTAAGGCTAACCGACTTAGAGCTCTATAAATATAGCAGCAGCTCCAACCCTAAGAACATACTTTTTTACGCAACATTGAGATCGCAAATTCACCAAAAGCTGCGGCCAGAACCCTAATTCCACAGAGATGAATTTCTCCAATCCAACAATCATCTTCAACATGATTGTTGGCTAAAAGCCTTGCAGTGAGTCGACGGAGGAAGCCTATCAACAACACAAACCAACTAGAGAGTTCGATGCTTTATGTTAGTGAGTTTAATTTATAGTTTTTCATCACTTTGGATGCTGTTTTGTATTGATCATGTTTTGTTGGAATTAACGATTTGATGAAACGATTTATCTATATCTATATGCTTGGATCTATGTATGAAAATATATTGGTTTAAGTTTTATTTCGTTCAAGTGATGCAATTATTCGTGTTGTAAGAGATTATGCATGATTAGTTGAGTAAGAGTTTGGAAACAACCTCGTGATTTCGTTTTGATTGCATGTTTAGTTTATTTGAAAAGATAAACGAAACCCTAGAATTTGGTTGAAGAAATTTAATTGAATTCGTGAATAAATCACTACTAAAAACTATGTCTTTTTAATCACCGTCTAGTTGGATTGTTGGTTGATAGGTGGAACCTAGTCGCCTTGTCGTGTTTTCCTTTAATTGTTTTAATCAAATCGTTTAGATTAAGTTTAGTTTAAGTTCTAGTTTTATAAACCCTAGTTTCCCGCTTTCGTTTTCCCGCACTTTTCTCGCTTCGAGTTCATAATCGACGCTCGTCCGCAATAGCGTACGCTCGTCCATAAGATTTAGTTTCCGGACGCTCGTTCACTTTAGTGAACGCTCGTCCGCCTTTTCGTTTTCTTATTTTCTCGCTTGTTTTTTTATTCTTGTTTTAGTTTTAATTCTCAGGTTTAGGTTTTAGTTAGTTCCAGCTTTAGTTTAGATAGATAATTGTGACATAATTGATATAGATTTATATTTGAATCCGATAAACATTCCACTCCCTTAGACGACCCGTAAACACCCTATACTACGATCCTTATACTTGGGGTGTTTCGGTTATAAATTGTAAAACTCGTTTTTACCGAACAAGTTTTTGGCGCCGTTGCCGGGGAGTCGGTAACGGTTGTCGGATTCTATTTAGGACAATTTTCTGAGTCAAAAAGGGGTCGTTAGGGCACGCGGTAGTATTTTGACCATAACTTTCGGCTCGAGTGTCCGTTTGGAACGCAGGACCCCAATTCGGAAAGCTCGTTCCGACGCCGACGACGTGGTGAACACCGTAGGCCGTTCAGTGCGTTTTCGAGGTCAAAATCCACTGTTTTCCCCTCCATTTTGGCCCTAGAAGATTTCAACACGTTTTTTTTCCCGTCTTAGTGTTTTTCTAATTTTTTTTATGTTTTCGTAGCTGGACGAGCGTTCGATAACTTGAACGCCCGTCCACCTCATCCGTCTTTCCGAACGAACGTTCATTCATCCGAACGAGCGTTCGCTTCGAACGAACGTCCATTCATACCGGACGCCGCCCGCTCTCTCAAATCATCACTTCTTTTCTATCTTCTTTTCTCCCTCTAAACCATCAAACCTTTTCTAAACCTGTTCTAATCAACCCTAAGGTTGATTTCTTCCTTTTCCTTTCTTCTGGTTTATGCAAACGAGAAGTAAGAAGGGACTTCTGATCTTTGATCCTGAGCCTGAACGATCTATCCTTAGAAGAAGGCTTCTCCCTGATTTGGACAAAATGGCGGATCAAGATCCACCAATTCCAAATCCCGACCCCCAAGCTCGCTTAAATTTACTCCTTCAACAAATGCAAGCTCGCAAAGAAGAAAGCAGACCGCAAGCCGGCATAAATCAACAACTTCAACAATTCCGCCAAAACCAAACTTAATCGCCTGAACCAGGACCCCTACACCCCATATCTTAATCAAGATTTTCTCGAGGGACATAGACCTATTCGTCCACCCGATATGGGGGAGTAAATTTCGACCTTAAAAATGGAGTAGTTGCACTAGTCCAAAATAGCTCTTTCCATGGCACCGCTCAAGAAGACCCGCACGACTTCTTGTCCACATTCGTACAAATCCGTGGAAGTGTGCCATTATCCTGGTGTTGATTCTGAGATCGTAAAGTTGAAGCTATTTCCTTTTGCTTTAAAAGGTGAAGCAAGCAGATGGTTTAAGTCGTTAGCACATCATTCCCTCCATACATGGAATGATGTCAAAAGAGCCTTCGCTCTTAAGTGGGTTTCACTGTGCAAGATTATGGAGATGAAACGGGAAATAGCTACTTTCGAGCAGTTGGAGGATGAGACTGTTGGCAAGGCTTGGGAGAGATTAAATCTGTTGATGAGGAAATGCCCCAATCACGGATATGACAGACATGAGTTGTTGGAACTGTTTTATAGAGGTGTCTCTCAACCTAATAGAGACTATCTTGACTCCACAGCTCATGGATCCTTCTTAGGGGAGGTGATGAGACCGCTTACGAGTAGCCGAGACAATTGCCAAGAACAACATGTGGTCGACTCCTAAGAAGACCAATATTGTTAAGAAAGAAGGTACCGCAAGCAATCCCGATACACACACCGTTGGTTGCTCGATGGAATCGATAAGCAAGCAAACCGGCCAATCTTCGATGCAGCCTTCGAGGTGAATTATCTTGGAACACAAAGTGGACCGAGATGACGGAGGAGGTAAACTTAATGGATAATCAAAACCAACCCTTCCGAAACTTCAATCAAACCGTAACTATTCAGATTTCAAAGGCAAAACTTCAATCAAGCCAAGTTACCACCGGCCCTTCAAATTCGAATTCTTTCAACTCGAACTATCAAAGGCCGCTCGTAACTCCCAAAGGCCTCAAGGTGGCCGGAATCAAACTCGTAACAATAATCATACCACCTCATGTGTCCCTCAACACAAATTCGATGAGCCGGTAGACACGGTGAAGACTCGTCTACTAGTGTTAAAGCAATTGAGAGACAAGTTGGTCAAATGGCGCAGACAAAGCAAGCAAGCAGACCTCACGGTAAACTTCCGAGTTATACCGAGAGAAATCCGAAAGCTGATGTGAATGTTTGCACTGCCATTACACCTCAGTGGGAGTATGGGCAAGAAGAGGAGTTGAATGAAGTAACTTTGAGAAGTGGTAAGAAAGCTGGACCCGGCAAGGTGTCGGGAAACGAGTAGCCCCTCCCCGACGCCATGAGTTCAGAGGGGGAAATCGTAAACCACATGCCGAAGAAAGCAACGATGAGGAGCTTAGTGACAATTCTTCGGAGGACGAAAATAATTCTGATGATGAGGAAAGGAAGGAGAGTCGTGAGGTCGTACCCCGACTAAGAAAAAGGAAGAAAAGTTTGTGAGATGGAAGGATAAGGAGGATGAGGCGATAAAGAATCAAAGCCACGAAGAATGATAAAGCCCTTCCTTATCCACCAAAAAAAGAGAAAGCCCTCACTAACGACAAGCAAGATGTCGGAGTGAGGAGGATGCTGTAGAGACACTCAAGTTAGTATGCCCTTAGCCGAGGTATTAACCGAAATGCCTAAATGCTCTAAGTATCTTAAAGAATTCTCGTGGGAGTAAGAGAAAACTTCAGGGGATGGTCGAAGAAGTGCTACGCGAAGATTGCGCGATGGTTTCACGTAAAATTGTCGTTAAGCGAGGTGACTCGCGTACCTTCAATCTCCCGTGAGATCGAAGGTCATTTATTCGAAAACGTCTTATGCGACTCAGGGGCCTCTATTAATGTGATGCCATTAAACGTATGCAAAAAGCTCGGGTTAGATAAAAGGATGCGGGAACGCCCGATTTCTCTTCAAATGGTAGATAAATCTAGCCGGACTGCAGCCGGTTGTGTAGCTAATGTTCTCCTTCAAGTTGAACATTTGGTCTTCCCTACCGACCGGGTTATCCTAGATTATCCACCCGATAAGGAAATGCCTCTAATTCTAGGCCGAACCTTTTTGGACACTTCTAACGCTCTCATCGACTTCGCAAAGGACGACATTACTCTTAGAGTCGGTGACACATCCGTCACCTTCACACGAGGGACACATCCCGAAAGAGCCGTAATTGATGAAATATCGTTTGTCGAAGCTATCTATGAGGACGAAAAAGATGCCTACTTTGAAGAAGCAAGAGGAGTTGACAGAGATAGGTGTTTTTGAAGTCTTGGACATCGAGGATCCGGCCGATCGCGGACCATCTTCTAATTCATTTCAAGCCATAGGCATTGACGAGTCATCTTCACTCGCTCATACCGGGCCCGTTATTGAGTTAGAAGCATGGAGATGCCCAAAGCAACAAACGATGATTTCAAAGAGCCGAGTCGTGAAGACTTCATCCCCGGTGAAGAAGAAGCTCGATGGGTAGTTGGGACGAGGTAGAGTTTTGGAGAGAAGCTACTCATTGGGAAGTAGATGATTGGGAAGAGTCGCGTAAGAGCTTAAAGATGAAGAGTTAAGAAAAATGATCGATCACAAGAAAAAGGAAGCAAGTGTTGACCGGAGGATTCCGATGGATGATTTGATCCAAGCACCTTTCGGGGTTGAGCCTCGGGAAGATGAGGTGTTCTACCGTCAACCACTTCAAGCGCATAAGGAGAAAGGTGGCCCGTTAAAGTCTAGTATTGAGCAACCACCTACCGATTTAGAGCTTAAACCGCTTCCAAAACACCTTAAGTATATCTTTCTTAAGGATGGAGATAAATTGCCTTTGATCATTTCTTCGAAACTCGACCAAGAGCAAGAAGCACAAACTGATAGAAGTGCTTAAGAAAAACATCCTCGCGTTCGGTTGGCAAGTGGGTGATATCCGAGGGATCAGCCCGTACATATGCATGCATAAAATCCGAACGGAGGAAGGAGCTAAAAGGTAAGACAACCTCGCCGAAGGCCGAATCCGCATATGCAAGAGGTTGTCAAGAAGGAGGTTATAAAGTGGCTCGACATGGGAATCATCTATGCAATCGCCGATAGCGAGTGGGTCGCCCTACTCAAGTTGTGCCAAAGAAGGGTGGAATCACGGTCGAAAAGAATGAAAAAGGGGAGGAAGTTGCCTTACGTCTCGTGACGGCGCGTAGTCCGTATCGACTATCGTAGACCGAATGAAGTCACCGCAAAAGATCACTTCCCCTTACCCTTCATTGACCAACTAATTGAAAGACCGAGTGGTCACAAGTATTATTGTTTTCTCGATGGATACTCGGTTACTTCCGATAGCCATCGACCCCAATGACCAAGAGAAGACCACGTTTACGTGTCCATCCGGTACTTTTGCTTTTCGTAGAATGCCATTCGGTCTATGCAATGCACCCGCGACTTTTCAACGGTGTATGTTGGCCATTTTTGATGGACTTGTTGAGAAATGCATGGAAGTCTTCATGGACGACTTCTCGCCTACGGCGATAGTTTTGATGAAATTTTAGAGAACCTAGATATGGTACTCCAACGTTGCGTTGAGAAGAATCTCGGTGCTTAACTCGGGAGAAATGCCATTTTCTAGTTGATGAAGGAATAGTTTTGGGACATAAGGTGTCCAATGCGGTATTCAAGTTGATAAGGCTAAGGTCGAAGCCATTGAAAGGATGACGTACCCTAAGACAAGTGAAAGAGGTACGAGGTTTTCTAGGACACGTTGGCTTCTACAAAGCGGTTTATTCGAGACTTTTCTACGATTGCCAAGCCTTTATCAAATCTCTTGAAAGAAGATGTCGATTTCTTGTTCGATGCGAAGTGCAAAGAAGCTTTCAATTGTCCGAAAGACAAGCTTATCGTTGCCCCTATTTTAGTTGCACCCGACCGGACCAAGCCTTTCGAGTTGATGTGCGATGCCTCTAATTACGCCGTAGGCGCAGCCTTAGGTCAAAGAGTTGATAAAAGGTTCGTGCCCATTTATTATGCGAGTCGCACCTTGAACCCGGCTCAATGCAATTATACCACAACTGAGAAGGAATTCTTAGCTGTTGTTTTTGCCATTGACAAGTTTAGAAGTTATCTTCTAGGATCTCAAGTTGTTGTTTGGACCGACCATGCAGCCTTGCGCTACCTTATGGACAAAGCAGATGCAAAACCAAGGTTACTTAGATGGATTTTAATTTTACAAGAGTTTGACCTTGTGATTAAAGATAAGAAAGGTAGTGAGAATATTGTGGCTGATCATTTATCTCGCTTAGTAAATGAGGGTGCAGAGAATCACAATGATATAGGCATTGATTTTCCGACTGAGCAATTGATGAAGCTTGAAACGGTTAGGCCGTGGTATGCTGACTACGTCAACTATTTAGCGAGTGGTCATTTAGAGGATATGACGTATCAGGAGAAGAAAAAGTTCTTTTCTGATCTCAAATATCTCGTATGGGAAGATCCTTATTTGTTCAGAGTCTGTAAAGACGGGTTGCTTCGACGGTGTGTTCCTGAGCATGATCAGTGGGATATCCTAGAACAATGCCATAGCGGTCCTACCGGAGGTCACTATGGAACACCAAAGACGGTTGCAAAGATCCTTCAAGCCGGATTCTACCGGCCGACCCCGTTTAAGGATGCGAAGCCTTTTGTAAAGGTTGTGATAGGTGCCGCAGAACCGGACGGCGAGTAGTCGGATGGAAATGCCACTTAAGCCCATTCTTGAATGCGAAGTTTTCGATGTATGGGGCATAGATTTTATGGGACCCTTTCCATCCTCATGTGGTAATAAGTATATCCTCGTCGTGTGGATTATGTTTCAAAGTGGGTCGAGGCCATAGCTACTCAAACTAATGATCATAAAGTCGTGAAGAAATTCTTGCAAAAGAATATCTTTACTAGATTTGGTCGTCCGAGAGCACTCATTAGTGATGAAGGTACTCACTTTTGCAATGCGCCGCTTGACAAGATCCTTGAGAAGTATGGTGTCAAACATAAGATTGGTACACCATATCATCCTCAAACTAGTGGCCAAGTCGAGGTAAGCAACCGGAGCCTGAAAAGAATTTTGGAGAAGACCGTGAACAATAATAGATCTAATTGGAGTCTTAAGTTGGATGACGCATTGTGGGCTTATCGTACTGCATTTAAAACCCCGATGGGCACGTCACCCTTCCAAATGGTCTATGGCAAGGCTTGTCATTTACCTGTCGAACTTGAACACAGAGCTTTCTGGGCAATTAAATTCTTAAATTTCGATAGCCAACTCTGTGGGGAGAAACGGTTGTTACAATTGAACGAGCTCGACGAATTCAGACTCAGAGCGTACGAGAATGCTAAGCTTAGCAAGGAGAGAACTAAGATACTCCATGACGCTAAGATCAAGGACCGAGAATTCAAAGTTGGTGAAATGGCTTTACTCTATAATACCAGACTTCATTTGTTTCCTGGTAAGCTAAAGTCTAGATGGTCTGGACCATTTGAGATTCTCGAGGTTAATCCAAGTGGAGTAATTACGTTAAACGGGTATGGTAATCAAGCTTTCAAAGTGAATGGTCATAGACTTAAGAAATATTTTGGGCAACCAAAAGAAAAGCCTGAGATTCTTTATTTCCAAAGAAGAGATGAGAGTTCAGATGTCCCGATTTGTGAGGAGATTCCATCTTATTTCTTTGAGTCGATGATGATGACGTTCCTATATCCACCCGTAAGGTACCTTTCGTTGAGACTTCGATCATACCACTATGTCTATGCCTATCGTGCGCAAGAACAAGAAGAAGAGAGTCGTTGTGGTTTGGAGAGAAAAGTTTAATGATCTTATAGCACACTTGACTTGTTGTTGTGGTGAAAATCATTTCCACCCCAAACTCCCGATTCCGATACCGAGGTGGCGGTAGTCAAACCAAAGTGGCCCGATCCGGGTTGATCTTTTGGAACTTTGTGTCAAGCTATTGACATTAAAAGAGCGCTCCTGTGAGGCAACCTAGTTTTCTTTGTTCGTTTTCTTTTCTTAGTTGTTGCTTTATTGTTTTAGAAATAATACTTTAGTTGATTTTGTGTTGATGGTTATTCCTCCTACGTTCATTGTAAGTGTTTTGTGTTATGTGTTGCTCATATACCCCGTGTACCCCGAGATTATATGGTATGTCGAGTGTTGCGTATACTTTTGAGCAGGTTTTCGAGTTACTATCGTCCCGTTGTTGTCTATTCGAGTTGCAAGCGGTACATCCATGCTCCGGCCCGACCTCTCGCCAACTTTCATCCGACAACCACTATTGAAACCAAACTAAGTTTTCTTTTTTTTTTATTCTGCACATTCTGAGGACATAATGTGATTTAAGTGTGGGGGGTAAATTGGGTATGTTTTTATGCTATATCCTTTGAAATATGAGTGAATGTTAAATTTCTGCGAAATTTAAAATTTTTTGTGAGTCTCGAGCATATAATTGGAACTGAATGCTTGCTAGTTGTAGTTTTCTAACGATGATAGTATGTGACTTAGTGAGATAATTATAGCATGTTTTACTTTTATGGAGATAGTTTCGTTTTTCACTCACGAAAGCCTTTGATTTTGAAGCATGACTTTTGAATTATATCCTTTCATTATTTTTAATGATTTATCTTAGGAAGGTCAGTATAGTTACACCTAAGTTAGACCGTGTACTGTGAATATCATAAAGTTTGAATGTGAAAAGTGAGATGTAACTTATGTCTTGAAAAAATGAATAAGTAGTGAGCAATCATAATAAATACGTTTGTCGGAAGTCGGTTTATGATTTGGAGTGAGGTAGGTGTACCTCGTATGTCCTATACCACTATGATGACCAAAAGCTCACGATAGTCAGTTTATAGCTACCTGATGATTTGAGTAAGGTAGGGTGTTATCACGAAACATCCTATTCTACTATGATGGGTAAAAGCTCATTCTGATATGCGTCAAATTTGAACATTTTGGAAATGATGGATAAGAATAAAGTGAAGTCTTTGTTATCATGGATCTTATACCCGTAGAACCGCATGATATGTTGTAGGATTATCCTACCGAGTGTGTGGGAAGGCTTTGAGTGGAGCTATTACCGTTTGTACCTAGGATAGTCATTGGAATTTTGAGAGGATATTTCTTTGAAAGGCTTGTTAAGATTGAGAACGGCTTGTCACACTTACACCGAATCTATCTCTCGTGATGGTATCATTTGCTATAGTTGTTGTATCTTTCGTTACGTGAGTTAGAGATCTATGTGGATTATTTATAAAGTTGAGCTATAGTTTTGATTGTTTTGTCCGAGGACGTACAAAAAGTTAAGTGTGGGGGAGTTGTTAAGGCCATATTTATATGATTATTAAGGGTTTATTTCATTATTATTTTCCCCACATTTGCGTAATTTACATGAGAATTAAGGGTTTAAGTGTAATTATTAGGTAAATGTCATTTTAATATGGTTATTTGCAAAATTGGTTATTTTAAGTGTTTAATTGATTTAATTATGATTATTTGGATTTCATTACATTTTGCAATGTTCATTTATCTTTTAGGAGACTTAATTTCGAGATGATCAATCAAAGATATGGGAAAATAAAAGAGATAAGGAAAGAAATCAATCAAGATAAAGATGGAAATATCAAGGAATCCGTTCTGCATCAATCCAGACGAGCGTCCATGCAGCGTCCAATATGGACGGGCGTCTTGTAATTCGGACGAGCGTCTAGAGAAGAAAAGTTGAACAGAGAGTTTGGACGGAATCTGGACGAGCGTCTTGATAGCGTCTAAGGCATCTTGAACGGGCGTCCATATAAGCGAACGAGCGTCCGCCGCCGACCTAAGGCTAACCGACTTAGAGCTCTATAAATATAAGAAGCAGCCCCAACCCTAAGAACATACTTTTTTACGCAACATTGAGATCGCAAATTCACCAAAAGTCGCGGCCGAACCCTAATTCCACAGAGATGAATTTCTCCAACCCAACAATCATCTTCAACATGATTGTTGGCTAAAAGCCTTGCAAAGTGAGTCGACGGAGGAAGCCTATCAACAACACAAACCAACTAGAGAGTTCGATGCTTTATGTTAGTGAGTTTAATTTATAGTTTTTCATCACTTTGGATGTCGTTTTGTATTGATCATGTTTTGTTGGAATTAACGATTTGATGAAACGATTTATCTATATCTATATGCTTGGATCTATGTATGAAAATATATTGGTTTAAGTTTTATTTCGTTCAAGTGATGCAATTATTCGTGTTGTAAGAGATTATGCATGATTAGTTGAGTAAGAGTTTGGAAACAACCTCGTGATTTCGTTTTGATTGCATGTTTAGTTTATTTGAAAAGATAAACGAAACCCTAGAATTTGGTTGAAGAAATTTAATTGAATTCGTGAATAAATCACTACTAAAAACTATGTCTTTTTAATCACCGTCTAGTTGGATTGTTGGTTGATAGGTGGAACCTAGTCGCCTTGCTGTGTTTTCCTTTAATTGTTTTAATCAAATCGTTTAGATTAAGTTTAGTTAAGCTCTAGTTTTATAAACCCTAGTTTCTTTACCAAAGAAAATTCTTTGATTATCCCCCTTCAAAGGATTTCCACGATACACCAGAACAATCATTTATCGGATTTCATGATTGCTAAGAAAGGATTCATTCCTTGCACTACTTTCTTTGATTTGGTGCAGTCATTTGATTTAATAATAAAAAGAGAAATGTCTAGAAAAGAATAGAATGACTTGGGTCGTGGCTCTACGTCCAATCATAGGGTAGAGTAGAAGGTTCCATCGGAACAATCTTTTATTTGAGTTCAGGGTTCCTCGTCTCTTAAAAATAAGGGGGGTGTGGGGAGAAATGATAAGAAGATATTGGAACATCAATTTAGAACAGATGATGGGGGCAGGGGTTCATTTTGGTCATGGTACTCGGAAATGGAATCCTAAAATGGGACCATATATCTCTGCAAAGCGTAAGGGTATTCATATTACAAATCTAACGCGAACTGCTCGTTTTTTATCAGAAGCTTGTGATTTGGTTTTTGAGGCAGCAAGTAGAGGAAAACAATTCTTAATTGTTGGTACCAAAAATAAAGCAGCTGATTCAGTAGCCTGGGCTGCAATACGGGCTCGGTGTCATTATGTTAATAAAAAATGGCTCGGCGGTATGTTAACGAATTGGTCTACTACAGAAACGAGACTTCATACGTTCAGGGACTTGAGAATGGAACAAAAAACAGGGAGACTTAGCCGTCTTCCAAAAAGAGATGCAGCCGTGTTCAAAAGACAATTATCTCGTTTGCAAACATATCTGGGCGGGATTAAATATATGACAGGTTTACCCGATATTGTAATCAATCTCACTCAAAAAGAAAGGTGCCGAGTTGGAATCCCATTCTAG